>JAPMOR010074724.1:0-21850 GCA_026543865.1 Argiope aurantia
TTTTTTTAAATAACGAGTGCTCTATAACTAATGTATAAGATTAGCTACGAATTTACATTTTGTATATTGTTTTCTTTAAAAAAGGAACTGAACACAATCTTGTAAATCAATGTTTTCTCAGAGAAAATACATATTTAATTATTTTATTATTTTTTTCATTTTTTAAAGATATTTTTAGAAGAAATCTCCTCTTTAACCATCGTAAAGTGTTGGCGTTTTCTAAGAATGCTTGAGCATACTTTGCATTCGCCATTGAAATCATTTACCAATTACTTCGAATCTTTACAATTACTGTCACAGAATTTAAATAAGTTAGTTTTAGTCATTTTACGGTAGGTCGCTCATTACCAAGTTCCCAGAGAATGTAACCATGATGTCTGATATCTAATGCCACCTGATGTTGTAATTTTTAAAATAATGTTTTAATAAATCTTGCTTTATTGTTCCTATTTCTGAAAAACCTGTGCTCAGAATTATATTCTTAAATAAATGCATTTTTTTCAAAATTAAGACTTAGAAATTAAGACTTTGTAGACTAATTTGCAAGCAGCCAATCTAAGGTAATAGTACACTTAATGTCAGGTGTAAAATAATCCAGCATATAGCTTTCATATTGTGAAAATAAAACGAAATTCAAAAAAAATTAATATTTAAAACGATTTTAAATATACACTTTTTTTTAAATTAAAAATATATGTATAAAATAAATAAATATTGCTAAGATATATATGCTATCACTTCAAGGCTTGATGATTTGTAACTTTGCTCTTTTTAATATAAATTTTTCTGTACATAAAGATATTGAATTTTCATTCGAAGTTTCAAACTAGAAATAAATTCATGTTAATCTGAGTGGAATTTATTTAATATATTGTTACCAAATTATTCTATGACATTATGAAACTAACCTATAGTTAATCTATCAAAAATTATAACTTTCATTCACTTCAAACAGAAATGGCAGATGTAACAGAAATAAATACAAAAATTAATTTTGTTTATTCTCCGAAATACGGTCACAGCTATCTAGATTTGAATTTAAAACAATTATATCATCACAAACGAAATTCTAAAAATCGAATTTAATCTATTGAAAAGAGAATATCTAAAATGAAGGTTGTGGAAGGAAGATTTTCTTGCGATCGGCCCCACGAGGGACGCCAATGTGGTGGTTTGCAGATTATTATGATCTGTGCAGGAAGCAACAGGACGAATTTTTTTAGGAACATTTCTTTAATAATCACATTCACACACTTAAAACAAACACAAAGACAAAGGCAAGACATTCACGCGCGCGGCTTCACACTTCAGCATCACATCACATTCTAATTATAATCGCAATGCATTATGGGATGACATATGGGATGGCCTAAACAGGCATCGCCATATAGTATCCAAAAGAGAAGATAAGTGTAATGCAACTGCTACATTCTCCCCCTCTGGCTCCGACGACGTCCCGGCAAGGAGACAGAATTTGAATTGTCTGGAAGTCTATTGGTTAAGAGTAATGTGGTGGAATGTTGATTATTATGATCTGTACAGGAAGCAGCAGGACGAATGTTTTTGGAAACATTTCTTTAATAATCACATTCACACACTTAAACATACACTAACACAAAGGCAAGACATTCACGCGCGCGGCTTTACACTTCAGCATCACATATCATTCTAATTACAATCGCAATGCATTATGGGATGACATATGGGATGGCTAGACAGGTATCGCCAACTAGTATCCAAAAGAGAAGATAAGTGTAATGCAACTGCTACAAGGTATCTTTATTTGTTATTAATAGACTATCTGAAAAATTACACAATTCTTTCAGATTAACTATTTTAAATTGTTGAGATTAACTTTCGCATCACATTTGACGAATCTTTCCGATAGATCGCATTTGAAAATCCTTATATGCAGCATCAAATGGCTCATTTTGATTTGGAATTCATGATTAATATATTTGATATACATTAATGCCAGTCGAAATTTGTTTAACTTTCAAAAATTGGGTATTCTTTGAAATCACACACACACACACACACACACACACACACACACATATATATATATATATAAATTTAAATAAGGTTAGTTAATTAGTTTACAAATGTATTACTTTTAGTTAATTTAAATTCTTTGATGAATCCTATTTCTATTGATTTTCATTAAGACCTTCAAGATCGTTTATTTTGTCTACAACTTAACCACCTCTTTATAATTATTTATGAGTATGAATGAACGTATTCTAAATACAGGTAAAAGATATATGCTAATATATTGTGTTCAAAAACTTTACAAATAAAAATATAAACTGTTCTGATTTTTTTCAATTTTTTTCAGTCATTATTAATTTTGATTTGATTTATGGGTAACTCTGTTTATGAAAAATATTTTTAACAGTTACCTTTGAGCTGTTACTTTTTGGTTCATTATAGAGAAAAAGACATAATATGGATTTCGTTTATTAAAATACAAGTCTGCAACATTTGATTCAAATAAAAAATAAATACTTTTCTATAAAAATTGCTTTTTAAAATATACTTTCTTTAATAATTAAATATCCATTTAATAAAATTATTTTTCGAATATCATATTAGAAGAAGATTTTGTTCTTATCACTAAATTCATTGTTTGATTTCTTATCAGTAATTAATTTAAGCAATATAAATTAAATATGTAAGTTTTTCATAAAATTTATTTGAGGAATTTTTAAAAGAAAGTTTTTATTATTATTATATATATATATATAAAGAGTAACTACATTTGTCATATAAAGTTTATGTAATTTTAATATTCGAAAGTCTGCATTACCTATTTTTAGTAATAAAAAAATCATTTATAAATGCCTATCCTTAATTCACTGCATCTTTTGTTATTCATTTATATCCCAGACAAGCAATGATATGAATAAGCCACACTTTATCATAATTGCAAATGACATACTAAAAAATGTTAATTTCCTTCAAAGTTTGATTTTCACTCCTTATTGAGACAGATTGAATACATTCATTTATTATTTTCTTTTAAAATGAATAGTCCATACTGACGTAGTATGTTAATCTTTCTTAATTTGTTTTTAATTCCATATTTTTCAATTTTTAATTGATATCAGATTATGAATTAATGAAATTTTTTAAATTTATTACATCTAAAATGATAACACCACATGGAGTTGAGCTAATTTTGCATCTTTTCTTATTTATGAATCATAAAAAGAAAGTTGCATTCTTTTATTTTTTCAGTGATCAAACTATGGCTTGAATTATGACTGGTAATTCATTGCAAGAATGCTTGGTAGTAATTGGACAAATATTTTTAATAGAAATCATAAAATGCTTTGGATGCAGCACCTAATGTTTGGATTATTTCCATATGATTGAATCAAACGATATTACTTGTTACCAAATCGAAGCTAAGATTTACAAAGACCCACAATTTCAGCTCCAAACTGAAACTGTAATGTAACGATTTCTTATAAACCATTCTGCTTTTATTGGAGTTATATCAGAAATGTAGTGAATACTTAATTTTCATCTGTTTATGATAAATAACTAAAATAAAAATTAGAATCCCGTAAGTAAAAGAAAAAATACTTTTCATGAACCAAAATTAGGAACAATTGTCATATAAATAATTTAAGTCGTAATTAGCTCAGCATGTCAGTGGAATAAAAGCAAGTGTATTTGTGTATTCTACACTCACATGTATCAGGAGAGCAACGATTTTCGCAATAAACATTCTCTCTTGTGTTATTGTTATGGATATATAGGGCTCAACGGATTCGAACCTCACCCGTGAATCTCGCATTAGAATTTCAATGATTATCCAAAAACATTTCCCAGCTGTAACTCTGTAATTTTTTCATATGTAAATACCCATATATTAGCTGCAGCGAATTTGTAGCTGTATCTATATAAGAGCCAATATTTGTAATGGTTTGCAGAGTATCAATTTCTTATATCGCCAAAAATTAGCCTTTTTTTTTTTTTTTTTTTGGTTTTAAGTGGTTTGCTTTACCATTTATCTTATCCACCACAGTTATATTACAGTTATATTTTGAATTCTATATTACTTATGATAATAAAAAATAATATCCAAGAAGTATTTGTATAAAGTAAGTAAAAATTGAAACGTAATTTTTAAGATGATTATGAATGGCTCTATTAAGAATATTCAAATCATACTTTTCTTAAATAAACGATGTAAACTTCGTGGACATTATTTATTTTTCCGATTGGACGTTGCAGTGTTAATTTGAAACAAGTAGGTAATTATTAAGAAATGAAAGACCATTTCTGAAGTTCACTGAATTTGAACGTGGTCTTGTGAGATGAGTAAAAGGTATTGTACAAATATTTTGTTTTCGATATTATGCAGAAATACGTGGCAAATATATTTCCACAATGCATACTTGTTATCATTTGTGGTGGCAGATAAGTATTATCCGAAAAAAGTCCAATGTGCGGCTACGCACGTCCCACTAATGGGTGGGAAAAGCATCGTATTCGTTACATGACTTCGGTGCTTTGCAGCAGAAGTTCATGTTTCTTCTGGTGCCAAGGTAACGCGGAGAAAAATAAAAATTAATTTGGGGATAACATAGAACGACATGGACCATGACAGAAAATCTGAGTCGCTATTCCCTGTTATTTCACAGGTCTCAAGTTAGATGTCACTGAAGAGCGGAGAGAAGATCTGTTATGTTCAGAGATGAGATTCGTTTCTATCTTGTGCCAATAATAGAAAAATATTGGTATGAAAGAAGCAAGGTAAGTACTTGAAATCAGATTTAAGGAGATTTAAACACATTGGAATTACATCAGATGTTATGGTCCATAAATCAATCTATGACAGCCACAAAAAACTTATCATTAACTCACACAGTTACAATAAATCTCTATCAAATTATCAGGTCAATTTGTTCTGATATTTTTTTAAGCATTCCAAATTCAGTTTTGAAAAAACAATAGGGATTGCCCCTTTACGGTATTATCAATCAAGTTGCCTTACAATGTGTCGACATGTTATTCCGACCAGCAAAAGCAACATATATTTTTCTTAGGAGGCACATATGAAAGGTTATTGGACAAAAAATTCCAGCAATCACAGCCAACATTTATCGTTGCTGATATGGCCGATGAAATTCAATATGCATCGAACTTCATCTCACTAAACGACAAGCGGTATTCTCAAAACTTGATGATGAACAAGATATTACTTGTTTGCATTTAAAATCATGGTAATTATAAAAGCTTTTAATGTGGCACTATTTTACTTCTGATAAATTAGTTTACTCCTTTCAAATTTTATTCAAATAAATATTCTGCCTGAATATTATTTCTTGAATATTTTTTGAAAAAAAGAGAATTTTCGCTGTAATGATTAAAACGAAGAAATCTTTAAAATGTACATACACGTGATAACAAATGTGACTCTCATCATAAGGGGGAACCCTATACCATTATTATTACCATGAAGAGAAAAGAGCTAAACAAAAACTTCCAAAACTTCCCATTCTTATATCAGAGGTGCTCCTTGATCTGAGTGATCTATACACCAGAACGCATAAGGGTAAGAACTTCAAAATGCTGTTTAATGATTTAAATTTGATATTCGAAATCAGATAAAAATGTACGTAAAATTGAAGGAGATGGAAAAATTTTGCAACAAAAATCGGTGAAAAAAATTATTATTATTTTTTTTGTGTTCGTTGTATATTTACTTAATTTAGTATCCTGATTCAAAATGTACTTGTATAGCAAATCAGAATAAATCTTGTTAGAATTTTTAATCTGGGATTATTACTAAAAGCTGAACACCGCTTAACATAACAGATTAAAGAAAAGTGAAAATCATTCTTATTTTCATTGTATTATAAATATCTCAAGCAATAAATAGGGTAATAAAAATGGTAATAATTTATGAAAATATGGGATGAGTATTACGTATACAGAAACAGTATTATGCCTTCATTAAGTAAATACGTACCCTTTATTATGTGTTAGATTCTTTTTTAATCACAATTAGCACTGTAAAATTTTAAAATTGTGAAAATGTTATTCTGAAATTAAATTAATCACAGACATATAAAAGAATAAATGTAACTTTTTTCAAATTTAATATTTAAGATTTTAATTTGCATTTCAATATATTTAAAATAGTTAAAAGGAATTTTAAAGTGATACATTAGAGGAAAACCCTCTTGAGACCTAATGGAATCTTACGTAGGGATGCAACAAAAAAGATGAATTTCATTGTCTGGCCTTTTCGAAGAAACTGCATAAAAACAGACAATATTTAATCATATATTTACTGATGAATGGTAATTTAAACTCAATGTAAAACTATTCTATTTTAGTATTACAAAACCCCGTTATTTAAAAAAAAACACAAACACGAAAACAGCGAAAACTTAATGGTTACTGGCACAGTTTATCAATCAGACACTAACACTTACAAATAATTCATTTTATGATCAGACAGTTTTCAGTTGCCTGCAATTTATAAGGCCACATACATTTTAATAGCATATATTTGATGTCTGGCATTTTTAATTCTAGTCTGACGTCAGTTTACATTTAATATCAGTTTAATGCTGATTTGACGTTTTTTAATCATCTGATGTCCAATGATGTTCAAAAGTTTTAAAGAAGAATTTGAAAAAAATAACCCACGAAATCGGAAGAAAATGGTTTATTAAATACTTATTTCATCAACAAATTAATACGTAATTGAATTTCTAAGGATTTCATATGAGTTTCTGTTGAAATTTCATTCTAAAAATACTTCAATCTAAAATATTTTATCCGTATTCAGTGCACTTCTTCCAGGGGAAAAAAAATGATAAATAAATAAATATAGCTTTCGTTCGAAAAATGAATGTACCTAATTATCTACATTTTCGAGTGATGTGTTTGTTTAACTTAGATTTCGAGTAAATGATTTCGTTTTTGAAATACAAATCATTTAACTTCAAATCCAATTAAATGCTATCTGACGATTGTCTGTTTCAATATGCTAGTAAAACCCGAACGTTGTAAGGAAAGAGAAAATACGGCAATGCTTTAATTGGTATAAGCAAAACAAATCCGGTTGGATGATCTGAAAAGTTTTATATGCAAAATTCATTTAATTGGAAGTAATTTAGGAAGCGAAACACTAGGGACATAATTTTGAATAAAGATTTAATATTCTAATTACATTGGAGATTTCGTGCTGTATTTTTAATCACATTAGTCTTATTTGGTTTAATTTTGCGTGAAGATTCTCATTCGTAATAGCATTAACCTCATTCTTTTTCTCGGTTGAAAATCTCACTTGTGAGAATTTTCATTTTAAGGTTTATTTGGAAATAAACTCCAGAGAAAGTAAAATGACTATTTATTTTCCACGAATATTTGTTTCTCAGAACATTAAAAAGGTAAGTAAATTCAGATGAAGTGGATTTCAGGAGATTTCATATTCATTCGAATAAACTGAATGAATTAAAAATGTTGTTCAAATGCTTCGTATCGTTTATTTATTTGCGTGAGAGTGCTTCATTAATTTAATTTACTAATACAAAAAAGTAAGTTTTAATAAAAATCATATTAGCAGAGCAATGTGTACTGAAACAAAAAAGTATTCCAAATCAGATTTAATTATATAGGTCTTAAATTTTTTTCTCTTTCCCTAAGAAATCATAACATTTTGTTTCGAAATTTCCACTTTCTGTCTCGTAGGATTTTTGTAGAATCGATATTCAAATTTAAGTCATGCATACAAAGCATATACTTCAATTTTTAGATGTATTGTTGGTTGTTGATAATAAGGATTCTGAGATGAAAATATTGCAATAAATTCCACGAAGCCTAAGTTATTTCCTATGGTAAATAATGTTCTTAAAAATGAGAATTCATATATTTTAGATTACGGAATGTTTAATTCAATAACCTATTATTTTAATAAAACATGCAAGATATATTATACATAAGGTGAATATTTGAAAATACGATTTGGCGTTTCAGTGATACATTTCTTCACGAAAGTAAGTTTTACTTTAAATATTGATTAGTTGAATAAAGAAGAAAATGTGTAATAGTGAATTCCAAATTTGGCAAAAATAATAAAAACGTTTAAGACACTATGACACAATATCCTCAAAAAAATTATATGGTTAATATCTCTCAGAATAGTAAAGCCTTGATTTACTTAGAACAATATCATCCGGTGATTTAAAAAAAAGGATTAAAATTATAAAGTTATGCAGCGTAATTATAGCGATATAGTTTATTATTTAGTGGAATGAATTTATATATACACATCAATAGTTTTGCAAATTAAATAATCGTAATGTGAATTTAAAAAACCTTTTTCAGTAATAAATCAAATTTCAAAAATACACTATTTAGTTAATGAGGTAATTGCTCTAAATTCTAATTTTATGTTAAAAGGCGAAAAATAAGCAAATGAATATCTGAATTCCCCAAATATTCTTTTCTGCACTGAACATCCACTATTTACACAAATTAATGTCTTAAATCAATATTATTATAATCTTAAAATTAACCGAGTACTTCAAAATGATAAGTCCCTTTTAAAAGTTAAGATACTAGTTTGGGCCTTTTCTGACACATACTACCTTTTGCAACCGGTTTATTCCCCTAGATTATTAATTTTTTTATGATATCAAACAATATTTTTGGACATTTATCTACAATATTTTTGGAAGATAATTGTTTTGGATTGCATGAACTTTAATTTTTATAGCCAAGTCATAACAATTACTCAGCTAGCCATAGTTAAGTCTGTTTTTTAACTTAATTAAACTTTCTGTTTGAAGCATATTTCTTGGTTTCTTATATATCTTCTTTTCTCTGACAGAACGTACTTTTTGGAGAAACAGCAAATCATCTCCGAATAGAATGAATAATATTTTGCAGCTTCACTAAATTAGCTACGCGAAGTGTTGAATCAAATGAGTCTGTAAAAATGCTCAATAAAGCAGTCTAAAATTCACATGATGGTTTGTTTATAAATTACTTTTGTCATTCGACAATAAGAAATGAGAACGACACATATGTTAGCCACGTTTGTTTCACACAGACAAACATCGAAGTCATCGAATGCTTAGTTTTGATACCTTAAAAATTAATGTCAAATAATACCTTAAAATACATTTTTTTCAGTTGTTTTTAGGGAAAAAAATCACAATGGGGATGAAAGCATAATCTCTTAAAGTGTCATTCTTTACTTGGCACTTTATTGATAATGTGTTCTACTTAGAGATTACAGCTGCATTGTGTATTTCCCTTTTATTGAATGAATCTGCGAATAAATCTTGTTAATGAATTCCATCGCTGGATTCACAATTTTGAATAAATGAAACATGCACCAGTTTACTGCAATCCAAAGTTCCAGAAAAATTCAATAAAGTCTCTGCTTTCAAAATTTCAAGAAATTGAGAAAATGAAAGTCGGATCTATTTGGAGAGTCTGAAGACCAGCCAATTTTGAATGAAATTTTTTAAATATTTTTTTTTCTAGTGACTGGTGAAAATAAAAACAATAAAATGAGAAAATTTAGACATACATATAATTTCATACACATTTCATTCAATGTGTTTCATTTTATTCAGTGTGTAGTTTGGCATAGAATTTGGAATGGAATTCGATAAAGGTTCGACAATCTGTCTGCCTGCTTGTAAACAAGTTATACCATAATGAATTATTTCGATAAATGACATTCGGTTTGCAGTTTGGCTAGTTAAAATATATATATCTATTAAATTTTGAATTAAATACGTTGACATACTGTCATTACAATTCATGATATGTTTTAATATTGGTATTTTAAATACATTAATTAAGAAATTTGCTAAATATTTTTAATGACGCAGAAAATTTTAAAGGCATCTCTGACTGTTTGCTATTTTTTTAATTAGGAGAAATTTTCAAAATGTTACTAAATAATTTCATTTAACAAGATATATTATAACATTGAAATATGGTTTAAGGAATAAGCATTCAAATTTATTTTTATTTCTTTGAAAACAGTAAACTCTCAGAATTGTAGCATAAGTAAACTTTATTTTAATTGTTCCATCATTAAATAAATCTTTGCATACTTTATTTTATTGTTTTCTTTCCTTCTTTTTAGAACCTTCATTGCATTTAATCGAAGAGCATTCATATCAAAAGCGGCATACAATTATTCCACGTCTCCTTCAATAAAATTATAAAAAGCCAAGAAATTCAACAAGGATTTATTTCAAATAATGTAATAAATACTTTTCTATCGTACTACCATACATTCAAAAGTGCGCATTGCATTATAAATGATACACGTAATGTTTCTGGTATCAGTCAACAATGTCTGGAGCAACAGCAAAAAATGCTAGTCCATTGCTCGAAGGAAATAAACAAGGACAAAAAAAAAAAGAATGCTTCCCCTTATTTACTTCCGATTCGAGCAACATCCCTCCTCAAGATAACAGCACGTCTTACAGTTACGGTCATTCATGACAACGATACCGACATTGCTAGCTGGCCGATCAATAAAACCGTTTTGATGCGGAAAGAAGGGGTGCAGCAAATACACAAATCCCGGAGGCTCGCCTCTCTTAACGATGTCTCCCTAGAGTCTCCTTGGGACACGAACAAAAAAACAACAACATAGAATAACACTGAAGACAAATGCTACAAGCAAGCATACTGACTCTTCTTCTTCTTCTTTTTTTTGGAGAAAAATGTTGGATATTGCATATAAACAACAATTCGTAAACACAAGTATATGAATGTAGAATAAGAATTACATATATCTTATGTTTGCTTTATAAATATTTGAAAAAAAATTATAAAAAAGGAGTGACTGCATATGTAGATATCGCACATATTACATGATGTATGATACTTCTGGGGAAAATATTTCCGTATACAATTTTTGTCCAGGCATGCTTAAGAAATTAAAAGGATATTCATTTTACATGAATTTCAAAAAATGTATAAACTGCAAGAGAGTTGCTTTAACACTGCATTTTGAATGCAGTCTAAATAAGCCAATTATGTATTGCATTTTTTTGAAATCTGAAGTGCATATTTGAATTAATCCTGCTATGTATTGAACAGAGTCTTGTTATAAAAGCATAAAAAAATGGCTCATACAATATAAAGAAGATAACTTTTCATGCAAATGAGTTAATTGGAATGCTCTTAAGTGATTATAAGTTAATGTTGCATAGAGTTATTTTTAATGTTCTTGAGTTATTATAAAGAACTTCCTATAAACTTCCTAAAAAAATATCCATTCAACTTCCCTATAAAATGATTAATTTGCATTTGTTTGTTAAGCTAAATTATATGTCAGGATTGAGAGAATTCAAAGTTTTTTACCTATATTATTATAACTTCCCATAAAGAAACATTATTGGCAAATATCACAATGTCAGAACAGGGAGGCATGTTTTTTTTTCCTTTGGTTTCAATCCCCGGGGGGAGGGCACCTCGTAATGAGGGTAGAGGCTTCCGTCATGGTGTTTGATCCCGCCACCCTGGAGAGTACATAAATAGGTGGGGGATCTGACTCCTCCCATCGATGACGGGACGTACTTCCTTCTGGGAGGGTTGTACCGTGGCCGGTGATGGCCCTTAGGACTTAACCACAGTTCCCGCCAGCGTTGCTGTAGCTGCGGTCCGGTCATTCAGTTTTATGGTTTAAATCCGTGTGCCTTAATGGCGGGCGGAGAATCAGACTTACGTTTGGTTTCAAAAATGTGTTGCTTGAAAAAAATTGTAGAAATTTAAATGGACATTTTTTATAATTTAAAAACCATTATATTATTAATCACTAAGGCTGTAATATAAAATGGATATAAAATGCATTTATTTATTTTTATTATAACAGTTGAGGATTTTAAATTACAATAGAGATGATGGTAAATTTGAAAATATGAGTTTGAAATGTGTAGCAACAATGGCTGCTAACCACATCCGCCCATTTGCAGATGAAGACATCAATTAATTTCATCATTATATACACGCAATAATAGAATCACAATACAAATAAAGTTCATTCAATTTACAGCTGCAAAAAGAGAATAGGGAAAATTGTAAAAAATTAATGTTACCAGTTTCTAGAAAGCTACAGTGATACAGTTAAAATTATTATACAGGTAGAAAATAAAAATCAGTTAGTGCTACCGGCGCATCATTTTATCAGTCAATTAATATTACTTGCATTTTGAAACTAAATGCCTCAATACTAAAAATTGTGTTGTGAAGCTAAGTGGCATTGCTGAGTTAATAATTTTTATCTGCTATTAGAATAATAAGAAATTTTAAAATAAAGTGATGGCTTCATTTATCTCTACAGTTAAGTAGTTAGACTATCTTTACTTACAAATCATTGGAAACCAACTCATAAAAATTAAAATTAATTAAAGATTATGGGCAGAAACTGCATAAAAATTTCATATCTCACGAAACGTACATAATATATGACTGAATTTTGTAATGATAATTGTTCCCAGAATCTATGAATTCATGGAACTTTTAGATATATACTAAGTGGAGTATTTAAAAATTAAAAAAAAAACAGATTCAGTCTAAATCATATAAATCGTTGCAGAGCAGAAGTTCAGTGATAGGTTAAATAAAATATTTCCTTTCTGCGTTGCCATATTAATTATTGTAATCTTTCTTCATAAATATTTAACTTGCGTTAAATATTGATTACAAAATAAGCTTATTAATTTAATTAGAGTCTATTATATTTTATTCATAACTTTCTTTCAGAAAATAGAAGAAAATATACGCTTTTTATTTATAAATCAATATTTATTCTGAGATAAAAAAAAAATATTTATTGAAAATTTTGAGTAAAAGAAAATAATAATTATAAAACAAAAAATCGATAGTATTAATTCAAAAGAATTTAGATTTTTCATGAAGAATCATGCATTTTTTGATGCATATTATACATATGCTTACAAATATTAACTAAAAATTTTATCGTCATAAAATTGTTATACCTGAACTTACCAAAATAATCATATCTCAATTTCTCAATTTTAATTTATTTATGTCAGTCCGACGTAATATCACTCTGAAAGATTTGAATAAAAAGATTTTGAATATTAATAAGTAAGAAAAATGCAATTTACTTCTGTAAATAATTACAGAGGAAAATTGTATTTTTCCAGTTACTATCAAATGAATGTGCTTATTATAAAGTTGAAACTTAGAGTTTCCATCCAAGGTGGAAACAAAAAAAGTACCAATTAAATTTCCCAAGAGAATAGTTAGAAAATTAAACCTATAAATATTTTTAGGGGAAAAGAGGGGATTTTTTTGCAATCGTGTTATTATTAAAGATAGAAGATAAAAATTATAAATTTTAATCGTGTAATTATTAAAGTTTTCCTATTTCTTTAGTTAAAAATACATAACATTTATTCTAACAGTGTTTTTTTTATATAAAATAGAAAAGAAATTTTGAAAAATTTTGTTTATTTCCAAATTAATAATATTGGAGTTTCCATTTTAAAAACAATTTTTTGATAAATAAGGTGATAAAAGTTTTGTCGATAAAAATTATATGTATATATAAACATTAAATGACATCAATAGTTTTGAATTTACCAATTATTCCATATTTAAAATTTGTTTCTGTATTAAATCATAGCATGTTATAATTTATTTGGAAATTATTATAAATATATATTATAGCTGTGCCAAAAGGATGTGTGGATGGATTTACAAATTGTTTTTTACAAAAACTTCACATTTTTTTAAAATTTATTAAAAAATGTTATTTAATACAAGCATATTTTTCCAAAAATTATGAGTAATTGATTTTTTTTTTGTAAAATATTGTGCATTTTTATTTTATTTTTACTTTGTAGTTTTTTGTAAAGGATATATGAAGAGTTAAGTGTTATATAAAAATTATTTGGATATCAATACTTTTACAGAAATAATAAAAGTAACAAAACCATTTAAAAGACATTCAATACATAAGCTACATTGGATTAATGTCATTCTTAAATCAAGTAAATATTAGAATCATATTTCGAGGTTTCTGAAAATAATTCATAAAATACCAATAGAATTGTTTCCTATATATAACTAATTTAGCAGTACTAAATTACACACGAAAAATATTTGCAATCTCATACTTCTAATTATATACAAGTTGTATATAACTAATACAGGCTATCGGAGAAATTTTTGTAAAACTGTGAAATTATGTAAAATAAAAACTAGAAGGTATAGAAAAAATATTCTTAAATATACTAGAACGGTTAATATTTATAAATATCAATGTGGGATTAAACTGTAGTTACACATAATATCAAAGTGAACCGCATTTCACACTGTATATTTACATATTCTTAATGAGCTATGGATAGAAAATCACTTGCGAAAAACTGTTATAAACCTTGACAATTGCTCCAATGGACTTGATACAAAAATAATTAAATAAATCTACATAAAAATTATAAGGATCTTAAATTTGGAAAAGAAGGCTAAAAGAAATTTTCTCATTAAATCATCATCAGGACATACATAGCGCCCTCTAACAGATTCAGGGGAAAATGTTGTAAAATAAAACTTTATAAGCCATATTAATAATATTTGACAATTAAGAAATGTCACTATTCCTAATTTCCTTTTACATGATTTTTTATGCGCTCAAGACACTATTATCGGACATTATGGACTAACTAAAATGGTTTTTGAGCAACATAAGATAAAACTGCTGAATTCATAAAATATTTTTATTCCGTAGTAGATGTGTTTGCTTTAATACAATAAAATGTTTATTCTACATAAAACGATTAATTAAGTTACGATAATCTCCCATTGGATGGAAAATTAATTGACAAACTTCGTAGATATTTTGCTCAATGGGTAAAGAGTATTTAACAGTAAATCTTAGGAAAGAGAGCATTGAGTTCAATCTATAAAAAAAGTACTGATCTTGAAAATTGACATTCAAAAACAAAATTTCAAAATGCTACACCGTTATATACAAATACATATGCATTGCAGAGTTAATTTTAAAATGTACTTTTAAAAGAAAAAAATATTAGCAAGTACTTAAAGCTTATAATTTGTACAAAATAATTCAGCACCAAAATTTATAATTCAAATCACATTTGTCTTACAAATATCAATATAATAAATACTGTTTGATAATTCATTTCACATGCATTTAAAATTACAGTAATAGAAATTGCACTTCGCTGATAGAAATAGAATTAGTTTTTTAATTCTAATTCCGCCGAACTGTCAAGTTTTAATGCATTATTTTGAATTTTGAAAGATAGAGAAAAAAAGATAGAGGCAATTAGAAAGAAAGACGGAGCAGCCTTACGGAGAACACAATGGAGTAGCATTATTTTTCTATTCATAGTTATATTGATTATGTTAATGCATCTCCTTATATAAATATTTTTAACATTATAAATTAAGTTTCAAAATGTCAATGGAAATTTATTCGAACCTTCTTGAAAGTTTTGAACTGAAATCCCGTTGCTGAGGCAACATAAGCCTACGGAATGCATGAATTTCACATTTTAAGCATAATTTCACTTAACTCTGTAAGTCATAAAATACTGTAATGTGCCCTATAAGGAAAATTATTATAATCACTTAAACTCAAAATGTCTATTATTTAAGTATTGAATGTGAGAAATCTATAGATATGATTATTCAGCAACATCATAATTTCTATAAAGCTGTTACATTCCGTGAGCCTGCATCTGCTTTGCAATAATATGGAAATTTTATTTCTTCTACAAATATCATATGTTAACTATAAAGATTGGTAAATTTTGCAAAAAATGGCCTGTAGAACAGGAAAAAAAAATAAAACTCTCAGATTTTAATTTATTTATTTATGAATAAAGATTCGTTCATTCCTTGACAATCAACAAGGGAAGAAAAACCTAGGATAAATGTTTTACAGTGAAACATTGATATTGTTCCGAATTCTAGAATAAAAATGTAAAAGTATAATAAAACACGCTTAATATGTTTTTGAAATTTATTAAAAATTAGAGAAAATTTTATCTAGTAACTACATTGATATCAAGGAAAAGACAGTCTTTTGAATCTTGTGATTGAAAAAATATCTTGTTCTGAAATATTTTCTGCATTTCAAGAGTAATAGTACCCCAAACTTTGGCTGTTTCTAGTGAAATAATATTTTTCAAACTACGTGTACGTGTGTATGAAATTTTCTAGCTCTATATTCAGCAATATTCAATTCTTCTATAGGACTGAAAGAAATTAGGACACACTTTCACCTTTATTATTAATAAGTATGGCATATTTCTTAAATTCAAATAAAGTCCTTTAAATGAAAGACGTCTGCCATATTCAAACAGACAAAATAGAAAATATAACAATATACTTTCAATATAATATACTTATCAATATAATATATAACATTTGCATACACTTTCAACCAGATTTGAATATGCTTTAAAAGTCTGTTCTTGTAATTTGTTGCATTTGATAGTTTAGATTTTTAACTCCGTTTCTCCAATATAACCATAGTTTCTATCACTGCAATCTTGCTTATCATCATAAACTTTGCATAATCAATTTGATCATACAAAGGCACGATGATCAATATGGTTCATGTGCCAAAAAAACACAGCCAATCAACCATTAAGTTCGTCCTTCATGCTGAATTGAGTCATACCTTAATCTCAATCTCAATACAATGAAAATCTCAGTTATGAATTAATTTACAATTGGCAAAAAAAATGTTGTGCTGAAAATGGGGTCTACAGATTTTTATAATAGTTATCCAAAAGTTATTTATCATTTCAAATTTTAAATATTGTAAAGTACCTACGTATTATTTAAATAACGATTAATTTAACTTTGCCGTTAGCTCCTATTTAAATACCAATCAATTAAATTAATGAAACAATAATGAAATTATAAAAATGATAGATGACGACGTATACTCTTTCTTTACCATTAGACACTGTATCTCTAAATTATAGCTCTACTCACAATATAAAATGCTTCGATTTTAATGGAAAGCAATCTTTTTAAACCAACATCTGAATCTCGTTTACTATAACTCGATTACTTTCTTTACTTTCCCCCTTTCCGTGATTCGATATAAATTGCATAAAGGAAAACTTTCATTATTTGATAAAAGATTGAAAAATCCGGCTTTTGAAGCCGCATGAAATCGGTAAAAGAATTTCATCGACGCATCCGGTCGATGTTGTTTGTCTTTGGGTCACGTATCTCGAATGTAGACAAAAATACTGTGATCGAAGGATTGCGGGTTTCTTCGAGTCACGTACTTCAGAAGAAAATGCTCCGCATTTCTATAAATGGAGAATTTTTCCTCTTTGTGTTTTATCATTTTTAGTTTTATTCGATGAGAAATTAACTGACTTTCAAAATACATTTTCAACCGCAAGATCGCGTTATAAGTTCTATCTGTGTTAAATATATTATTGTGAATAAAGAAAATTATATGTCATTACCCATTAATTACGCTTTATAGTTAACATAACTGTAACTGTATTCCTGCTCAAAATATAAGAAAGTTAATTAAGTCTAGACTTCTAGACAGCATAATTATTATTGGTGAAAATGTGTGCCAATTTTTTTCACATATTATTACGAATGTTATTTGTAACTAATTAGATGAGATTTAATATTTGAATAAACAAACTTACTGTGACAGTTTCATAAATATTTATTGTCTTAGAAGCATTGAATTTAATATTAAAATATTTCTTAAATTTTGAAATTATTATTTGTTTAAGAATGGCATAGTTAAATTAATTCATGCGAATATAGATTTAGCTTCATTAAGTGGTGCATATTGTGACAAATATAATATATTTACGATTTTATTAACAGAGAAATTTAAAATATTCATATCAAAGGAGTTTAAGCATCATAATATAGGCTTTTTTATTACCATTATAAAACCATTACTACAGAATGCATTTAGTTTATTGATAATTATATTCAGAATTATTTTTAATAATGATATTCTATAATGTATCGCAAAATGCTCTCTGCATAAAAAGAAATTATCATTATGCATTATTTAATGTTTCTAATTATAGAATATTTACTATTAAAGTTTTACTGAAAAATTGCTATAAAAGGTTAGCTACAAGAAAAAATCTAGTATACATGCTGTAACTCCCGTTCAGGATGGTAAATGCTTAGATCGTAGATAAGAGATGCTTGTGAAGCCAATATATCTGAGTTCGATAAATACACTGCTCCAGATGAAATTTTCAACCAATATCACAATATACAAGTGCTACATCCCCTGTATATTTTAATTTCAAGCATATTGCGAAACATATTTTTTTCTTTTGTTATATAATTCAAGTACATGAAATAGAATGTATTTTTTTATGAATAACATTTGAAGAAAGTGTTTTCTTATTTATTTATCACACTTAAACAATTCTTGTTATTAGTTTTTTTATAAGAGAGTTTCAAATGGAAAACTTCGGATATTTATATATTAAAAAAATATTTAGTTAGTAATGTTATTTATAAATGTATCCCCCTCTCTTCATTAAAATCTTTTCAACCTTAACAATAAAATTAATAATCTCCATTTAAAGTTTTGTCAAAATTTTAAATTGAATATTTTTTGATTATTAAATAGAAAATGATTGAAAATAACTTTTTTTAAATGGCTGTGATTGCTATTGTTTGAATTGTTGCAACTAAAGTCTGAGTATTGCTGATTTTTTTATTAAATAAATTGTTGAAAAATTTAATAATTCATGTGAAATCATAACCAAAGCATGAATGTAACCGAGCATGATGCCTAAATATTTCTAAATATGACACAACGTGTGGCGATATCCATATCCAAACGTTTAGGCATCATGTATATTTATCTTCCTCATTTGGTTTTGATTTCACATGAATTATTCTCACCGATATAAGTTTTATTACTTTATATATACTGGTACTTGTACTAGCGTGAATAATACTTTATCTTTATGCCCATGGATAATTCAACTTATAAAATTTGCACATTATACTTACGACGATAATAGTCTATTTACACACAAAAAAGTATGATGGCGAAACCTATTTGAAAAAAAAATAACAAGTGTTATTATCTTATTTAAGCAAAAGAGTTATCAAAAATGAAGAATTGTAAAATTTAAGTTTGCAGTTTGATTTCTTTTATTTTTTCATTCCCTTCTTCATCAAATCTTAAGAAATTTTAGAAATTGCACATCCATAGAATGTAGCAGAAAGTTTAATACTGTAATTCAAGTATTGGTTACAAGAAATAGTCCAACCTTTCTTACAAGATTGGACCATTTCTCTCACCTAGCCATAAAAGAGAGATTGCAGTGAGTCCTCAATCCATTAGGTACTTGGCTGGAAATGAATGAGAGAGCAGAAAAGCAAAAGGGTCTCGAATTTGAGCCCTGCCGACAAGAATGAAAAGCGAGGCGGCTCCAATTGATTTAGTTCTGTCGAGATTAATGTTTCCGTGCCGACTCTTGACAATGGAGAGGAGTTAACTGGCCAGAACTGGTCTTTCCTTTTCCTAAAGAGATACCTCTTTTTCTTTTAAGCTCTCAATTAGGTAGAGGGCAGCCTGAGAAATCACTGTAGACGACCCTCTTTAAGGACTTCAGGGATCGTTCTTGTCACTAAGTTGCGAATCTGGCACAGAATTTCGGTAGGTTTCGTGCATTGTCTCTGTGTTTCTTCTCCAAATATTTTAATTCCCTTCGCTTTTCTGTGCAGAATTTTGATTTTAAATGATTCAATTTAATTAAAAACTATGAAACCAATTGGATTTGAGCTTTAATATATATATATATTGCAATGCTACTGTAAATAATTATTTTCTAAGTGTAAATATTTTTCTCTGTGTAAGTGACTTGTTGAAGAAACTATTATCCGTACTTCGATTCATAGGTGTTTAAAGGAAAGGCCTTAAACACCTAGGAAAGACAGATATCAGAGACTTTTTGAACTTGGCCATATTTAGTGGCGAATTTAGATTTTTTTTATGATCCAAAGTGATATACAATATGAGTCAGCTCATTCAATAAGAATGGCAATTTAGTTCCTTATTTTACATTTTCAATCAGTGTCATGCATTGATTTATTTTAGGATAATATTTGTTTTATTATTTTTGTAAATATTTATTTATTTTCATTAAATGCTCTGACTATTTTTTACTCTAGACTGTCCTAGTTTTAAAGTATTTCGTAAAATATAGATATAATAATTTAATCTGAATATAATTGTGCCTCATATAGAATTTTTGAAGTAAAATTAGATAACTTAAAGTTTGTTAATATTTTTAAAAAAATAACGTTTGGTATATTTGATTAAATAAATAAAATAAAGTTACCAATCAAATAAACCAAATGTAGCTTTTACAATGTAGCTTTTTACTAAAAATTACAGATTGCTTCTCTGCTGGGACCTATAATTTTAATTTAATTGTTATTTTCCTCCCTTAAATTTTGCGAAAACACAAAATATGAACTCATAATTGCACTCAAAGTATAAATAATGTTACGAAATTTTCGTTACCGGGGTTCGTTTGGATAGTGGAAGTTATATGCTGTGGAGAACGCTCAATCAGTAGGCAGAAGTAGAATAAAAACAACGACGTTTATTTACACGAAGACACACAGGACAGCACAAAAGCGACAACTATATACAGCACAGAATACGATTATCTTCACCCGAGACGTGTAGCATACAACAGCGCACACAGCAGCATACAACCAGAATCTACTGCAGACAGTAGCGCACAGCTCAGTTCAGCACGAGTTTGACTCCGTCGTTGCTCACTGTCGCTTACGACTCCTCCGTCTTCTACTTCTCCGACTCTGGCTCGGCTTACTGACTTGACTTCTCTGGCAGTGCAGCCCTTTTTATAGGTCTCAGGAGGCGGGGCTAGAAGCCTCTCAACCAATCAGGAACGTTCGAGGCGTATCTCGGTTCCTACTGGACGGATCGGGAAAATTCTCGAAATTTCGGGTATAATCTATTTTGGCGCCAAAGTCGCCAAATTGGTCGCCAAGTCGCCAAATGGTCGCCAAGCTCTGGGACCCCCGACACGACGCCCAGGCTCTGTCCCATAGAGATGACTGTAAAACATTCTTTCCAATGATGGAATCAACTATGCTGGGAAGCAGCATTACGGAATCGTAACAATAATGTATTTTAAATAATTTTTATTATTTCGCATCATTTCTAAAGAGTAACTAAAGTAATTTTTATGATTTTCTTTATTCTTTTATTATTTTTATTTTGTCTTAAGTTGATGAAAAATCTAATTTTGGAAAAAGAATATGAGGGTACTTTTGAAAACCATGAAATGCTATAACATATTATTACAGAAAGGGAGAAACAGTTCTATTATTCTTTCAAATCTCGAGGGGAGTAATACAATAATGTTCGTGTCTAAACAGATTTGTGAAAGATGTAAAAACATAGTAGATCACTCACATTATTTCGACATTAAAATTACTCTATTTTCAAAGAAATCCATCCATTCATTTGTTTTAATCACACTAAAGAACTCGCTATACTTTAATCATTAAACATGCAACCAGGCTTTCACAGGCAATCAAAACACATAAAAAATAGCAGTTAAAAAGAATAAATGAAAATTCAAATCAATAATTACCAATTTTTTTCTTCTTACATACTGATAATGCATGAAGAGCATGAATCAAAAACCATTTTAAAACATTGCTAGAATTTCTATTTAAAATTACATTTCGCTGCGTAAATCAACACATTGATTGGAATTTTTGTAATAATTAGAATCATCAACATTCATGCTAAACTCTACTAATAATTAAAGTTAAA
>JAPMOR010074733.1:0-12907 GCA_026543865.1 Argiope aurantia
AGTAATATGAAAGGTTAAAATAACTTTCTCATCAATTAACAAGAAAAAAAAATTTCATTGTATAATTATTTTTAAATACATAGTCAAATGATATTTATTAAAAATTACTTACAAACAATATCTATCCTTATAGTGAAGATCAAACTCTTTTAAATTAATGTTTGTATAATTAATAAAAAATATTTCATTTGATGAATGTTTGTAGCCTATCTTGATTTATAAAATGTACCTAGGAAAATATTTTTGGATTAAAATCAGAATTCTGAATTTGATGTTGCAAAAAAAAATTACCAAGATGGTGGAAAAAAATTGATTTTTTTTTCTATGGCATTTATCTGAATGTGAGAATAGTGATATTTTAAAATGAGAATAAATTTATTGATATTTAAGAAATTCCGTTCCTTCAAGATAATAATTTTTAATAAACATAGTTAAATCATGATTTATATACTAATAGAATTATGTAGACAGCAGGGACTGTAGAAATTTTGAAAAACCTTTCTTTCAGATTCACCAGTATTAGTAACAAAAAAAAATTATATGTATAAAAAAATCAAAATTGTAAGAAATTGGATTCAAATTTAACTATAATAAAAAAAAAACTATTTTCAATTATCTATTTATTTGTTATTAATTATCCTAATTATTAATTTTCCAATTTTGACTAAGGGAAAAATTTTCTACAATAGAAAACCACAGTAATACTTCTTTTAGTTTAAAAACACGGTAGGAAATCCGAGTTCTGCAATTGTAAAATATGGTGCCCGATAGAAATGCAGTTTGAGTATACTTTTATCTCTAAGAAAGGCATTTTTGCAAAGTGAAAAGATTAGATTGAGAACAACAGTTTTCCTTAGCATAAAATTGTACTTGCAATAAAACATATAATATTGCTTAGCATCTTAAAAAGTTGGTGGTGCTATATTATTACAGTACGTATACACAGACTGTTCATGGTAATAACAATATTTATGGTGCTCAATATATATTTTGATAATATGTTTGCTAAATTAAACAGAAATTGAATCAAATTTCAAAAATCAGATTTTATTATTGATTTATAATGACTTATTCTGTGACAAAAAAATATATAATTTCAGGGGCGAGGGAAATGTAAGACTCGATCAAGAAAATAATGTGTTGTGACGGTAATTAACCTATCCATTTAACAACTATATTCTATGCGGCATAATAAAAACCGGTAAGAATGCTTAACTAATTTTTAAAAAATTTGAAATATTTCTCAAAAGTAAAAAGCTGGAACAATACAGGACACAATTCAAAATCATTATACCAGCTACTCTACTATCTTTTGCCACTTTTATGTGCAATAGTATCAGGATCTTCTTATCTAAATTTTAGCACAAAAAATGAACAAAAATTTCCTCTCTTTTTTGTATAATATGAATAGTTCCACTTCAACTGACAAATCACAAGTCAGATTTGTATTTTCAAAATTTTTATTCAAATGAATAAAAAATGACACATAATACATTGAGATCCAGTACTTGCATACATATATTGTACATAATACATAATCTATTGTATGCATAGTAAGCAAAGTGTGGATTGTGAACCCGAAATTGAAATTGCGTTCCTTAGAGGTACTGTATTTTTTTGTTGTCTAAAGCAATGGAGGATTTCTGACTAAAGGCTATGGAATGAGGATGGACTGTAAGCAAGAAAATAAAAAGATATAAACCTATTTACTAAATAAATACCCACAAATTTTATGAATTATACATAAGAGTAATATTAACACTGTTAAGTATAATAGGCTAGACTCCTATTACGATCACTCAATTATTGCATTTAAATACACAAAGTGCCTATATAAATAAAATGTAATGCTGCTGTTAAATGCAGATGTCATGCAACTACAAAAAACAATAAATAAATTAAAACATACCTATTTTCAAAACGTTATGGAAACAAAAATCTTAAATCATTAACATGCTGTTAAGTTCAAAATAGGTTGAAATGTTAATCTAAATAACCAGTTTATTTTTTAAAAAAAAAAGGGTAAGAGAACATAATGTGCAATGCATAATGCTGCTAATTGCCCTAACCCTCCATTAGGATGATCATAAGGTATCTAACATATTGCATGTACCACTGCTATAAATAAACACGTGAATCAAGAATTAAAATACTATGTACAAAGAAAACAATAATGACTACAATTCCAACTTATAAATATTTTAATGTACAAAATTCATAGAAACAACACTACACACATATATGAACACACTGAGAACAAGAAATGACAACCATTCACATTTAACAACCGTGATATTCACTCAACATAACTTCATACAGAATATTTCTGTAACCAAAATCAACACAGCACAGGTTATCATGTTCGTAACGACTTGTAGTCATGGAATCCATAGCATCTGATACATCCGAGGATATAACTTCTGAAAAGAAAATATTTTAAATTAATTTACATTATAATTAATAACTATATATTTTAATTCTTTTTGATAATAGTCCTATGTTTTTGGTAATTTCTTCCAGATATAATTATATATATTGTCATTGTACATCTTAAGTCTTAAAGGTACTAAAATACTTGTACATGCCCAATTAATATGAACTGTATAAATAAAGTAACTCAATTAAAAACATTATTTAACGAATTATTCAAACAAATTACAATAGAATAAGTCATCCACAGCTGTATCATGTCAAGTATCTCTTCTGAAAGAATTCAAATAGCATAATTTTAAAGTGTAATAAAATCATGCAAGATATTAGTTCAAATAATAAATGTTCCAATCTAAAAACAAATGCAATCATTTTTAGAATATGTAATATGAATTAAAATCTTTAATAAAATTTAATTTAGATTCCAATAGTTTTAATATACCAACCATATTCATGTGCATAACTAATAAATGAAAGCTTAACTTTGTGCTGTACAAGTGAAAGTGCTGGATTTAGAACTTCAAATTTGAGGATCTAGATATGTACCATGAAGCAATTTCTTTGAAATGTCACCAACCCTTATTGGATGCTAGATATGACACTGCTGAAAAAGCATTGCTGTCACACGAGAGGTGATAATGACAGATAAGGATAAAAAATTAAGTACATTTTTTTTTTTAAGTTTTGGGTCAGGAGGTTTCAAAAATTTTATTTTGGAATTATCCATTTCAATACCTAAAAATTAAAAATGCTTTATCAATGATATCAAATTAGATACCAACTGATATTTTTCTCAATTAAACAAACAAACAAACAAACAAAAAATTGACATACTTTGCAACAATATTTTTCCAAGTTGCAAAGAAATTCAAATAGTTTTCATTATTGATACAAATATCTAATTACTTTTTTCACACATAATGATGAAAGTTAAGAAATGAAAATTGTGTTTAATTATTTATTTGATCATATTTGATACTTTTTTGTAAGTAATTTTATAAATAAAGATTGCCAAGATATTATAGATACCAAGAATATTTTAAAAACTAAATGATTACGACTGCTATTTTTATATCGTTTTATCAGCATATTTTAATTCAATAAGCTTGTTGTTCAATGTAAATCATTTGGTACTATTTTAAGATTGGAATTACTTGCATAAGGAATTAAAAAATATTTCTTGTTAACAATGTGCAATTAAATGTTAGATCATGCAGAACAGTTGCTTCATGTAACTAGATACCATTAGAAGTATTCATTTAATAAACAAAACCAGTACAAGGCTGCTATAAGAAAATGTCTTAAATGCTTTAGTTTAATTAAGCGTAAATGTCTTATTTAACAAGAAGCCTAAGTTTTAGTTATTATACTATGAGTTACAAGCTGTTATTACTAGTCAATTCACATGCTTTTTTCCTATTCGCTTAAAAAAAATCTGCAAATAAATGTATAGTAATAATGTATTTTTATAGTGACACACAAAATATTTTAAATGTACTGTGAAATTGAATTTGCTTATATTCAGGAATAAAACTGCATTGCAGTTGATATTTTAATTATATGCTCAGAATTCATATGATGCATCTTTAGTAGTTCATTTATAATAAAAAAGGTTTTTTTTTAAAAAATTGTTTAATAGTGCATAATTAAATTTTTAACAACATTCTGCAGGTCAGAACAAAATGCTAATAGAAATATCCTAAAGAAATTTGAATTTAAATAACATTTACATTTTTGATTTTTAATTGAAGTTAAAAAATTCTCTTGCCTAAAATAATCATCACAACTTTATTTTCTTACATAATTTTCAGGGCTACAGTTTTAGTTTCATTTTACTCTTAAAAGTTAATAAAAAATTTGATTATTTTTAAATTTTAATATGCTTTATAATTTATTTCCATATTATCATTATAAATTTATCATTTTTGAATCTCGTAATCAAAATTTCTGAACTAAATAATAAAATAAAGGAAAATTCAATTGCAAAATTCCATCTTCACAAACACAAAAGTAGAAAATACAAGATTAAAAATTAAGATTAACTCACCATCTGGTCGGCGTCTCTTGCAGACATCCTCATCACATACAGCATCTCGCATTCTTTTTCTGCTCATGCGAGGTATTGGGAGAATCTGCCGACTCTGGAATGCATTTAAACACGCTTCCTCTCGCTGGCTGATAAATCGAGCAAGATCTGGAAATCCACTCGCCAGGGCCAAAGCACTAGCTGTTTGTCCGCTCAGATTTTGAGAGCTAGCGAATAAAAGAGAAATGTAAAAGTTTAATTAACTTAGCAACCATTACATAACTTCAGGAAATGAAATATATCAAACAAGTTTTGAATTGAAAGTCAAAAATTTAAAAAAAAAAAGGATTAGCATCAATTAAATAATTGTTTCTAGTGTTATAACAAATATTTTTTATCCTTAATTTTTTTTCCTATCTAACTTAATATATTCAATTTAGAAGTCCCATACTATTATAATCAGCACATCTTCCATTTTGTAATGATTATTTATAATCAGTGTAACAAAAACATAATGCACAAAAAATAAAAGTTCGAACAATTTTATATTTTTCTGCTCAAGTGTTACATTTAATAATTGCTACATTTAAGTGACAGTTATTTTTTAAGATTATAAAATATGATAGGTTGGGAGTAACTATTAAGGAAGCAATAGTAGCATGTATATTTAGATTAAAATTTCATTGCTAAAATGTCCACTTTTGTAAAATAATTATATTTATATTTTAAGAAAGTTGGTTTTGAGGCACTGCCCATATTTTTTAAAACCTTTTTATGTAGATAATATTTTTATTCTTGTAATATTAGTGTGTGACAATTTAAATTCTGTTTCAATTTTTGTTATAGAAAAAATTTACAATGCAATATAATGAACCAAAAATTAAAATAGGTAATCACAACCAATTTAGTTCATTGCAAATCTCCTTAAAATGAAATAAATGATATGTCACAAATAACTCATTTCTTGTTAAATCATTCTTTTTTTTACCACCAATACAAACCAAATATTATAGGCCAAAAATCAAAACTGATTTACAATGTCACAAATTCCTTGAAATGTAAAAAATAATATATCAAAAAACAAGTCATACCAAGTAATTCTTAAATCATTCATTATAGAGTGCAACTATCATAAATTCTATAACCTAAATAAACAATAATTTTTAAAAATTAAAAAAAAATTCCCCAGTGCTATTTGAGCTTTTTTAAGATCTCTCGCTTGAAAAGACAATTATTCCCTGCACCAGACATATAAAAAACACTCCCATATATTTTAGATTCACCAATAAAATTATCAAACAGCTACAGCCTACATGCATTACCTATATTTCCAAATTGATAAAACTAATTCATTAAGTTATACTAGTTAATTTTTTTCTTTCAAAAATGTAGCAAGCTAATATTTGACAGGATGGATAATTTAATAATGAAATGCTATAAAAATTCATCTGCTTGGAAATGATGAATCATGTAAAAAATTACATGAATGATTACATAACAAAGATTCCAATAAATAATTTTTTTTCAATATGGGTACTAAGAAAATGCATGAATTATAAAAAGCCTGAGCTACAGATACATCCAACTAAAAGTTTTTCAGCAGTAGCTAAATCTCTGAATATTTGATTTCAATAAGATTAAAAACCTCAATTATTGGGCCTCTATCCACCAAAGTAGCTGCAAAAAATTGCACTATTTTGTTTCCCTTTCTTAATAAACTAATTACATTTCTAAGGAAAAAGCGCTGGCAATGGAATTTCTCAATACAAAAGTCCACACTGTCCTTGACTATAGATAGATATGCATGCCTCATTTAAAAACGAAAATGTTAATGGCAAGTGATCTTTCATAGTCCAAAAAGATATGCATAGGAGAGAAAATAAAAAAAAAAAAATTTCATTCTCAAGAACTTTAATAACGATGTAGGTATATTCCATACAAAAATGAAACTGCAAGCTGAAAAGTTCCAAATAGTTCAGAGAGCAGGGGGAAATATACTTTTGAGAATACACTTAAAGGATTGCTGGGAAAATAGAAAAGAAATACCCCCAGTAATGATTAGTAATTCTCTCATAAAAATAAATTGTTCCAAAAAATGGAAATATAAAATCTGATAATTAATAAGAATTTGCTAAAATTTTAATATGTAATGGCAGATGAAGAATTTTGAAAAATCGTATTGTCACAATTTAATATTTAATAGCTTAATACATTGGTTTCTTGAGATTTTGTTCAACAGATTTTAACAACATATTACCCAATATTATCAGCAACTTCCATTAGAAGACTGACACATTCTGCATTGCCAACCCTGGCTGCTTTATGCAGGGCTGTTTCCCCAAAAATATCCTGAAATAAAACAACTTTTTAATAAAAACACAACAAACTACTACATGACTACTGACAAGGGGAAAAAAATCATTATAGACATGGAAAATATACTGCAAGCACATAAAAATACAGAATTAAATATCACAGCAAATACAAATCAGTAATTACCACTTTCATTAATGGCATGAAAGTAATCGGAACATTTGCAAATGAAATTGAAGAATATTTTGATTTAATCAAAAGCAAGTTAGTTCTATTATTATTATTATTAGTCAATAAATTTGACAGAGAAAAGTATTTTAATAATAATATTTTTTTACCAATTTGACATAAAATTACTATGCTAAGGTATTTATTTCAAAAGCTTCACATCATAACATGCTAAGTAATATTTTCCAATATTTAATATCATGCAGATTTTGTTATGTATTTCAGTGACTACTACAAAAATTAATATAGTTCAGTGACTAATACAAAAATTAATATAGCCTGCCAAATGTTTGGCATAATGCTAGCTTTGTTTATTAGCCATGAGACTGTGCATCCATGATGGTCTGCTATTATTAATTGAAATAATAATTATTTACATATAAGCATTATTATAACATTCATGCAGTGATTTTTTTGAAAAAAATGGGCAGTGGGATATTTGAAAAAATTATTTTTAGTAGCTATTGAAAATTGTATATAAAAACAGTTATTTATTAACAAGCTTTTTTGTTGGTAAAAATTTTCCAACAAAAAATTTTGAGCCAAAAACAAACGACTTTTTTATGCAACATTTTTCATGAATTGCAGTCATTTTCTTTTACAACTGGAATATTAATATCTTTTAAGAATGAATAATTTTTTAAGTAATTAAAAGAAAACTAAATAACAAATATTTCCAAATTTATAAATAGAAACCAATTATTCAGAGTAACTAACAAATCTGGAAGTATATTCTTATTGCTTAAGCATCACAACTTTTAATGAGTATTAAAGGTATTAAAGGCATTATTTAAAACTATTATCACATAATGAAGAATAATATGAATGTGAAGTTTTGAAATATATACCAATTTGTTCATAAAAGAGCTTTTTTTTATCCATATATTTAGAGTATTTCAGTTTAATTTTATGAATTGATGGTAGAAAATAAAATTTCTTATTTTCAACATATTTCTGTACTTGAAAGGCTATATAAAAATGAGTCACCAATGGTTACATTAAATTTTGAAGAATCCAAAACTATTAATTTATAATTTAATTATTTTCACCTTCAACAGTTAATCAGATTTTCAGTTTTGATTAAACAACTGCAGTTTTCTTTTAACTTGTATTATTAAGTTTTGCAGAGAAATTTTTTAAATAGATCTTAAAATTGTTTCACTATTAAATTCTATTATTAATAAGAATAATGTCATTAAAGCATAGTTCATATAAATATTTTAGCTTCTACATTATTCAATTGACAACTGTTTAAAAGAAATTTCACTCTGAAAAGAAATTTAAGATCTTCTTTAGATTCATTTATACAATACTATAAAAACCATAATTCAAATTCAAAAACATAATTTGATGTGCAGCTGGAAAGATATCTTTTGATACAAAAGTTATTATTCAATTTTATAAAATGTCATTTAAATTTAAACATGCACAGTAAAATGCATATTTCAAATATTTTATTTACTGAAAAGAGATTCTACAATCAAATGAAAAAATAACCTTTAATCCTCAGGAAATTATTAACTTGTCTTATTGAATTAGTTCAAATTAAAGTTGAACTAATATTGAATCAGCTCAATTTAAAGAATATTAATTGTCCAGTGTAGAAAACTTGGGAAAACAGAAGTTAAATTTACTTAAACTAACTGCTTTTATAATTTCTTAACAATAAGCAGTTATCAATTGTCCTTTTCTGAACTTACTTCTGATTTGTGTGTCACCTACCGCATGTTCAATTATAAATACGAATTTCTAAAAATTTTCTAGCATCAATACAATAACAGAATTTTTATATATATTCGATTCATTTTGAATAACTAAGTAAAATTAATAAAGGTTAAAACATAAAAAGAATCTCAGTGAATATTATCAAAGAAAGAGTAGTTACTGCAATTGTATTTGCTTTAATGAACAACAACACTTTCATCAAATATAGGATATATAAAACTTTATAGGTATTCACAATGTCTAGGTGTAAAACTTGTCAACACATTTCAATAGAAAAACAAATCATCCTTTTTCATCTCATTTTGCAAAATAAAAATCCTTAAGAATTAATTCAATTGGTAACTTAATCCTTTTTTAATTAAAAAATATTTTGATTTTATTTGTTATAACTTAAAAATTTAATTTTCTGTAAGTGAATGGTTTCAAACCATTGCATTTTTTTCCAGCAAATAAAGAAAAGAGTAAATTAATTTGCAATACCTAAATATTATAATCATTAATATATAATATGAATAAATTATGGAATCATTTCTTCATAATAGCATATTGAATGAAATACTAGACCAGGGGAAGTTCATGAAACATCTCTATTCTCAACCTTTTTTAAGGCAAAAAAGTTCTCCAAAACTACAACATTGGAATTTAAATATTAAAAATAAGCATGAATGAAAAAGAAAATGTAATTAAAGTAATTTTTAAGCACATTCCAAATGGAATCTTTTTAATCAGAACGTTTTTACTTTTATTAAGAAGCACTGAAAAACCTGAAATCTGAGAATTCTCAAAACAAATGAAGTTGCAAGCTATAGTTTAAAAAGCCTTTAATTAGATTAAGAAAAGAAATTCTAAAGCCATGTAGGCTGAAGGATCAAAGATAACAAATCAAATGGACAATAATAGACTAAGAAGAATTTTCAAATTTCATCAGCAATTTAAAATAAAGAAATATTCTTGATCAATCTGAAATGCCCAGCAAGGCTAGAAGATACCAAAATTAACCAAAACCATTATATATATATATTTAATAGCCTGCTCCTATTATTTTGTTTTCTGTACTGAAAATTACTCCGATATTTAGGAATTTCAGGCAACCATTTTCTTTACAAAAATGCGGAGAAAAAGTTACTTTTCTTTTATCAATTTAACAGGACAAGATTTTTTTATATCTAACTAACAGGCATAATAGTCTTGGAGCAAAAACAGCATAACTTCATAAAATAATGAGTCATGCAAAACAAACACCAAGAAATAAAATAGGTATCATTAATTGAAGAATATTTATCTTAAGAATGATACAAATTGATTCTGAAAATACCAATATTCAGAGAAATGTATCGCGTCTGAACAAAACAAGACCTTTAAATCACAGAAATGAATGCAGATAAATTTTGCAGCAAAAAATATTAATTAAAAATTTTATCAAAAAGCTTAAATTCAGTACTTGCATTATATCAAAGACAATCAAAATCTGACTAGGAAGTCTAAGAATTCGATGAAACTGAAGATTTTTTTAATACATTATTTATTTTTTTAAAAAAATCCTGAAACTAGGAAGGCTCCAATTGGGACAATCTCATATCAAATATAATTTTAACTAAATATAATTTTCAGGTAGAAATTCTGTGTGCACATATTTTGCTAACAAATATTTTAAACAATTCTTTAGGATCAAAAGTAGAATGAATACCAATAAAAACAAGATATATTGTTCACATAATTTTTGTTAAAAAAGAAGAATACAACACTGATTTTTTTTAATGTCGAGAAATCATGTTTCTAAAAAATGTAACGTGTTTTTTCACACATTTTATGTTTATTTATTTTAAGATTATGCAGTTAAACCTCATTTTTAATTGATTAATTAATGGATTAAATTATTTTTAATTGATTGGTTTTAATTACATTTTAGTCTGTTATATTTGAGCCCTCATATAGTGTTAATTATTTTGCTAAAAATAATAGGCTCTGTTCTGCTTAAAGTAAGTTCTCACAACAGACGGAACCTTAACAACAAACAAATGAAAGCAAGAACTGAAATATTCATAAACAGATGTTCTGTGCATTCTTTGAAAAATCTAATAATTTTTGTTAAATGAAATTAATTGAGAAACTATTTAAACAGATTCTTACATTCACTCTAAAAATATTTAATCATTATCATGCACTTACAAAATTATGAAATGATGAAAAATACTTTTACTCATAAATTGTTATCAAAGTTCAAATTACTTAAAGTAATATTATGCATGATAATTAAAACATAACACTGTTTCAACCATATATTTTTAAAATAACAGAGAATCCAAATGATAATCATTAATAAATCTTTATAAATTAATTTGTATCTATTATTATTGCAGTATTATAGCAGTTTAAAATGAAACGTGTTCAATATGCTGTTCATTATTATTTCAGAATTTGTCATCTAAAATAGAGAGGTTTAACTGCATAATTGTATTTATCCCTATCTAAAATCTGTTAGTCTTACTTTTCCTTCACTAAACAATATAATTTTCAACTATAAAAACATCTAAATTTTTATTTTATGATGACTGCTAATGGATTGATAGATTAATTTCACCTAACTTAAGAATAATAAACATTAACCATATAACATAGGTTTTGTTTAACTATTTTTACAATGAATTATAAAAATATTAATATTCATGGAAAATTGAGTGACAAGTTTCATTCCAGACAATTGTAAAACCTATTTTCAAAACAATATCAATACATAACTCAATAAAGACTATTGAATACATATAATTAAATGCAATTCTACATATTTTTACGAACACAATTCAATTTCATATAATATGGAGTTTGTGAAATCTAGGTTTAAGGTGGTGAAATAAATTGAATAGCAATTGTTAAGTAAACTATGTTTTTGATTATATAAGAATTAAAAAGAAAGAGGAGAAGGAAAAAAAAGTTTTTGGTTAGCTTCAAAAAATTAACAAAGAGCTATTTTTTAAAATAAAGAACAAACCTCCAAAAACAGAAAAATTTTAATTAAAAAGAGAACGCTGAAAATTGAATTGATGACATGCAAAATGTCCAAGAACAAAAAAAAAAGTATTAAAAGGAACAATACCAAACAACCCATTTGTTCACGATAATCTAAAGTAATCATTAAAGCCTACAAATTGTGTGATGGAGACAAGGATAATAGGGAAATGTTTAAGGATTCAGATTGGAGTATATATTCTTTCAATGGTTAATTTCTCACAATAGATACAGAAATTCTTTTAAATATTAATAAAAAATTTTAAGAAATAGCTAAAATTATGCTTTATGCCAACAGCTTTACAGACATTCAATGCCTACTTAAAAGTCACAAGTGACTAAATGAAGAAGCTATATTCTTTCCTACTTGCAAGGATTATTATAAAACCCAAGCCAAAATTCCAAGTCAGAATAATGGGATTAGCAACAATGCTTATTAAAATTTTTTCGCAAATGGCTGTGATGTTAAATATTCCAAGTCTTGAAATTAAAGACATATTTAGAATTACAGGAAAAATTATAGAAAAATTACTAATTGCTAACTACAATTTCTCAAAATTTATAAAAAGATTTTTACAATCACTTATTTATAAAAAAAAATTTAAAAAAAGTATTTTGCATGAATGCCACAGAAATTTTAAAACGTTCAACTAGGTTTAAGAATCAAATGTGATGAAATTAGAAACAGCACCTAAAAAAGTAATTTACATAAAAAAAGAACCTACAAGATTAAAGAAGTAAATTTATAAATTTGATGGATTAAATTACATCCACTCACTCAGATATACACACAAAAAATAAAATTATTCAAAATATAGGATAAAATAAAGAGAAATAAAATGAAAAGCAGCTTCTCTTTAGCTCATTGAAAAGAACTATCCAGAAGTTGAAACTCCATAAAATAGCAATGCTTAAATGTACACAAAATGACTACCTAAGTTCCAGCCATTATTGGGAAATTCATGGGATAATTTTCCACATTCCAAACCAATTAAATGGTTAATAATTACAGTAGATTAAAAACGATTTTTTAGACTTCAACATCCATTAGGAATACAATCTACAACATCCATTAGGAATAATCCAAATCTTAAAAGCAAAGATAGACACTTAGTTGTCAGTATTTAATTTTTCTGGTTCAATGCAACTTATAAAAATAAATCAAATCCTCAAGTAAAT
>JAPMOR010074733.1:12917-63046 GCA_026543865.1 Argiope aurantia
GGGGGGGGGGAGAAATGCTCAAATAAAAGCCAAAACGGCAAGCAGATTTTTTTAAAAAAAGTATATTGATAAAATAGCTTTTAATGCAATTTGATTTTTTTTATAGCATTCAATATTCCTCGGAAGAAACAGATGCAAATCTGAATGAAAAAAAGGCAAGTCTTGCACAAAAAACATGAAATATTAAAATTTGATTAATTTATCCTTCATATGTCACTTGCATATCAGGACAATGATCAAAATGTGCAGGAATATTTTTGATTAAAGAGAAGCTAGTATGAAATTTAAAAGTAAGAAACTTCTATTCATATTACAAAAAAAGAAACAGCATGAAAAGAAAAGAAATTCTCAAAATCAATCTTTAAATATATATTAAAAACAGTGAACAAGCAGCAAAAATCGGAGTTCATCTTTTAAAAAAATAAGTAAAACAATCTCTTCCTACAATCAAACAGCATGAAAAGAAAAGAAATTCTTAAAATAATCAATCTTTAAATATATATTAAAAACAGTGAACAAGCAGCAAAAATTGGAGTTCATCTTTTAAAAAATAAGTAAAACAATCTCTTCCTACAATCACAAGTACAGAAATCCAAATTAATTAGAAAGAATCATAATTACACCAAGGAGAAAAAAGATTACATATTAAGTTATAAAATCATGAAAGAATTAGAAAAACATCTTAAAGTTTTCAAGTAAGATTTCAAAAAATAAGAAAAAAAAACATAGTAAACTTAACAATTGCACATTTGCAGGGGAATTCCATTTGCAGAGAATTAAGACATTTCATCTATTTTCCCACAATCTGGAAAAAAAAGTGAAACATTAGATCACACTCCTAAACTTGAGTTGCCCGGTTCCCTTACCAGAGGAAGCACAGATGCTTCCGTCTAAAAAGCCCTAGTTGCATACAAGACAGTGTTTAGATGTTCTTTATATGTAATCCACTGCTGGAATTTGAGCTCCAAGCTGGCTTTGCACTAATCCACATTTATTTTTAGCTGAAATAGCACAGAGGTCATTCATTAGCCCTTAAAAAAAGAGAGGCAGCCAAAACCATCTTTAAAAGATCAACCTAAAAATTAAGGCATCGGTTTTAAATCACTTTTCAAATTCATTACAACACGTTCAAAGAATGAGAAAAAGACAAAATGAAAAATAATTTTGATATTGAGTCACCTGTGATTCACAGATAAAACATTTGGAAGTGTTAACTTCAGAAATTTGATTTATAACATTGAAGACCATTTTCTTCCAGCAAACAGCAAAATTTCAAACTTGTCTTCATTGTATCATATGCAAATAATTCCATTTGAAAATATCAATCTTCCAGATCATAACTTGCTAAATCATATACTTGTTACAGATCATTCAAATGGATTCTATTGTCTGTTTTCTTCTGCAAGTGTAGAAAGTGACCAGAAATATCTGCATTTCAGCTTCTCTGTAGTAGCTATATTATATTTTCTTCAGTTCTATATTAATTAAATGTTTTTCTTTAGTGTCTTCCTATAGTTGTAATCCTTTTAAATATCCTTATTAATACTATGAACATTAAATGTTTACAGTATATGTTGAATAAATCTCAGTAATTGACTAGAATCTTGACATCAACAAATACATATGACAACCCATTTAAGTCATAAATAAATGTAAAACTGTTACAAACTATATAAGACATTTTGCTGGAAGTTTTAAATTGCAACTAAAAGCTCCTCTTCTTGAACCACAACTAAATAACAACAATATTCTTCAGGGAATTGAAAGGCAGCTTATTTTTCAATATATAAATTGAGAAAAGGATCTTGAAACAATTTTAATAATCCTCAAGAAAGATTCTAACCCACCCCCCATAGTTTAGCAGTATAAAATCAATATTCACGAAACTGGGGGGGGGGGATTATAATTTAAATATTTGTTTACAGCAAATATTGTAACTAAAAAAGAGAAAGATTCAAAATTATGTGTTGCTTTAGATTTTATATCCAAAATCCTTCTAATTATATAAGTGAAAAAAAAATTTAATGAGTCTTTAAATTATTTTACAAAAAGCTCAAAATTCACATTCAGCTTAAATGGGTGATCTTTTTGATATAGAAGTTCAACAGATACTAAAGAAAATTGTCTTCTCTAAAAATGCAAAATAAATTTTCAGGACATCTTCATAAATGGATTTTTCTCTTTTTATCTTTTTCTTCTATATTTATCTTCAAATTAAGTGTTAAAAAATTAGAAGATTGATTAACTGTTCACTATTTCATAGCTCTTGTACATTACCGAGAATCAAAGATAATAAGAAGACTGAAAATTCTTGTTACATTCATAATATTTTTCTTTAATTTTATATCATTCAAAAAGATGAAATTCATAAATCATGATTCTTCTTTTGTCTTTAACAAACAAAAAAATAATATCAGGCATTTTCTTTAATTCAGAAGATATTTCCCTTTCCTAAATTTCAGTTTTCCAGTGTAAGATTTATCAAAACTATCTATTAATAAATCGTTTTCAGTCTAAACAATGCATACATTTTTTTTTTAATATATAAAATTATAAGTTCTTTGGTGACATATCTGCAGTTGACTTGACATATTCATGTTAAAAAACTTCCTTTCAAGCACTCCACAATAGATCATTTTTCCATTAATTCAGGCAATATAACAAAATACTTTCTCCCCCCTTTTCAACTTCAATTTCTACATTCCTATTCCAGTCAGAAAAAAAATTTATTTCTTTCCACTTATTTTTATATTTATTTTATTTTTTAACGTCTCAATACAAAATCAAATAAAATGTATAACACAGATGGTATAGTTGAAATTGTTTTACTCCTATCAAGAATTCAGGAAGAGAATTATATTGCGATAGTTAATCAATTAAATTATTCCCCAATTCAAATATTTTCAAATTACAGATTTTATGAATTCAAATACTGCATGCATTCTGAAATTTGATTAATCAACAAAATTATGATATATAAATTTAAATAAGACACTGCGGAAAATATAAAAGCAGCTTTAAAACTTATTTTTTTAATTTCAGAAATCCAGGTGAGTGAGCAGACTTCAAAATCCACTATAGTAACCAAAATTTTTACATACTTTTAGAAGAATGACCCCCAAATGAATAAATTACTCAAGATTCTCAACATTATTTGGTTGAACAAGTAACAAGTTTGTCAGCTGAAAACGAGTTGCTTAACTCCCTATAAAGATTTCACACATTATCATGTTCAAAAACAAAGATCATATAATAATGAAACTGATAAATTGAACTTCTCATCTGTTCACCGACAGAGAACTGCAATTGAATAAATGAAATACAGAACATAATTTTGCTCCATATTGTTATTTTTAAAAATAACTAAATATTTAAAAAAGCTAAGTATATTTATTTAGATTACACATATAAAATGTCATAAAATATATATTTTTGTTCTTTTTAATTAAACATAACTAACTTATTCTAAAAGCACAATACATATGCTTTCAGCCATTTCATTTAACAGATTAACTGCCAAATAACATGCCCGTTGTATGCATATTTCTGAATGAATCAACAAACCACTAAAAAGTTAATAAACAATAAATGCCCAAGTTATCTATTTTTCTGCTAAATGGTATTTAATATTCAAATGCATCTTTAGTGAAGAAAGAATATAATCACTGGTATGTTGTAATTAATGTCTTAAAACATGAGGTGGTCATTAATAGACAATATATATTCATTTATAGAGTTTCAGTATCAAAACTGGTCTGTCCTTTTTATAACATAAATATTCTTGCAGCAAAGATAAAACTGTTTCTTCATTTATTTATTTTCATTTAGAATTACATCTTGATATGATGCTAAAATGCATGATAAAAATTTGAAATTAATTCAAATTTAAAATGTCAGGAATTTTTACGCTTATCTTTATTTCAAATCAACTTGAATTATAAAGGGCAATGAACGATACATAGCAGTAACAACTAAAACTTGATGAGTGACTGTTCACATCCAAATAGAATTTGATATCTGAATGTTGATTTAATATTAAAAAAAAGATTTCTTACCAAAATGCTATAATATCAAAATCTGAAAGATCATTTCATACAATAAAAGCTGATGTTCAATTTAAATCTATCTTGTTGGCTCACTGATATTTAATCATTTTTAATACCAAAGTTAATAAAACTTACGCATAGCTAAGCTTTTATAATATAAAAGCTTAGCTACATAAGAATGGTGTTGATTTTTTATTAAAAGTATAAGAATTAAAACCCTGCCCTTATCGAAATTTTAAACGAAACCTGAAATAAAATGACTAGGTAAATAATTTGATAAATTTTTAATAAGACATTAAATTATTTACTAGATACATAATTTAACTGAAAGCATATGATTATACTTTATTATTATGCATTAAAATATCGATTTTGTATAATATCAAATATGTCAGCTTGAAGTAAGCTTATGATTAAGTAATATAGGATATAATTATAAATTTAATATTTATATTTATAACACTATTTTATATTATATTATTCCTTTTAAAAGAGTCTTATACTAATCTAGTTACATTTAATATACATTGATAACTTGAAAACTATTGTATTACATCACGGTTCATATAAACTAGAAATGCTTATAATAAATGCAAAGACAATGTATTCAATCATATAATTAGAAATGCCAGTTTTCAGAATGTAAATAGTAATTGAATAGTTAACTTTTAAAATAAATAAAGCTTAAAAACTTCTTTAAAAGAATATAAAGAATTAAATAATTCAAATTTTAGAAAGGCAATAAAATTGTTTCTTGATACAAAATGATAAAAACTTGGAATTTCACACTACCAAATTTCTCATTTCTTTTGAAGATTATTCTCAAAATTATATATTCACTCAAACATTATTTGACAGTTAGCAAATATATATATATATATATTGTACACATATACATCAATCTCTATTTTTATTAGAAACAAATGGTATTGTAATGAATGAAATGAAAGCATGCTGCCATACTAATACACTAAAATGTGTAATGTGAGTGATCATTGATATTATTCACGTAAATCTCAAAAAAAAAAAATGATATTCATTAGATATTACCAAAAAAAAAAGATTTTATTAAACTTTATATTTGAGAATAAAATAACGTTTTGTCTGATTCTTCAATTTCATCAGATATTTAGAAAAATAAAAAATTGCAGAAGGAAGTGGTAAGGCAATGAGGAACAATAATGAGCTTTGCATTTATATACAGCATACAAAATAAACTATTGAATTACTTACACTAACTTAAAATTTTAAAATTAAAACTTGGTTAAAAATGCTTTTTAAAATCTGTAGCTCTAAGGCTGGCTTTACAATGAAATAAATTATAAATTTTGTTAAAATCAAGTAAATTAAATATTATTTATTGATTTGACACTGATAAAAGATTTTTACATAGTTAACAAATTATCAATTAATTTCTTTTATATATAAAAATTACTAGAATCTATAAACAAGAAATTTTTCAGCTTAAAAATATTTATATATAAATCTCAACTTCAGTTTTCATTTTAAAACCAAAAGTACCATATGTAAAAAATAAACATTTTTTAAATTATAATTAGTATTATCTCTTAAACTATATTGAAATACAATTTAAAATTAAAATTGCTATTAATTTGTAATATATAACTTATAATATTAATAAATGTAAATACAATTTTGATTTCAATTTTAAGCCATTTATACCAAGTGATCAATTATTCCTTTTTGATAGTATAAACAGTTCCTTTTTTGGAGGAAGGGGAGGGGAAAATAAAAGTTTTTCCCCATATGATAAATGGGCATCAGCTAAACAATGCACATCTGCTAACAGTAATAATCAGTGTTGGAATTTAGATTTACCATATAACAGTATCGATATAAAATTTAACAATTTTGGTGAAATCATTTGTGCTACAATCAGACACTGGATCATTTTTTAATACTTATCACAGTAAAAGTTTATTTCAATTGCAAGTAGCAAGAATTTGGAAATAAATGTATCCTATAAAACATGTTATACTTTGAAAAGAAATATTTTCAAAGGGAAAATTATTTTTAGATGTCTTGAAATATATCAAACAGAATACTGCGAGTCTAACTAGTCAATCTTAAAAAAGACATGAGATCTTAGCCCTACACAAGCAAAAATATTCAGGATAAATTTTTTAAAAAATGATTATGTTGTAGTAAAAGGCAAAGAAAACTGCAAATGAGGGCCTTAATTAAGTAGCAACATCATTAGGATGCAGTTTATTTTTAAAAAATTCATTAACAATTCAAAAACTTTTATTACAACTGATTTGCATAACTGGATTACTCCTATTCTAATATCAACTTAATAAAATACACCGCTTAAAAGTACTTTTCTATGGTGCAAATGGCATTCTTAGTAAACTGAGTTAAATTATTTGAATTCCAATTCTAATAATAAAAAGAGTGGGAGATAAAATAATCTTTAAAGTGATAAGATGAAAATTTTTAAGATATATTTTATATATGTTTTAAAAGAAAATTACTCAAAACTATTTAAATAATAATTTAATTGAATATAAATTAGAAATATAACCATTTGAGCAACAAAATGCATGAATTTAAAGTGCTACTTAAAATGTGTTCCAATATGACAGACAATAAGCAATTCAACACATTACAAATCCTTTTACAAAATCTGACCTTATATCTTCATTTTATAAATGTAAGGAAAATTACATACCATCTCATGATTACAAGAATATATAAACTCAAATAGCTATACTTCACTCTTTGACTCTTAACTAAATAACTAATTTTAAGTTAAACTTACAATAATTAAAAAGAGCAAAATAATGTTGAATATTGTATGTATAACATTTGTTAATATTCATATTTAAATTGAGAAGTCAATTTAATCAGACCAGGAGGAAAAATGGAACAAATCCAGCATTCTGCAAAGTATCAAAAGTAATACATTTTTTTTTAAAATAACATAAAATGGAAGTTGTTTTTAAAAATTAAATAATCTAAGCATTTTAAAAAAAATTTATTAAAAGCCCTGTAGTCAGAAGGATTACTTTTGATAATTTGCATGATGCATAACAAAAAACGAAATAACATATTCAATAAAAAAAATTCAACATCATAATCAGTATGTTCACAGAAAAAACCAATGTTATAAAGTATTAGCTAAACTAGTAAAACTTTAAAGGCATGCAAACAATGATATTTTTAACTAATCTAAGTTACAGTGAATTAATAAAATTCAAAATTATGATCCAAAATAGCATTAAATGCTTAAAACTTACTGATAAACCTATTCTTAAATGTATACGTGTAATAAAATTGTTCTAGATGTACAGATCTTGATTGCTCTTAACAGAATGCAAAAGTAGATTTATCATTTTTACATCTGTTATGTAAATATTGTACTTTCTTAACTATTTTGAGAATAACAGTTTAATAATTCAAATTCTTTTTAAAATTATAAGATGACTTGAAGCATTTGATTTTATAAGACTTTAAAATAAAGGTGCCATAAATATATAAATTGACCTTCTATAAACTCACAAAAATAAATTAATAACACGATTAAAACACTGATTTTAAAAAAAACGAACATAAATCTTGGCTTTTAAATTTTCAAATACATATTATATTAGAAAGGAAAACTGCAGCAATTATAAAAAAAGAAAAAAAATTTAAATCACTAACAGTCAGATGTGTTCAACTAGTCGAATAATAATCAAATGTGTAACACAGAAAAGTTTTCAGCTTCAATAAAGCTTTTAATAGATATTATATTCTCAAAAAAGTGTAAAAAATATCAACATATCAGACACATGTCTTAGCATCTGCTTTCCAAATAAAAGATTACAATATAAAATTCAATAACCCATAACTGTAATATCTGAATATAAAAATTTTAATTGAAATTTTAATAATGAAGGCACAGTATTCACCTTCAAAGTAGAAATTCTGTTTTAGCATAAGGAAAGATCTAGTATAGTTAAAATAATATTCTATTTTGAAGACACATAAAAAATGTTTTGAGATGCAACTCAGAATTTTAAACCATGGTCATATGATAAAAATGAAATCTGAACTAAACCTTACTCTCAAAACTTCACTACATTACAGAAAAGACATTGATTAATTCAATGTGTACCAGGCCACAATGGCTCTACAACAAAGAAAGGGAAATATTTCCAGAGAAGGAGACATTGCAATAAAACATTGCTACATTGTTTTAAAGGAACTCTTTTAATACAAAAATGACATGATAGACAACTTCTGCCTGTAACAAGCAAACTATAGTTTTTTAAAATTTATTCAGAATTGAATAGAAACTAAAGATTGAGAACAATAGTAAAGAAAATAATTGTCTTCTAATAAGAAACTGAATTTTCTTAATTCATTTCAAATATATACATACTAATGTGTTTAAAAATTGTTGTAATTATCAACAATATGCAGAAAAAAATGATGATATGAAGTGTGAAAAAAGAAATCAATTAAGATCCTTAAAAATGAAAATTGAAAACATCTTAAAAATAATTGCAAAAGTTAAAGCAATGCAAAATCTGTACACCTTTGAACACCATATATTATGCTATAAGTATAATTTTAATAGTTAAAAGTTTGATAGAAATTTAATTATTTGCATGCAAAAAATGAAGTAAGATATTTAGTTGAAAAATTTATGTCATACTGTAAACTAATAATTAACATAAAAAAAGCACTTATCTGAAAAAATAAAATGTATTGTTAATTCATAATTTTTTGGCATGCACATAACGTAAATGATAAGTTTAAACAAACTAACTTAAACAATTTTTATGCGTAAAAATAATGTATATATCAGAAAGATAAAATCATATAAGAACTTGTATTTATAAATTGAATAATAAAAGAAAATGAATTTACAATATACTAATAACTATAATTCATTTGAAGTTAATCACAAGTTCTTAAAATCTAGAAATAAATACTACACAAATAATATAACCTAGTTTAAACTTAAGTCTATATAATTAATTATTGTTCATCGTCACAATCTTTCTACAAGCATGTACACAATCAATTTAAAATAAAGAAATGAATTCTTGAGAACCAATGTTAAAATGAAATAATGTTAAGATTTTATTTCAACCAAATTCTGAAATGCTATGAAAAATCAGATACATTTAAAAAATTGAAGGGGAAAAAAAGGCATCAGTCTATGATAATTTACAAAAAAAAATTAAACTCTTAAACATTTAAAAGAATTTTTTGAAATTTTATTTTACAATTTTTTTTTCTTTGTTGAAGAAAAATTTGGAAAATTTATTTATTAGAAAGAGGAGAGTGATTTTAATAATAAAAGAATGTCAATATAAATAAATTCTGTGAATGGGTTAAAATGAAGAAATGTGCTTTTTTTTTTAAAAAAAATTAATTCATTTACATTAATGGGACCAAATGCAGATATCAATCATGATAAATAAAATTTACACTTTTTCAAACATTGACTACAGGGTAAATTTAAACAGAAGAGAAAATAAGTTTATTTGTATCAGATTCAGTCATTTATATGTATTATTCCTGGAATGCACTCCAAAAGCACTATATCATTTTTGAATATTTAATTACAGAATTCAATTTAGATAGCTTAAAGTATAAAAGCAATCAAATACATTAATTTGTCATTTAAGGGGAGGATGTATCTTAAATGGGGGGAATGTATCTTAAATTTTGAAAAGTAGCCTAAGATTAACAATATCAAATCTAAAGGATTATACCAATAATACAATAATTCTATAATATTTAAAAAGCAATTTTCAACATGGTGTCCAGCCAGTCACAAAATTTCATGGTATAAAATTAAATATAAATTTCCATGATATTTTTCAATCTTTCGAAATTTGATAATTTCGAAACTATCAATATAATTTAAAAATAATTCTTACATTTTTACATGAATTATCTAGCATAACAGACATAATTACTTTATGTATATTATTAAGAAGCAATATTAATCACAAATACCAGAATTTTAGAACAAAAAAAAGAATTTAATGTTCAATTGCTTTAATAATTTTCTATGCACTGCAAATGTAATATGCATCTTAATTTAAACTTATTGTCCAGCAGTTAAAGTTTAGTTTATTGTTGAAGAAAATGAGATCAACATACATACTTTAATTTATCTTACTAATTTAAATTATAATACCTCAATCTTGAAGTTTTTATCTCCTAACAGATCATTTTTAATTGCTATTTAATTGAAATATTTACAAATAGGCTTTGAATTGAAGTGCAGAATTGTATATGCATTACCATAAGAGAAAAATATTATTCATAAAAATCAATCTCGAATAGAATGTTCCAGCTGTTTTCAGGTGAGCAACTGTTTAACCATCAAATCAATAATGTTAAATTTAATCAGTTCATCAACTTTGATTAACTATCTTATTGTAATAAAAGAAAGTATTTCAAATTATACTTGTATACTAACACAATAAACAACCAGTAACTAGTTCCAACTAATCAGCAATAATTGCCAAATGGCAAAATTGACAAAATTGGTCCAAGTTTTTATTATGTAGCATCACATGAAACATGGGGTAAGGTAATTGCTGATAGTAGATCTAAAAATCACGAGCTTTCATATAAAATAAAAATCAGTGCAATGGTTATGGATAGGAGAGGGGTTCTTCAGTTTTGTATAAAGATTATATTAAACAAAATAATGAAGTTGTTTAATAATTAAGATTTTGATCTTCAAATAATTCTTTGAAAAAGGTTAACACATCTGCTATAACAAATATGATAGAATCTTATTGCTGCCATTTTCAGAGATTGTGAGCAACTTAAGACACTGCCTTTTCCATTCAATTTATGTAATACAATTGCATTCAACTTAAAAAATATTTATAATACATAAATAAAATTTAGGGAGTAAAAAAATAAAATAACATGCATTTAAAGAACTGCGCCTGAAAAAAATTGTTGCTGCTGTAACAGAAAAGTGCCAAAATGTCTCTAAAAAGACAAAAGTATGCGTAATATTTCGTTATAAGTCACGATTCTCTTTTTACATGCATTGTTATCATTTTTGATAAGAAAACTTTTTTTTAACCCAAAAGTGGCAAAGACTGCTTAAACAGATAGACAGAAAACTATAATTTTTTTAAAAAAAATTAAGAACATTTTAAGCTGCAGGACACCTTGTTAAAAAATATATCAAATTGTTATAAATTAAAAGCTATATTACGCAAAAACCAAGGGTTCAAAGTTAAACAGATCAAAGGAAAAAGCAAAAAGACTAAAAGGAAAGCCATTAATCACAAATATATATATATATATATATACAAGAGATCAAATAACTCTGAACCATTGTGTTTTCCATTAACAATTTCTAAAATTACAGTATCATTAATTAGTACAAATTCCATGAATAATTTTACTATTATTTATATAATTATCTCTAAGCTTGAACTATTTCAGATTATTAATTCCTTTCATACTTCAAAATAATTTATATGTAAACACACAAATCTAAAAAATAACACTAAATATAATTAATTCAACCTAGTTTGTTTCAAAATTCGCACATGCTTGTAAAAAGATTGTGATAAATTAGTAGTGAAATAAAAGGAAACCAGCTTTAGCAGCAAAAGCTTACTTTCACTTTCGGGTTTGTGCCTGCCTGCAAAAGCCATAGAACTACAAATGGATGCCCTCCTTCAGATGCAGTATGAAGAGGTGTCTGAAAAGTTTTGGAAGACTGGATGTGGATAGTCCTGGGTTCCACTGAAGCAACATGACGCACACATTCCAACTGTAAAAGACAAATAATACATCAATTCACTTGCTTATTATACAAGCAACAGATATTTGTGCAAAATTAAAATCAAGATTAGATTATTAATGATCAGAGATCAATTATAGATATCAATGCCGTAATCTTTGTATGCAAGATTTTTTTAAAAGCATTGATATTTTGAGAATGGTATAAGTATTATATTTATTATATTATAGAAGCTATTTTAACTATCATGATAGATTTTTAGATATAATCCTTTTGGGATCAGAATTTCAAATCTGTAAAAAATTGAATCAATTTAAGAAAAAATTAATTTTACAAACCATCCAGATTTTACATACTTTATTAAGTTATACTGATGAAGTTAAAATTAATTAGGACTTCATTCCGTTATTTTAGTTTATAATGATTGCAATAACTTCACCCGAAAAAATAAATGCAGAAGCCTTATAAAAAATATTGATGCACATAGTATTTAAATTTTATATTTTTATTCAATAGATTTATTATAATTAGTATTAAGTATTACACCTTTTTCAAAGTATTTGACAGATTTGTCCCAGTTTAATTAATTAGTATTAGATTATTATTATTATTAAAATAACATCTTTACATACATAATTTATATATCAATTTTCTTAAATGCTTCATTAATTTAAAATACTTAATAAAAATAATATCAATGCATTAATAACTAGGCATAAATATCGAAAAAATGCAATTTCTTTTCCTAAGGCAAATTAAAATATTAAGAAATGCTCTTATAATTTTATTGAAATACAAACTGCATATTCAATTAAATTCTCATGCCTATTTTTTTTTAATCACAGAACAATTCAAAACAGTTTCATAATATTTTAAATAATTTAGAACATATTCAATGTAACCATTTGAAAAATATTTTCACATTTACTTCTTTGAATGTACACTAATAAAATTCTATACTAATTTCACACACAACAAACAAGAAGAGGAAATGATAATTGAATTTTCAGCTTCTGAAAATAGTTAAAAGGGTAATATAACAATTTTACTGTTAAAAAATGTATCGCTTTAAAAAAATCAGTTCAATAACAATTTGTAAAATAATTTATAATAAATTATTCCGATTCAAATTTTAATTTATGTATCGAGCAGCTGCAAACCATTACTCGGCATCAGTTTAAAAAGTGTTTGGGCACAAGTCAAGTATTTGGCTCATAAACAGCTGAAAGATTAAAGCAGACGATATTGAAAAACTTATTCAAATTTTTATCTCTTGAATTGCAGAAATTTTTTGAGAAGATGATTTAAAATTAAATGTGTGTGTGTGTGATGCATTTATACTAAAAATGTCCTTATTTAATTTGTAAGTAGCTTTTCTGAATATTTTAAACAAAACGAGTACTGCACTTTTTATATTTTAACATAAATAGAAATTTAATGAAGTGCAGAAGAAACTCGATTATCCAGGTCTCTAAGGAGGTGTTTGTTATCCAATAACAGAAAATCGAATTATGCTTTCTTATATTAAAGCCATTTTATTTTTTAGGCAACGGTTCGGAGTTCTCATTGACGACAATTTTTATGACATAAATGGTTCTAAAATGTAATCTTGATTTTTTTTTTTTTTTTTTTGTAACTTGAGGTTGTTTTTGTGGAGGGAAGGGATATTAATACACAGTTCCATTCTCAATCAATTTATCACAAACTCCATACATTTTCGTGATAAAAACGTCACTGCAAACATATCGAGGAGTTTCGCATTGCTGATCAAGAAAAAATTATTTTGCAGAAAAATGCTAAGAAAACAATGAAAATTAGCCATATTTGCGAAAACTCTTTAAGAAATTTGATAGCTAATAAAATTTTATTAAAATGTCAATATGAAAAAATATTTGCAGAATTTATTTTTGTAATTTCAAAAAAACTCGTCGAGCAAAAAAGTTATGACTTTAAATTTAATCCATAAACCGAACTGATTATGATCACAATCATCGCAAATAATTGAAGTTCTATTGTATCACTAGCGTTTAGAGAGTGTTTATTAAAAAAAAAAAAAGACTGCCTATTGTTTTGCACAGCAGATACATTGAATGTGAGGAAATCCGAACAGCATTTATTTATAAAGCGAACAATGAGATCATAATCGAGATATCCAAAATAGTGCAATATTACATGACGTTATATTTTTACAACTGCAAATACGGTGATGTCTACACTCCCTATCATATTAACATTAAAGCACGAACATCTGCACAGGCAGTTATTTCAAATCACCTGCTTCGTCAAGGTCATTAGATATAAAAATGTGATTCAATGAAAATCAGAAAACGAATGAATTCACTATCACTTCAGCATAAAGCAATCCGGATGCATCTGCAATACCATTTCCTGAAAGCGAAGGTGGAGGGAAAAGAACCCTTCAATATACAATTTTTTAGTATAAATATCGCTTTCTTTCATATACATATAACTCAATTTACACGCGAAGTGAAAGAAATAATAAGCAGTGCATACTAAGTATAACTACAAATGCGATACTAAGCACGAACACAAAACTTTTTTTCTTCTCATTGTCTCATTTACATACAAAACATCTTTCGCAATCAAGAGAAATAAAGCATGGGAAATAGCATCAAATAAATTTACTTGTTTTATAAAATTTACAGATTTCCATACGATTGTTTTTCCCCCCAATTCTCGATTTTATCTGTACAACTCCATTTGAAATCAAAACAAATTAAAGAATATTTTCTACATGAAGAGGGCGACTCGGCAATTAATTAATCTATACAACTTTTATAACTAACCTTTATTTAAAAAAAAAAAAACAATGTCATAGATAATCAAAAAAATCATTCCTCATCCATTATTAATATGCAATCAACTAAAAAACATCTCTTCAATAACTTCCCGGGTCGGTTTATGCCGAACGCAGAAACCGGAAACAAATTAGAGCATTCACAAAATAAACAGTGCAGAAGACAGCAAAAACAACCCCGAAGAATTCTAAGGAAGATCCTGCCTAGCAACCACCCCTTTACCAATTCACAAGTGGGCCAAAGTGCAATGCTCTTCCTGAACACCTACGCGGGGACAAAATAAGAAAAGTACCGTCACCCATCGTTGATTCTATTAAGAACAACGATAAACTAAGTTTTTGTTTTTCCACCGATTTCGAAATTCGGTCAATTCACCTCCACCCAGCGCTTGCTTAAGAACTGACCAATTCCCAGTCATGGGAATATTCATAATAGATGATTGCCGCGTAACAATTCACATGAATATTTATTAGTTTTATTGTTTTAAGAAAGCTTTCGGCATGGGTTTGAATTCAGTTGGTTTTTTGCGTTACTATAAACAGTTTACTAATCTTCAAGCTACACTTTTTATTTGAAAGCTATGGCCTATTAGCAAAATAATATTAAAATAATTTTATTCGTTTTAAAGCACATGGATCAAATTAAAAATGAGACAAGCCGTAAAGCCCTTTTAACAAAATAAAACAGAAATGGCATACATGGCCATTTATATTTTTCGGTTTGCCATTTTCAATAATTCATCAAATTTTCATTTCAAATTGAAATTTAACAAAGCAAAAAGATTTTTAAAAAAACATTACAATTATGATTTTTTTTGCATATTTAGATAAAAACAATTTACTTTTAATTGGGTTAGTCCTGCTTTAATTCTTAAATCCTATTTTTTATAATACAATACTATGCTGCTTTTACATCTTTCAAGGAACTAAAATAATAATGATATAAACCGGGAGGAAAGGGAAAACGTGCGAGAAATCGCTTTTATTAGTTACCATTTAAAAATAATAATAAAGAAGAGATCAATAAAATTATGAGACCCATAAAAAGTGCTATGAAGGACAGAAAAACGTTAAAATCGGAAGTGAAAGAGGGGACTAACGCTACACCTACTTTGATCTGATAAGACTAAAAATTCCAGAAAATTATAAAGGGAAAACACTATTAAGTCACAACCAATCCGTATTGTAAATATTTTTTTTAAATCATCTGCTCTATCAAAACGATACATTATATAAAAGGCAAGCATTTTGGAAACCAGAAAAAAAAAGTTTCTGTCACTTTCTAATTTTATATGCTTAATATTTATGAATTATGTAGATTACTGAATCAGGAATTTAAGAATTCTGATTTAACTGTTCTTCAATCTAGTTATTGAGAAAAATCCATCAAATGATCTAAAAACAGAGGGAACGAATTTCTAACACATATCTAACATATTACATGATATATATTAAAATAACAAAAATATATAATAAAAATTTATTATTTAATAACTATTTTATAGTTTTAATTATAATATGGGTATATAATTTTATGACATTTTTCTGTATAATAGGATGCCAACCTATTTTTAATTTATGCACCTATTCTCCATCTAATTATTGATGTTTAATTTGCATCTACGTTCATACTGAAAAGCTTTCTCACAGTATAGCAATAGCAAAACTAGAATTCAAAGAATTATTGATAAATTTGAAACTTCTCATTACAGAATGAAAGACATAATTTAACACACTATTCTTTCAATAGCCTTGAATTTAATTACTTCTATTTTAATCTTTAAAGTTACTATGTATTAAAGTTACTATGTAAAGTTTAATCTATAAAGTTACTATGTTTTATTTATTTAAGATAAAACTTAGGCGAAAATTTTATAGCAATATATTAGCACAATGAACATTTTAAACAAATTTAAAATAATTAGAAAACTAAGAAAATCTTACTTAATCTATGTTTATTTACACTATGCTAACCTATACCTATTATATTACATTTATACTTAATCCACTAAAATTAGTAGTTAAATCTTCCATTTTATTTATTATTTTAAGAGAAATTCAAAAGTAATACAATAGAATAAATACAAGTAATTGATAACTTTTGTTTTCCAAAAGAAAGCAATAATTATCATGTTCAAATTAATTCTTTTTATCCAGCAGTAACAATTATTTCTTGAAAAAAAACCAAGTCCTTTTTCATCTCTCAGTCATTTAAAACAACATTGAGACTACATTTATGAGTTTTAAAAAAAATTACACAGTTGATTAAGCTTATTTTAAGTTCATAAAACTTTTATTTATCTATATTAATTTAACTTTTATAAAAGTTAACAGTTCCTTAATCCTGTCTTTGCAAAGCAGTAAAAATGACGTAATAGAATTTTTTCACCTCTGCTTTTGAACTGGTATACATAGCACACAACTAAGGTTTCATCCTCCTCATAGCACTATCTATTATATTTCTTTTCACTTTAAATCAATAGTTTTTCTTTGTTACTTCATTCTCCAGTTGTAACAAATGATGGATAAGTTTAATGCTAATAAAAGAATCTCCTCTTATATATTTATCTCATTAAGAATAAATAATTGTTATAAGTGAAAATAAGGATTACAGATAATATAGTATAATGATTTGAAATGGAAAGGTCTTTTTATAATAAATTTCCTATCTTAAGGATATACATTCAGACTCCAACCTGATATATATATACCTTTTAAAATCCTGTCAATTGTTTTTTATTCTTCTAGAACAGTAATCATTAATAACTATAATTAAGACAGGAAAGATGGTGATTGAAAAAAACTATGACTTCACTTCTGTCTTAAATAGGTCAAAATGTTCAATGTACAGCAAATGTACAATCAAAACATCATTTAGGGAGCACTTTACCAGTGATGTTTCGCAAAACAAGTAGCAAGGAGACATAAAGTAACATGCTGGCCTCTATCAGCCTGTGTTGAGCACCGTTTTAAGTCTACATGGAAGAAGTTTGGCAATGTTAAAAACAACTCCAAGGGGTTTGAATAACTGCCTGTGGAGCTTTAATCGATGATATTGCGCCTCTGACCAAGATTCTGGAGATAGAGACGGACAGCAACAGCATTGAGCATAGCCAGAACTACCGAGGTACAAATAGAACTATATTGGGCATTACAGCAAATAGATGCAAAAGATTTAATCTGGAGAAAGAGAAATAATAAAGTCAATGGTGCAACAATCTTTCTGTGAAAAGTGGGAAATACTAAAAACGTGGAAAATTATTGCATAGTATGTTGAGAAGTATGACAATGATATGGCAGTGGTTATATGCATTACAAATTTATTTAACAATAATGCTGCATCTCATTTTTGCCAGAAGCATCATCAAAAACATATATATTTAAACAATTTTTTTAATAAAAAAAGCTTGCATTATAAATATTAAATTAAAATGTTACAAATTTGATTGTTTAATTTGGAACAAAATGCACTGTCTTATTTTACATGGATTCCTATGGAAAAAATTGCTTTGCTAAATGAGTGTTTTGAATTGCGAATAAGATTTCAGAATGAATTATGCTCCTTAAGCAAGGTCCCACTGTATTTAGTTTACACCTTAATATACATAGATATATTTCTTATTTAAAAGCAGAAAAAAAATGTTGTGGTTTGTCGATGTAAAAATTGTACTAATGACTTTTGCAAATGCCATGGTATGAATAATGAAAAAAAAAAAAAAAAAAAAAAAAATCAATCTATTTGCTTTTTTTTTTCTAGGGTGTTTATCTAATTTTCCAAACAAACAGAAGTGGCAAAAATTGTATATTTAAATGAATCTGCAATACCACATGAAATAAAACAGATACAAAAGCATCACGAATATTGAAAAATTACAGCTAACAATTTATGTCATATTAGATCATGCTAATTATTTTTAAATTATTTAATTAAAATCAGGTATATTTTATCAAAATAAATGTAATCTCAATTAGATTAAAAATAAAAGTTTATATTAAAACCATGCTTTAATGTTGAAGTATTTTCAAAGTCTTCAGTTACAAAAAATAATTTAATCACATACTAGGAATACAAATGCACATCCAAAACACATTATTTATTTGTTAACACAGAAGAAAAATTTGTTTTTTCTTTAATCATTGCAGAAAGAATGATTCTGTAATCATTTTAAATGAAATATTGAATATTACTTTCATCAAACAATTTAGATTTGAATTATTATATCCGTAATAATTTCCGTAGAATTGTAAGCATATACTTGAATTAAATTAGCAATATCGCCGACAACCATCTAGAAAATATACTTCAGGTAAATATTTCTGTACTTATTTCAGGTTTTCCATGAAAATTCTTCCTATCACATTGCAATTTTTCACTTTTCCATTTAAATGTTATAACCAATATTTAACATTTATAATAAATACGAAAATACCGCAACTATGCAACAAATAAAAACTTTTGCAATAATTTCAAAGAAAAAAATTAAGTGCTTTTATGATTATTATATTATGAATTAATAATATAAAAATTATAATGTTTAAATGTCTTTATTGCTAATAAACTTGCTTAAAACTAGTTCTACCAATTGTGTTGTTTGGTATAAAATTTTCAGGCATTGATTGCTAAAATTAAAGTACTATCTGAGTAAAACTGAAAGCTTAGAACAAGGTATGATTATTTAAAATTATAAGAAAGTTTTCAATGTGTTCTGATTAAAATTTTCGATTGTAAACGAACGATCACAACCGATCAAAAGGGTCACAATTATCATTAAAAAATGGATCTTCTAATCAGAATTAAAATCAATAAATTAAAAGTCAAGTTAAAACAAGATGTTACAAAAATAAATGCAATTAGCATTTTTTTTAAATCTACATATATTGAGAGTAGTAGTATATTTAAATCGATATAATTTTTTTAAAAAAATTTAGTTCTTTCCAAAAACCAATTCTCAGAAATATCGATAAGTTTTAAATATATATATATACCACTTAAGTAACTTGGCAGTCTTCCAAGAAATGATTCCGTTAGGAAACCTATGTAAAAAACAAAATACTTTATAAAATATACTAAAAGGATACTTCTTGATCTAATTTTACAAAATTGGATTTTTGATTTAAATTTCACGTGTTAATTTTATGAAAATCAAAACGGAAATAGAACAAATCATAATTTTTATCAACCCATAAATAAATTAATATTTTCCAATCTGGTCATTATATTTTACCGTACTGACAACTATAAATATGCAATTCAGACAACTTAAACATTAGATATCTAGACTGCAAAATAAAATTTATTTTTAATACATTAATTAGGAAACAAACAAATAATTTAAAGATTATTTCTTACGTGTCCAGAATACGCAGCCCAGTGTATAGGTGTCCAATTTCGAAAAGAATCTTCCGATACAGCAAGCATGGGTTGTGAAGATAGTATACTGCTAACAGATTGCACATTCCCATCTCTGCAATTCTTGTGAACCGGGTAATTATTGCAGAACACTGCTTCATCAATTGCACCGGCTTCTAATCCGTTGTGAAACATGGTGAAAGAAAACAAAAGCTCGCTCTTTTTAACTAATAAACACTAACGTTGAATATGAAATATTTAAATACAAAACAATTTTAATACAATTATGAGATTTTATAAAAAGAATAACAAAAACAAATTATTTTAAAGAATATATCCCAACTCTTAACTCTTATAGAGCACAACCAACTCACACTACTACACAAATCGATTTAGCGCGGGATTTTACTACAGGATTCAGTCAATCCGGGTTTTTGTATGGTTGCAACAAAGAGCGGGGAAAGTGCCAAGCGGATTCGCCAAATGGCGATGTTTCCTACAAATTTGGATGGATGGAAAGCAAAAGAGATGATTTTGCCAATTGGTTCATAACAAGTGTGCATTCTTTTTTTCCTGAGAGCAGTTACTATGGGGAAAAGGTTAAAAATAGGAAATTCTGTTTGTTTACGTGGGATGTTTCCTCTTGCGTTCTTTCTTCCTTCAGAAAAATAAATCAAAACGTTTCGTAATTTCATCGAATTTCATGAGTTTCGTAATTTTATGAGTCTCGGAATTTAGACTCATGTTATCCAAACAATAAATTAATATTGAAGTTCTAAGAAAAACGTCCTTAACTCTTTTGAACATGATCATTTGAGTAACTTCTGTAAAACTCTTAATTCTTTTTTTTTCTCTTTATATTTTTTGAATATATATTTTATGTAATTATTTGTATACAAAATTGTTTTACAATACACCACTGTGTATTGACTGTATTGTGTAATGACTTAACAAATTGATTAGAATTCTAGAAAGTAAAATAAAATATCTTTTCTTGACTCTTTTCATTACAGCATTACCATAGCTTTCCTAAGCTAAACAATATTTTTATAAAATAAAGCACCTACGATTAGAATAAAATTTAAATATCACATTGTTCAATTAAACTTTGTAAAATAAGCAAAACTTATAGCAAATGTGTTCAATTTATTAACATAAAGCAAAATCAAAAGAAGTTCGTCTATAATATAAAACTGAAAATACATATGCATGTTTATCAGTCATAGAATTCCCCCTAAACGGAGAAGGATGGCGAACTGAAATTTGCGTGACATTATGAGGACATCTAGGTCAATTATACTATTTGACTTTCAAAATTAATAAATCAGATATTAAATCGAGAAAATTAAACTGGTATTAATAATTTTTCACCATTAATTTCAGAAATACTTATTGCGCAAAAATTATTTGTACACTATTTAAAGAGCAATAAATTGCCTTTCCAATTATATTAGTCTCAACAGTTTTAGGTACAGTTTTTTCTCTGATTTTAACAAAACCTTCAAAATATATTTTAAATTCAATGCGTTACAATTTAAAGCGAACCAATTTAACATTTCATCGATTCTTTCATCAACATATTTTTGTCACTTTTATAAGTGTTGATAAGAAAAATGTTACTTTTTAAACTTTACGGCAGAATTTTTATTCCGGGCTTTTATTTTGTAGCATGTATAACTTTTACTATGAAAGCGAAGCAATGCAATGAAATTAGTTTAGTTATACGATATATCACGCATACTTTCGATACATTTTAAATATTTCGAATTAGTGTGCAAAATCATTCAAATTTATTGAGTTCCGTTTCTACAGAATAACTAAGTAAATGCAGGCGGGAAGGATTTTAATTAATTTAAATGAAATTCCTAAGCAACTGCTAACTTTTCTTAAACTGAAAACTTGGTAACTTTTCTTCTTTCTGAAATTATTTATTTTATAAATTTTCCAATGGAATCGATTTAATCTCGCATGTCTCGCAACAATGCATTCAAAGCAGATACAATATAAGCAAAAAGGCTTAGGAAAAAGAAAAAAAAACATGAATTGGATATAATTCAACGCACTAAGAGACGAAAGAACGCAATTAATGAACCACTCCAAAAAGTTGCTTCATTTAATTTTAAAAACCAGCGGGAGTGGTCAACTCAAAACTTTCTCTCATAATCTGTATTATTCCAGATAAAGCCTTGAATAGCATTGGGGTACAATAGTTACGAAATATTAGCCCTTGAAGTAAATTTGGCATTTTTACTGAACCTATCGTGTCATCCTTGGCGAATTATTGGTAATTAATCCTTGGCATGCGGTTAAAAGTTTCCGAAAATCGAATTTGTGCTTTACATATGTTTTTCCCAAGGGACTGAAATAAAAATTTGACACAAAACTACACTTGTCACTACACAAAATCACATATCAAATATGATATATTTAAGTCATTGCAGTTTTGAGCTGTCGCGTTAACATGTTTCTAAAAGTACTGATCGACAGCTGCTCAATCCGCTGTTGGATTTGGTTCAAAATTTGATAGATGTTTAGATATAGATGTTGATTCTCTACATCGAATTTTAATTATCTATAATATTCGTTTTGTAATCATCGTGTTAAATTATATTCGAACAGTCGGACTTCTTCTGAACAGATTTCACTCAAAATCTGGTAGTAGTCTAGAAATGTAGTTTTAAGATCGTATATCAAATTTCATCCGTCTAGCTCAAAATGTTTTTGAGTTATTTTTGTCATACAGACAGACGGACATTTTCCAAAAATGTGTTTTTTGATGTCGCGGGGGGTGGGGAGGTCTAAAATGGGAAAATTCTCCAAAATCTCAAGCTCGAATTTTTTTGACGATTACTATACTTTCTCCATACTACTTATACGAGAAGGCAAAAAGCAGTCGCAGTAGAAGCAATCTAAAAAGTACAACTCTCAAACGCGTGAATTGGACAGAATTCAACAAGATGAAAAACGAACGATTGAAACAGCTGAAAAAAACAACTAAACAGCGATTTCTGTTGAATAGTTACTGGAAAGAAGTGCAAGACGAAATAATGAGACTTTTGACGAAAGAAACGAACACCAGACTGTTTACAATCTTTAAACTCGAGACCAACTGTAAATAAAGAGCAACGAGAGTATATAATGCACTTGCAAGCCTGAATGGAATGTTGGCTGAAAAATTCTTTACTGATTATAATTTTCATAAAGTTAGTTATAACCAGAAAAGAATTAATTTAAATCTATTCCGAAAAAAGGCGGGCAACATCGCTTGTATTGTATAAATTTGGCTTATAAATATCGCTCATTATATTTCATTCCGTAATTGTTGGATTTTTTAAAATTGACTCTTAAATAAAAATTATTCTTTTTTTAGATTAAAAGATTAGATTAAGAAAAGATTAAATTAAAGAGACTTTTAAATCTAAAATAAAGTGGAAGTAACGACTTTGTCTGGTAGTAGTATGTTTTACTTTTTATTGTTTGATAGCAATGATTTTTGTAGATAAATTCAAAATGAATTTAAATGGAAAGTAAACTTTTTATCTAAATTTTTTTAAAAAAATCATATGCTGATATTATCATATGGTCGATTATTTATAAGGAAAACTGATTTTTTTCAATATCTCATTTAATCTTAACGGGAAAAAACTATTAAAAATATAAATTCATTTAAAATAAAGTTCGAAAATGTTTAAAGAGTATATTAGAACATCCTGTATAGAATACAACAGCATAAATTGTTGCATTCTTTTTTCTCTTGCTTATTTCTATCATACATATTTCAAATTATGTAAACATCTTTTTCCATGAAATAATAACAATTTCCACAAATAATTTAATTTCTGCTCGAGTTTTATGAAATAAAATAATAGTCCAATCTACGTATGAAATCTGTTTGTTGAAAATTATATTGCCTAAATAAATGCAAATGATTTTTTTTTTATGTTTATATTTCTCATTGTTTGATAAACGCTATTTTTTTCTGTTTTTTTCCATAAGTGTTTTTATTTTAGCTGCTAGATATTTATTGTGTTTAGAAATAAAAACTGATTTTTTTTTAAATTACGAAAGTCGAAGTGGTCAAACAAACTGAAATAAATAAGTTTTATTACACTTAGTGGAATAGTTTATAAGACTTTTACTGATTTTAAAAAAAATTTATTTTGTATATTCATTAAGAAAAAAGAGTTTCATATTTTTGTTACAAACTTTAGAATCCTTTTAGGCAGCACGTAATAATTTATTTGGTCCATTTTTATACTTTTATTTATTTTGATTTATTTTATATTTGTGAAATCAAAACTTTGCAATCAATTTACACGCGTTTTCTTTTGATGGAAACCTTAATATATATGAGTTTCGAAATTTTATTCGTTTGTTTATTTTTCCTAATAATACACCAATTCTATATTTCCAGAGTTTAATTATCATTTTATAAGTTCTTTTAATAATCTTTTAATTTCATACGCATGGCTGAACTAGTTTGTAATTTTTTTAAAAATGATCCCAAAATTCCATAAATACTTATAATTATAAATTAAAAATTAAACAAAAATTAGAAAACTATTAAAATAAAAAAAGATTTTCTACCATTTATATGTTAATAAAACTGTTTTTATTAAATTTATTCTACTAATATTTCTAGTTTCTCTTATACGAAGTATATTGAAAGTATTATAATCATCAAATTCAATTCGAACGCAACATTCTGACAAATCCTCAGCATCAAACTTCTTTTAATTTGAAAAATACATTTTTGGCATTCTATTCTGAACACGATAGCTCAAAAACACCTTGAAACAGACGGATAAAATTTGGTATATGGATTTAAAACCAAATTTGCAAATTTCTATCAAATTTTGAAAGAAATCCAGACAGGTTCGAGTACAATTGAACTCAACATTTACAAAAACGTAAAGAGCTACGTAAATAAAATTTAACATATATATTTGGCATCTAAAATATAGATTTTTTTATCAAATTTTGAACCGAATCCTTCTGTCTTTCACATGAGTGTAAACGCAATGACTTAAATCACTTAAATTCGGTATGTGATCTTGCGACTACAAGTGACATTATACAAAATATGAAAATCAAAATATCATTTTAATGTGTTATCATTTAGTCAATAAATCCCTTATCTCTACTAATAAAGATGAAAGTGTGTGTGCGTGTGTATCTGTGTGTTTGCACCTTACAGGCCAAACTATTTGATCTACAGCTATCAAATCTGTCACTTATATACCATGGAGAGTGGAAATCCCAATCACTTTTATATCAAGGGGATTTTGAATGGATTTTTTTCAAATTTTAATTAGAATTACAGCTAATTAAAAATTAAATTGAATTTTGTCGTTTTCCCATTATATATTTTTTGCAGAAAAATAAGTTTTACATCGCTTCTAAATTCTAAAAATTGTCTTTTTAAGGATATTAATATTCATACAACTTTTCTTTGAATTTTAACAACTTTGTTTAATTTTTTTTTCTCCTGGTTTTTAATATTGTTGCTGTAGTTTACAAGACGAATAAAAAAATGACGTTACAATACTGATAGTAATTTAGATAAAAGAACTACACAATTACTTTTTAAAATTCTATGGTGTCATGGAGCTGGTTTTCATTAGAAAAAATCACTTATATAACGAAGAGAACATATGAAAGACAGTTAAAATAACACAACTTTAATCTCTGACAATTTGGCGGATTCTTGGACCTGCCAATATATCCCATTGTTAAACTGGCGTAGAATAAATATAACCAATAAAGCCGAACGAACCAAATGATCACCAAACGTGAATGATATATTTAATAAAACAATTCTTACATTGATAATTTAGAATCAGCTTACTTAAAGCGTTTATATTTGAAAGCATATCTCTAATCCAATAATAAACGATAAATTGCCAAACTTGGCACTCTGTACTATCCACCCATCCGGTTGGTTGAAGCAGATGCCGCCCGTTTTAAGGGACCATTAATATAATAACAAATGAAACATCATACTTAGCGTAGGAAACCATTGTTTTTTAATTTAATTCGAATGAAAATAAATTTTACAAATGCAAACTTTTTCACTTTTTTAAAAAATTACTTTTACAATTTTGTGATGATTAATTTTTAAAAATAAATTTTGTTAGTAATATTTATTTAGTTATTTTCTGGTATGTATATAGTATGGAGGTGAATTAGCTTTTCGGCATCAAAGGAAGTACAATGAAAGAAAGTTCAAGAACCCTTGGTCTTCACGTCCTGCACGAGCCTGAGTTTTCAAGCCCGATTCTGCCCGTAGTGGAAGTTTTTTTTTTCAATCGTCACGTGCCAATTTCGAAACATCGATAATTTTTTTCTGAGGGTTTTTTTTTTTCTTCTTTTTTTTTTCTTTTTGTAAGACGAAAGATAATGGTGTTAATAGCGATTTAAATATTCTAAATATAATTTTCAATTTAGTTCATAAATTTCATTCGTTTAGTTATTAAGATATATACTCGGACAACATACAATTATTTCATACACAGACAATTAGCCTTGATGGCAAGATTTGTTTTTTTTTTTTTTCGGTTCTGTGAAACTTTAAACTTCACGATTCGTCAAAATTCCGACAAGAGATTTCTTCTTTAATCCTTCAATTCTACTTAATCCTTCCTATTTTTTTTCTACTATCTAATTAATTGGCACCAATCGTTTATGAGATATATGTTGTTCTAGAACAATAGAATACATGAGAATTTTGTATAGAATTATAGCTTTTTTGTATATTTAAAGTTAACGTACAAGTTTGAAAAGTGATAATACATACACAGGCACATCGGCTTAGGAGTTAAACTGATAAGGCATGCATGCGCATGAATCTATTCTAATGTATTTCTGAAATATTTAGAGAAAAGAACACATTTTCGGACAAAATTATTTTATGCATTTAGATAAAATTTTCATAATAATAGAAGAATTTTTCTTGCATGATTTTAGACATCAGTATCCGATTCTACAAACTAATTTCTCTTCAGGTATAAACAGAAACACTTCGCTTTTGCTTAATGTGAGGAAAAGGGGGATATTTTGTCCTAGTTATTAAATTGCTTTTTTTTTTCTTCTAGAAATGAGATGGAATAAATTACTGCTCACGTGATAATAGAAGTCGAAAGAATCAGGTCAATTCCAAGTGGAAATTCACTTGCCTCTTGTAAAGAACAGCTGTTTTGCTGATTGAAATAATTATTTATATTCCACTTTATATATATATATATATTGATAATATAATTCTAAAAATTTAATATTTGACTTTAAAATTTAATTTTTTATTAGTTTTTTTTACCTTTTTTTTCCCATTTAATGTACGTTTTTTTTTTCTTTTTTGATATTAGAATTTAATGTCTTTGGTATATTTAATATCTTTTGAAAAATAAGTCTAGTTTGTTTTATTTAAATTATTTATTATATTACTATTTATTTTTAAAAATTAATTAATAAATATGTACATCAGTGTGTTGGAAAAGCATTGATTAAAAGAGTATATATAGAGAATATAAGAGTATAGCACAGTATAATAAAAACTTAAAAATCTTCTTCGAAATTTTGCTTTAAAATTTTTAACTATGCTGAGTTATTAAGTCGAATATTAAAATGTTTTTGTTTCACTGTCGTCATTTTCTTTTACTTTATAACACCCAAAAAATAACGTTTTTTTTTTTTTGTTGTTGTTGTTGTTGTTTGTTTAGAAGGTTTCGACTCAAAAACTGCTATAATGTAACTACTAAAGTGATTAGAGGTGTAAGCACAAATTTGTCGGAGAATGTAGAATTTAGTTACATATTCATAGATACAGTTACGGTTGACATGTGAATATGAATCACATGAATTCATTCCATTTTAAATATATTTATTCGTTTTATTTAAAAAATTGATTTCAATTTATAATCTAAAATACAGAAGATGTGACAACTGAATAATTTAATTTCATTATGCTTTATTTTTGTACAATTATTATGTTTAATTGTTTATAAAACTATCTTATAGGCTCTTATTCTATTTTTCACATTAAAAAATTTTCAGATCTATGCTATTTTTTCTCTCCAGAAATCAATTTGAGCTGTTGAAAAAAATAAAATATTAATGTAAAAGAAAACATTTTATATAAATAACTGAAAAATTATTTCATTTATTTTTTTCAAAGCAGGATCAAAACTTAATAATGTTTTTGAATGATTTTTTTAGATTTTATATTTTGCTATAAAAACATATACTTTTCTGATTAAATAAAAATAAGTACAAAGAATGAAAATAAGATCATTTACTAAGAGCAGAATGTTCTAAACATTGTCATAAATATCGTTTGCTACTAGCGTAACAATGAATGGCTTATTTCATTCCTTTTATTATGAAGTATCTGGGTTGTTTACGAAAGAATGCATGCGGGGAAAATCGAAAACATCGGTATTTCGAAGGGATTTCATGAAAAAATTCGAAATGGTAACAAAAGCGAAAAATGAATTCAAATAAAAAAAATTGTCAAGAGCCTGGGAGATTTTTATTTAATTTAGAAATAAGCTCAAATAAGATATAATAAAGCTCGAATTTTATTTTTAATGAAAGTAGTTATTTAAATATAATATGAAAAAAAATGTATATTCACAAGATTTGAATATTCTTAAATATGATTTTAATAAATGAACATAGAACTATTCTACTTAATATAATAACAAGCTAATTGCTCATTTAAGAACTTTCCAAAATATTAATCGATTTGTTTCTTCTATTATCAAATTGTTTTATAAAAAAATTAACTGTACAATAAATTATAGTATTCAATTTATTTTAATAAAAATTTTTCTCTGAAGTAATATTTATTTTTATTTTTAATTATGTGAATCCGTAATTACCTTTACAAAAAAAATTACGAAACATATTTTAGAATAATAAAGCTCAAAAAACTATGTCGAAAACATTCTAAATTACATAACAGAACCAACCATAAATAAATAAAAACCCAGCTAATAAAAAATGATCACTTTCTTATTTTCTCTTTCAAAAAAATTTTCATTTAAAAATGAATTATTATTCTAGTAATTTCATTTCATCTTAAGAATTTCATAAAACTTATGGTGAAGTTAAAAAAAAATGTACAATCGATGAAAACTACTTTCCTAACAAAGTAGCTTTTGAAAATGCACATACATACAACATCCTGATGACGTAATCTTTTTTAAGAATTCATAATTAATTAGTAACGGTAATTTTACCCTTCTCTTTTAAAATAAAATTCATTGAAAAAGTGCGGATCTTTTTACTTTTTCATCAATTACATCTACTCCGAACAAATTATACCATTTAAATCCTCTGTATTTTTTGAGAGGTTTTTAAATTTACTAAATTTTTCTCATAATCATAAAAACTTGTAAAATTGATCATCTTTATAGATTTTTTTGTATTTATGCACATTATCTATTCCCTACGCTGTTTATACACCAGTAAAATTTATCGTTTTAAAGATCACTGTTTTATGTTGTTGGATGTTTAATCTCTTCAGTGTTTTGAATAGGAATACTATAACCTGAACTTTAATTTGAAGAACAGAACAATAGCTACATAAAGGGAAACAAAAACCACTAAGTAAATCACTGTTGTAAGTAATTCTGTATGAAAATTTGGCCAAGAAATATAATAAATAAGAAAAACAGGAAACTAATTAAAACTTTTATTAAAGTTAAATTTGTTATTTAATTTATATTTATTACTTGTTATTATTTACTGGGGAGAAGCTTTATTTCTCTCCAAATAATAGTTAAAACCCTTTTTCAATCTTCTGATTCAATTATAATCCATTGTTGTTGAATTCCAATATGCAAAGTGGACATTAAGACTTAACCTGATTATTATGCCAAAAGAATTATACCTTAGACTTCTATTACTTTTTATAAATTGTTGATTTCTTAGTCAAATTTGTAATTAAACTAATTAGTTCAATAAATTTACAGTTATGTTCCCTTTGTAACTCGGAAAATATCAAGATGTTTTTCTAGTTCTCAACATTGGTTGTCCAAGATTTAGTATGTAACCCTAGACACAACATCTGTTGTCCGTCATCTTCAAGAAGCTCTTCAAAGCTTTATTATCATAAAATGGTGTGGCAAACATCCATTACAAGATCTAAACTCTTCTTGAATAACCAGCGTGAGTGGTTTTCTCAAAACTTTCTCGCATACTCTCTCATAAAGGTATCATTCCTAAGAACGTTTTACATAACATTGTCTTACAATAGTTAAGAAATATTAACTTTTGGCGAGAAGTTAGCATTTTGACTGAGTCTATAGTGTCATACTTGGCGATTATTATGGCTTTCAGTTAATGATATCCAAAAACCGAATTTCTATTTTTAGATACGTTTTTCTAAACTGATTAAAACCAAAATTTGACAGAAAAATGAAATTTTGTAGTCATAATATTGCGTTCCAAATTTAATATATTTTATTCACTGCGTTTTTGAGTTATCGCTTTTACATGTTTAGGAAAGTACAGATCGACAGATGGTCAATTTCATGTTGGATTTGGCTCAAAATTTGGCAGTGTACCGAATCTTATCTATCTGGCTCTCTCCAATTTGTAATTATCGTATTAATTTATATTCGAACAACCAGACAGACGGACTTAGCCAGAACAAATTTTTTTTCAAAATTTGATAGAAATCTCCAAATTTGATGTAAAGATCTTAAACCAAATTTCAACTGTCTAGCTCAAAGTATTTTTGAGTTATCTTCGTCACAGACAGATAGACAGGCGGACGAACATTTTCCAAAAATGGTTTTTTTCGAACTCAGGAGGGTCTAGACGAGAAGATTCGTCAAAATCTCGAGTTCGAATTTTTTGACGATTACTATGCTTTCTCTGTACCGAGTATGCGAGAAAGTAAAAAGTAATACAAACAATTTATTGATTTTTCATTAATAAATAAAGTGTCTACACTATGGATGCTAAATCTGTGCACAGAACTCTTTGTTTTGTAATTATTTCATTAACTTATATTCGAACAGCCGGACAAACAGACTTCCTCTGACCAGATTTTAATTAAAATTTGATAGAAATTTGTAAATTTGGTATAAAGACCGTATTCTAAATTTCTAGATGATAGCATCTTTGAGATAGATGGACGGAAATTTTCCAAAAATGTGTTTTTCTAATTGAGGGAGGTCTAAAATGTGGAGATTCGTCAAAATCTCGAGTTCGACTTTTTTTTTGATGATTACTAAACTTTTTCTATATTATGTATACGATAAAATAAAAATTGCTGTTTTCATTTTGTGGAATCCCAAAAAGTACTGCTCTTTTTTTCCTCGCCAACTCAATTATATTAAAAATTAAATCTTCATCCATTCTTACATGTCTGAATTAATTACGAAACTTGTTCAATGATTAAAAAGAAAACCCTTTACGAACAGAGCAATGGAACGACAAAAATTTAGCATTACTATCTTAGACGATTTTTTCATATCAAAGTTTTTACAAAGAGTTCAGGATTCACAGCCTTGTATTTATGTATCTTGAGATAAAGTGTCAGATGAAGTTCAAAAGTTATTTTTGAAACTTTGCTCATCTCTGAAACTATCTAATTTTGTCTCGATTTGATACGACCGCGTTCAAGGTCTTTCTCGTTATCGAGAAATATTTTGTTTCGCTTACTTGCAAGGTTATTCTAAACATTTTTATCTCGAAACTGCTACAAAAACATAGGAACATCTGTGTTATGAATATGATCCATCCCTCCCTTTTCTTGTAGCTCTATCAACAAAATAATACAAGGCGTGTTTAGCTTTGTCCTATAATAAAGATAGTTGAATATGCATTGCACTTCTTCTCTTTGACATATTGAGTGACATTGTTGAAATTTACCATTTTTGGTGTGGTAAATGGTAACATTGTAACACTAGTAAAAAATATCATCGTACATTGATATTTTTTGCTAGTGTTGTGTTTTCAATTATTGTGTATTATTGTATGTATTTTATATCCTAGTAGCGCATGATATTGTAAAATTTGAAGAAAAAAAAACAATTTTGTATAATATTGTTTTACAATATTGAAACAGTGTAAAATGTAAGACTTGTGTTATATTGTATAATATTGAAAAAATTGGAAAAAAAAATATTGTGCAATATTGTTTTACAATATTGAACAATTCAGAATATAAGACTTTTGTTATATTGTTTAATATATTGTCTTCTGTATTAATAATTTAGATCCTTTTTCTACCTAAGGAAAGAATGTAATATATGATTTTCTTTCAGAAAAAAAAAAGAATTCGTAATATTTAGACTTTTTAAATTTTTCAATTATTCTACTGTAAAAACTACTGAAACTTCTTGAAAACGAGAAGAATAACTCAAATTGTTCTCTGAGTCTATTCATGAAGAACAGTGACCAGGAACAGTAAATTTGAACACTCCTGTTTACTCCAGTTCTCAAAGGATTTTATCTTTTTATTGAATTTCAAGCTTCTTTTATTCATTGTATATGTTCAAGGATAGAGAAACAAATAGATAATCTACCTTTTGGATAATTTAACTCGAATTAAGATATTGTAAACCTAAACTTAGAAGGAGAGCCAACCTTAAGGTCCATTTGGAAACAATATTAATCAGAGGCAATGGATTACAAACAGTTATGTCTTATGAAACGGCAATTACAACCTCGTAATCTTTTTTGTACATATTTAAAATTTTTATTTTATTTAGATTGAATTTAAAAAAAAAACCTGCAAAATAGTAAAAGAAAAACTATGCAATCTAAGAATATTTAACATATTTTGAAGTTAAACTTTGACATATTTATAAATTTTGAATAAATTTATAGTTTTATTTTTGTTATAATATGTCCGTGTAGAATTTTGTCTTTTTCTATTAACGATGCAAAAATAAATTAGAATAGGAAAAAATATAAGGTTCATCATGTGACGTCAGGTCTTTATGGCGTCAACTGAAATTAATTACATAGTAATAATAACTTAAGTTTAATTTAGTTGTATTAACGCCCCTTTTCAAATCAACACTAGGCCTATTTCGAGACGGACCTCGTAATTTTGAACCTTGGACAGATGATGAGGGGGACACTGAGCTGGCACTTCCCTCTCCAAAATTCCACACCACACTAGCGGGAGGGCGTTTGGTCTCCACGGATTTGACGTACACCAGACCCGCTTACACGACGGTTCTTCGGTGGAATCGGGTCTCGAACCTGAAATCTTCTGGTTTCGAAACCGAGGCCTAGCCAACAGGCCACCGCGGCCCTTTTAATAACTTAAATTAATTACTTAGTAATAATAAGTTACAACAGATTCCTTTTTTCATTTCAACTTGTCAACTTTGGCTAGTAGCTAGTTCATCGGAGTTACTAGCTATATTTAATTTCACTTAAATTGTTTAGATAAAAATACACATGATTCCACTAAATTATAAGACATTAAAGTTCGTATTATTTTTATAGTCTTACATATGTTCGGTTCATTGTATATATAAATTAGTTCCTTGACATACTGTTATTATGTCCAGTTCATATATCTTCTAAATTTAGCGGTATGGTAATTTTACTTTTTTATTTATCCTGTAAATAGATATTTAAATGGATCTATAAATATATAAATCAAACAAATATTATATATTTTTTAGTATAGATATTAAACAGAATCTTTCGTTAGCTTTCAAATATAGAAGAAAATTACGCCATCATCAAATATTAGATGAAACAATATTGGTTTCAATCATTTGCTTAAAAATATGTTTAAAAAATAATAAATCTGAACCAAAGAATTTTGCAGTAACTAAATTGGCATCAGTGACAAGAAAATTTTTTGGATGCTAAAATGGTGTAAAAATTATTTTGTACGGAAATATTTTTGGAAGCTATTACGAAAAATACCAAAATCTAACTTATTTTCAATTAATTAAAATTCTAAATAAAATCTTTAAAAAAATCGTTCTGAAATTCACATTTTTACCTTTTAAAATATAACTAGACCAAATCTGGTAGCTGTAGGTCAAAAGGTCTGGCCTGTAGAGCGCCAACATAAAAACCTTTTTCGATAACAGGAATTCATAAAAGGTGATATTCCTGCGATTATTTACTATGGCCGTCTTTGACAACTAGCTAATTCGCCGGGAGTGTCAGAAATGGTTAATTTCAATTAAATTTCTTAGACAAAATTTATTTCATGGTTTCTCATAACAAAACATTTCTAAGCATGAAATTGTGTGAATCATAAAATAGTATTATTTTAATAGCCTTACTCCTATTTCATTCATTACGTACATGAATCTCCCAAAAAGAGTCGAATCCCAGACATCTTAATGCCGTTTTAGTGTCCGAATAATCTGTTTTATATTGCATGCTTTCTTTTACAGTAATGTTATTTCATTTTTTTATTCGTAATTTCATATAAACTATGCAAATAATATGCAGTATCTTTACATTCCAGCAATGAAGAAAAAAAATCACATGATTAAATATTTAATGAAACAATAAATCGCTTTGAATTTCATTACAAGAATTAAATCTATTACAGAAAATTATTCAAAATATGCCAAAATTTAGAAAAAAATATGCACGCTTATTAGTTTGGTATCATTAAAAAAAACAATCTTTAATATTGACTTTTTCTTTAAAATGAAGTAAAAATCAATATTATTTAAATATTTTCGGGAATTATTGTAGAATAATTTGTTAACATATAATTATTTAGTAAAAATCTAGTTTCATTTTTAAATAATTAATATACTAATTAATTTTTTTAAACAATAAACCAATAATATTTAAAGAAATTATTATTCTGAATTGCCGTTATGCACCAAAACAGGGAAATTATATTGTACGTACTCTAAAACAGAGTCAGGGAACTTCGTTTATTTCAGAAGCTATTTTTTTTAATTATAAATCAATATAATGTTTTAAAAAATTCATTGCAAAAAATGTGATTGTAAAATGGAATAGCTCAGAGTATTCAATTTGAATCCAGTACGAAATTTAAAAAAAAAAGTCTTCGCAACTAAATAATGGCTTTTTTTCACCTTACACATGATTCATATTAATAAATTAAACATTTTTGAAGGCAAACGATTTATGAAGGAAAATGTTAATGAATTTGTTATTTCTTATCCTATTCCATATCTAGCAAAATCAAACGCTTTTTTAAAAAAAATTATTTAATCTTTTCACAAATAATTTTTAAGCAAAAAATATGAGAAACATTATGCTTCCAGAGAATCCAGAATTAATTTCCACCTTCGGGAAAATTAATTTCCGCATATCATGCAACATAAATAAATAAATTGAAAACGTAATTTTGAATTAAATAGTAAAAATGAATAGACAAATAAAAGAAAAACCTTTTTAACACAATCTGATTAATCTAATATGAAATTTGTCAGAATTGTTGATATGTAGATTTTTCAGCAAAAGGCAAAAAAATTAGAACCATATTAATCTGTTAGCGAATTCGGAAACACGAGTAATACTTGATTTAAATATGAATAAACTCGAGAACTTAATCTTTGTAAAACCAATTAAAAAAAAAAAAAAAAAAAAAAAAAAGATTACCGTGAAAAAAAAATCTCATCAAAGAATCTTGGTATTGTCTTCTTTGCCTATTTATTAATCCTGCTATATTTCTAAATAAAAAAAATAATAAAAAAAAACAGGGGACAATTTGAATATTTGATTTTAACTCAGAGAAATCCAGGACTAAAAGTCGTTTGCAATTTATTTGCCGTCTATTGCTCATTTTTAAAACTAACTTGTCAATTCCAATAGCAATAAAGATTCTTTTCAGAACGATAATTAAGAAAATTCAATTAATATATCATCCCTCGACAACTTTCGCTGTCTGCCAAAGTGATTGATAAGAGTTTCAAGCGCCGAAGTACAGGTAGAAAGTAATCTCGCCCGCTTGTTTATGGGTGGTTACTTTTGTTGTTTCTTTATTGGAGGAGGTCGCTCCACAATTGCATCGTTTATTACAGCAGAATAAAGTAAAATAAAGTGAGCCTCCTTCTGTCAGCTGTGACGTCACGAATGAAGCCGTTGGTCTCTGGATGCTCTTATCTGGAACTTTTCCTGAAGATGTTTTTTGTTAAGGATCTTTTTTCAAGGAAAGAATGCTTTTACGAACGCAAGATGAGAAGTTAATAAATAAATAAAAAAGAGTGTCTAAAGTGTTCTTTCTCATGATTTCATAACGAATAAAATGTGACGGGAAAGGTATAAACAAAACAAACAAAGAAATGGAAAACTGTTGAAAGAACATCTTAATAATTGAAGGATACGCGATTTTTTTTTTTTTGAATAGAACTATAAATCGAACATTGCAAAACATACAACCGACAGCACATTTAAACAATGACTGATTTTCTGAATAGAATTCTAATGAGATTTATCGCCTAACTATCTATCCTATTGTGTTCACAAAAAATCATGCTTTAAGCAATCGACTGCGATTAATCAGGAATGAAACTGCGTTTTGTAAGTCATCCTTGTTAGAAGTCTAAACTTCTTTGCCTTCTCGAAGTAAAAAAATTTCCCGCCAAAACCATATCCATTTCATTTCTCTCTCTCTCTCTTTTTTTATTTGGCAAATATTTTTTTAAAAAGCAAATGAACCAAAAAAGATCGGAAAATATAAAATAAAATAATTATCATTAGTTTCAGTTTATATTAGAACCTTAAGTAATTCAATGATTTTTCATCATTTTCTAAAATAATTTTAGAATAAACTTTCAGTTCAATGGACTCATCGGTGTGGAAAGACGTTCGTTGAGTCAAGAATTATACTGTGAGCAATATTTAAAACAGAATATTACATTTGAATATTGTGTTTTGTTACACAAATGTAAAAGATTCAACTCATCAGTTATAATAACAACAAATAGAGGTGAATTTAGGCATGTTTTGCTCCAAATTAAGGCACATTATGACGACCTATTTTAATAAACTGTCCTACTTAATTTCCCATTTCAACACATTTTTAACTTAATCAGCATATTAATGATTTATTTTAAGGTAAATTTTTTTGTGTAACTTCGTAAAAGTGTGTATGTTATTTATTTATTACTAGTAATCTTTGGAAACAGTTAATTCGCCTAAAATATTTATCCTAATTAATTTCGATTAAATCGTTTAGGTATAACGAAACTGTTAGGCATTTAAACTGAGCATTGTCTTACAAATGTTTTTTTTTATTGCATACATGAATCGTTCTAATAGAAAACAGTCACGTGGCAATATAAACATCACCACCCTATGATATTAAACACGTAAATGCACGGTTCTTTCTTGTGTATTGTAACTTTTTTTATTCGTCTAGAAAACTACACAGATATTAAACAGAATCCTTCTTAAGATTTTCTTCTTTAACAGTAGTGGAAAATCATGCTATAAAATATTTGATAAAGCAATGAAATTAGGAAATAAATATTTTTTTTAAAAAATGCCAAAATTCAGCAAAAATTTGCATCATTATTAAATTAGCATCGTTAAAAAGACAATTTTTTTAAATGTTGAAACGATATATAATTCATTTTTTCCTATAATATTTCTGGAAATCATTGGCCTTAAAACGCCAAAATTTGGCTACATTTTAAATTAATTAAAATTTCAAAAAAAATTGTTCGGAAGTGCACATTTTTACTATCCAAGGTATGTATTATTAAATTTTGTAATTTCAGATCAAATGGTTTGGCCTGTAGAGCGCCAACACAAACATACATTCATCTTTATTATTAGAACAGATGACTGTGGGACATTCGCATTCGTTTTGTAATGTATTGAGAGCAAGTTTTGAACTGTAGTTCACAACTATAACACGAATATGCGCAGCTAATATAGATTTATTTACACTTTTTACATGTGCTTTTTGTATACAGTTATCAATACGGGATTCGTGTTATCTAGATATTTGTTTTAAAAAACAAATAAAGCTACATTAAAACAACAACGAGTTCCGTTTATTTAGGTCGATTAAAAAACCCGAGACTGTGTCGGAAAGCAAGAAAGGACCAGTTCTAGAAGCCTTCTTTTCTATCTTAAAATTTTAAAGAAAAAGTAAACTGCTTTAGCCAAAACATTTTTGTTTCACATTCCGAAAACTCTCCAAATTCCTTAACTAACAATGTCTTAACTAGGTTGGCGCAGGCAGGGCAAATGCTGGGATTGCTTTACAGGGGAAGCAAAAAAGTAGAAAAAAAAAATAGAAATCTTAAAAAAACTCATTAGAGAAAATTTAAATGACATATATTAGCCAAATATATCATTGAAAAATTGAGTGTTTGGATTTTAAATGGTGACAAAATTTTTTGAATATTATTATTATGATATTGACACCTATTCTTGTGGAAGGTAATATCTACACATCACAAACACCATCGAGCTATCGCTTCATTTTTTATTAATCAAAATTAATTCAAAAGTCGAAAAAATTTGTTTGAAATGCACGTTTCCATCTGCCAAAATATATTTATGTCAAGTTTGGTTATATTAGCTCCAACAGTTTGGCGTCTAATGCGCATATGGACTGACAAACGGAAGATATATTTTCGCTTTTAGTATTAATAGATATAACTGTATAATAAACATTTAATAGAGATGGCTTTTTCATTTAAAAGGTACCATAAGAATGCATCATATAACTGCTCTTATAAAAATTTAAAATCGTTCCGACAGTTTTTAATGAAATTTTGCTACCCTTACTCGGCAAGCGTTTGATACATTACTAAATCAAACCACAAAAATGGGGGTTTAAATAAGAAATTTGAATAGTTACTTGAGCATAAATTTTAATATATTAGAAAAATATAAAATCAGTATGCATTCCACTGGACTTTTTAGAAACAAAATCAGCTTGCTGAGGGCCCTCGGCACCAATGTTCTTATGAAGCTCCCCACCCCCACCGCTTGCAATACTCAGATATAATGTATATTTCGGTTTGTCAGTCAGTACATTTTAAAAAACATTTATCTTACAGTACAATCAGTACATTTTATAATTTCAAATGCCGTCGCACATTTTAACTATATTTACGTTTATAATTGCCTTTATAATTACTATTTCAGTTTTTCTTATAAATAGTTTAAACCATCTCTTTCAGTAATTATGATGTATTGACCAACTGCCAGGTATATTAGTTCAAAGATATTTATAATTATTTAGATTTAACTAATTCCCCATCCTGGTATAGTATTTTTTTGGAGGGGGGAATAGAAATTTTGTAGTTTAAAAAAATTGGGATGGGATGCTACTTTGGTATTTGCCCTGGTGTCATTTTATGCATCTAATTTTCCTATCTTGAGACAGACTGCCCCACCCACACGCAAGGAGTGTCGCGTCTACGACCTTGGGTTGGTAAATAAAAAAACCATCTGCAGACGATCTGTCCTGTACGACTTTTTCTTATTATGTCATTTCGGCACAGTACGCAGCATTATTGAATCAGACGTTCTATATCTATAAATGCTGTAATAATTTAGAGACCATAATGAGATTATAGTGATATATAATGCTTGGCAAAGTGTTCATATTTTCTTAATATATTATTAATCATAAATTTTGTATTTTGGGCAACTTCATTTATTTGGCACCAAGGCTAATAACATTTTTCAATCAATCTTATAATATCCTTAAATCAATCTGTTTGTGCCCTTTTTCAGCTTAATGATTCTAAGCAGTTGCTTATAGTTTGTGTAATTTCTGTAGGCGTTTCAAAGACACTCGTTTTCCCTCTTTACTCTTTCTCCTTCTCCGTTGCCATGGTTTCGACAGAGCTTGGTTTTATTCCATGCCGGTACATTTCGGGAATCTTACCTTCGGAATACCTTAACAGCAGTGTAAAAAAAAAAAAGTGACTCTGTTATCTGCCTCAGCATTGCGAGGCAGACAACCAGTAACGAGATAGAAAATGTGACCATGGACCGCTTACAGAAAATACACAGACTATAGTCCGAAATCCTTTAGCGCCAACAAAAAATATTCTTAAAACAAGGATTTACTGTATCGCACTTAGTTAATTAAAATATTTTATCTAGATTCTATTCTTTGCTTGCGGTCTGAAAAATAGAGCTAGTAATATGAACCAATTCCACTCAATGTTGACGTTCAGTATTCGAATTGTTCATGGACCATGTATCGGTATACAGTCCATTTGACAGAATTTTATTGAATCCTTTCTGGAGGCATAATCAATAAATATACAATATCGTACCACTTTTAATTATTAACATCTTGTCAACGAAGTAGACAAAGAAAATGTGTTGAAATCTTTTAAAAAATCGGCTTTGAGATTTTATCGAATCTACGCTTTTCACACCCCTGCGAGTTCGTTTGCAGGAAATTTGTATGTTCCTTCATCTATATGCAATGCAAAATGTGAATGCAGAAATTCAAAATCGCAATAAGCTAATTGGATGAAATTTAACATCCGTCCATGCATCTACCTCTGCAAGAATGAATTTAACATACGGTTTTATCATCGCATTTCAGACCTGTAACAAGTTCTGTACCAAATCTATCAAAGGATTGACTGTCTATTGGTCTACGTATTTGCCCTAGAGGAGAGCGATGACTTGAAAATGCAACGAATTGGAAAAAAATGAAATTTGGTTCTAGGTATTATAATAATATTTTGAAAATCTGTAAAAAGAAAAATTCAGTCGCAAGAATAAGCATTCACACAGATTAAGGAAAAGCATTTCCGTGACATCATTGTTAAGGAAGACAGCAATGCAGATATTCCAAAATCGTATCCTCATATGATATCTGCAATGTAAAGATTCACTACAAATTTTGGCATAAAATAATCTCATCACCCTTGCAGCCCAAACCTTACATCCTACGATTTTCATATATTTTAGCAACAAGCTTTTCTTACTGAGAAAAGCTTTCAAGAATAGCAGTGCTATGGAACAAGCTGTAATCACCAGGTTATTATTACAGGCAGCATAGCTCTTTTATAAGATGATAAAAAGCATGATGCTCATAGCGGTGTGGCAATGGGGAAGGGGGGGGAGTAACATGGGGTGTAGTTGCTCCCTGTTGGCGCCAGTAAGTCAGCAGAACGCTCCGCCTACTAATTTGTAGCGCCACCAAGTGGTGAAATCATATAACCTTTTGAGTGTTTGTGTGAATTCCAGTGAGAGGGTGTTTTGGGAGCATTGAGAATAAAGGAATGGAGATACAGTCCAAGAGTTTGTGTTTCATTTATATGTGATTGAGTTTTCTAAAAACTGAGCTATCGAGGGCCAAACACTCCCGGTGCCAGTTTTAAGAGAAGTCATAAAGATAAAAAGTTCGTGCACTTTTGTCAACTTAAGGAACTGGACATTTGTATCTTCAAAAAGTTGATTTATCCATTTTAGTCTAATGAAATTGGGGACATTTCACTGTGTGCAGAAATGTTTAATTTGCATAGGTTTGGAAAGTCGAAAGTTTGGAAATGATCTTTTAATGATGAATTTAATAGAAGTTCCTATGATAGAAAGATATATTTTTTTCCTTTTTCTCGAAACATGTTTTCTGCAAATTTCAGTAGAAGGCATTCTGCTCGTTACAATTGAATGAAAATTTATACAATAATATTTACAAACATTTTGTGTCTGTTAAATATATATTTATTTTTTTCTGCGCAATAGTATTAATTTTTAAAGCCTATTTATCATGCAAAATATCATATATTTTTTGGACATTCACTTTACACGACATTCATTTTTTAAATTTTTTTTTAATATTTGCATATTTAAGTGGAAATAAGTTCAATGTAATTATTAAACCTATTCTCATATTTTACACTAATTTTGGAGTGATTTTAAGCAGAATTATTTTTCTGAGCGTAACGATTTTAAGTTACGAACTTGAAAACTGTTGCATCGCAGCACTTATTTAATTTGCCATTAAAAAAACAAATACTTGTTTGAGGAACAAATGTTTCTCTATTGTTTTATAATTAAAACAAATCATTCGTTCTATCTATCCTAAATTTCTTGTCAAATATTAAATTTTACTTTCAAAAAAAAAATCTCCTTTATTTACAACTGAAATTTCGGTAATTTTCACTATCGATAACGTTCCAGTTCCCTTGAAAGGACGAAAAAATCTTATTGTGCCCTGAGCGCTATTTTTTCGTTAATATGTCGCTCAAGTTTCATTATCATGAGTGTCTTAATATGAATGGCACGTGTTATTAATATTGTTCAAGGTATGCAGAAACTTGTTCAAGACAGCACAGATGAGAAACGGCTGCAATCTCCGTGTAAAAAAATGAATGTAGCACGGAAAGAAACTTCATTTCTTACATAATAATTGCTGCATGTAACATCTTTTGGTCACGTGCTCAACATCTGTGCAGCTCTCCATTTCATGTCCGACATTGCACTTTCGACATCCACATGCATTTTTGCATTCTCATGTGCAGAGTATAGAAAAAGCATTGCATTCGTCAAAAACATTTGAACACGAAATTTTGGCGTATCTTCATGTTTCAGATTTCCCTGAGTTCAAACTGCGTATTTTTTGGCATTATATCTATCTATCTGTGAACACGATAATTCAAACGCTTTGCGCTAGATGGATGAAAGTTGGTATCGACTTAAGTCATATCACTGGCTCTCCGACCCGCCCGAAGGCACACGGATAACGAAAACTGAATGACCGGACCGCCACAACAGCAATACTGGCGTGAACTGTGGTTGAGTCCTAAGGGCCATCACGGCCACAGTACAACCCTTCCCGAAGGAAGTACGTCCCGTCATCTATGGGAGGAGCCAGATTCCCCACCTTTTTGTGTACCCTCCAGCGTGGGGAGATAGTTAAAGTGAATTCAATAACCACAAAACGTTAAGAACTCTATCAATAAAATTTGGTACAAGTTTAGCATCTAAAATGTAACTACATATCAAATTTTGAACCAAATATATCAAAGATCTGTCGATTTGTACTTTCGGATGCATGTAAGAGCAATAACTCAAAAATGTAATGACTTAAAATAAATGAAATTCGGTATGTGATCTTGTGGCTGCAAGAGTAGTTTCGCGCCAAATTTTGATTAGAATCGGTGGGGAATAAAGAGTGACTGAAATACGTATTCACACGTTAGATTCAGTAAAAACGTTAGATTCTCGCCAAGGATTTGTATTTCTTAACTGCTGTTCGCCGTACGAAACTGTTATGTAAGGCCTTTGCTGCCTTATCCCATGTTCGTAATTTTATGCTGTAGAAAAAGAATATGACCTTAATAAGAGAATATGCGAGAAAAAGTCGGGGAGACCATTCTCACTGATTTGTATGTGGCATTCTAAATCTTTTGAAATTGCTACCAAAGTTTCCTTTCAATGGAATATAACATATATTCTGGTTTAATGTCTTCTTTGCGTGTAGCAGGAAATGAACTAAACATGAAAATTTCTTTACAACAAAATGATGAAATGGGTTATTATATCGATGCTGCTCATGCGACCAAGAGAAGTTACATAAAACAATTATTACGTGTAGAAACAAAATTGTAATTTCCCATCTATATTGCATTCAATTTTTTATCTTTTCAATGTTGTTTATAAAGAAATAAAAGTCATTTCTTATGTGTACAACTTTTAAATAACCCTTCACTTTAAGTAACAGATATATCCACCACCCTTACTATATTGTGTGTTCTTTTAATTAGCAAATGAAACATATTTTTGGATAACTCACACTCACAAACAAACACACACACTCAAACAGACACAAACACAAATAATAATCGCATGTAGATATTCCTTTCTTGATTTCCTTTATTCTACAAAATATTATAAAATTTTATTCTTAATGCACAATGTATTGCGATCTTTTAGATCATTTTATTGCGAATAGATAAAAATTAAAGTACTTAATTTTATTGCAATAATTCGTCCTTATTTTTTATTTAGAGAGTTTGTAAGGAAATATTCAAATTTTTTATGCTGTTTTGTGGGGAAAAAATGCTAATTTCAGCTTTCGCCATGTTTTCATTTTTAATTAAATCATTTTTAATTTAATCTGTATCTTTATAAAAAAATTCTCCTATAATTTTAAGCGATTCATTAACGTTTACTTCCAACAATATAAAGAATATTTTAATCACTAAATGAACTGGAATCAAGATGACGTAAAAAAAACATTGTACATTTTATATAATAAAAAAGAAGCGCCCATTTAATCTCATTTTTGCAGACGATATTCAACAGAAAAATAAATATTTTTTCGCGAATTGTACTGGTTACATCTGTAGATAATGAAAAAATTCATAAGATTAAAAGAATTAAGAAAGAAGAAGAAAACTGTTAATTTCAACTGTCATCATATTTTGATTTTCGTTTCTAATTAAATAATTGTGAATTTAATCTGTATCCTTAAAAATTTATCCTGTAATTTTAAGCGAGGTATTATTAAATACTTCTAACATTATAGAGAATATTTTAATCATTAAAATGAACTGGAACCAAGATAAAGTGATGTAATAACGATATTTAACCACACATTTATTTAATAAAAAAAGAATTTTAAGCTTCCGTTTAATCCCATTTTTGCAGACGATACTCAATAGAAAAATGAATATCTTTCCAGCGAATTTTACTGGTTAAATATACAGATAACGAAGAAATTCGTTAAAGAAAAAAAAGAGTTAAAAAAAGAAGGGAAAAAAAATACTGAATTCAACTGTCGTCATGTTTTGATTTTTCTAAACTAATATACTCTAATTAAATCATGGTGAATTTAATCCTTATCCTTAAAAAATTTCTCCTGTAATTTCAAGTGATGCATTATCAAATACTTCCAATATTATTTTAATCATTGAAATTAAATGGAGCCAATATAAAATGAGATGCTAAAACATCACTACACATTTGTATAATAAAAAAAGAATTTTAAGCATGTTTAATCTCAGTTTTGAAGACCATATACTCAAGAGAAAAATAAATAACTTTCCCGCGAATTTTACTGGTCAAATCTGGAGATAACGAAAAAATTCGTTAGAAATGACGTAAACGATAAAGAAAGTACCAGCCTTTTTTTTTCCGTTGATTGATGTTTGTTAGAAAAGGGAAATATGTTATTGAGATAATACCCACTATAATGTTAAGCATTTTTTTTTTCTTAAGATACAGCAACAAAGAATTGATGTGATTACAAGGAACAAACATGGAAAAAAAATGAATTCGATATCCACCCAACGATTTCACCTACAATGCAAAACAAATAACAATTCATTTTAAATTATAGGTGAGAAACTCATTCGATGATCTTGTGATAACAATTCATTCAGAAAAAAGTAAATAAATAAAAAAAGGTACATTATTTGATTTTTGTTGACTTGAATTTTAACGTATTGATTATTTTATGTATTTTTTCTTTAGCTGTTTAATTACGGTTAAAATTTGGACGAATAATAATTCGATAATAATGATCTTACAATAAAATTCTGATTTATCCAAAAATACGAATTCAGAATAAAACTAATTTTAAAAATAATTTCAGAAAAAGGAAAAAGCTGTTTCTTAGTTAAAAATGGTAATAAAGTTTTATTTTTAACTAGTTGCCTTATGCGACCAGGTGATTTCCCAGATGTATTGCTTTTATTCAATTGCATTTAAATGATTTCGATAAAGCTTAATTTACACGATTCCATTAAAATATTAGACGTTAAAGTCATGTTATTTTGTTAGTCTGGTATATGTTTTGTTCTTTGAGTGTATGAACTTTTTTTGAAATCAGTTCCATTACATTATAATGTTGTTATGTTCGGTTTATCTATCTACTAAATTTAGAAGTTTCGTAATTTTAATTTTTTATGTATCTTGCAGATATTAAACAGAATCCTTCATTAATTTTCTACACTGGAAGAAAATCACGCTGTTAGATATTTGATGATACAACGATTTCGATTTTATTGGAAACAAACAAAAAATTATTGTTGTAAAATTAGTTTAAAATATGTTTAAAAGTTAAATCGAGATTAAAGAACTTAACAACTAAATTGGCATCCTTGAAAAGATAGAATTTTGAGCTTTAAAACGGAGTAAAATTCAGTTTTGCATGATATTTTTTTCAGAAGTCATAGCGAAAAAATAGAAAAATCTGGCTTAGTTTTTTTATTATATAATTTAAAAAAAAAAATCACTTTGAAGTACACTTTTGTACCCCCTTCCCTTCCCACCAAAGTATGTCAAAGACAAATTTCATAGCTCTAGGTCAGACGATTTGGCCTGTAGAATGCCAACACTCACACATACATTTTCATCTTTAATATAAATAAAGAATTAACAGTTTCGATAAATAATATATAGTTAATAAATAAACAATGACTAATTATAATAAATGAATCAGTGATAATTATAATTTAACATTATTAATAACTTTTAAATTTGATAAATAAGTAACTAATCTTAGCAAACGAAGTAAAATATAACATTTTAAATACATCAGTGATACAATAAAACGTCAAAATAAGTCGAACATTATTCCTCTAAATTTTTACTTACTCCCGTACCAAGTATAGAGATAATTCGAATTCGATATTTTGATGAATTTTCAACGTTTTAAATCTCCCTGAGTTCGGAAAACACATTTTTGGAAAATGATTTTCTGTTCGTCTGTTTATAAAAAAAGATAACTCAAAAACCCTTTGAGCTGTGCGGTTGAAATTTAGAATGCGATCTTTACACCATATCTGCAGATTTCTATAGAATTTTAGGGAAAATCCGTTTTGAAGAAGTCTGTCTGTCCGGTTGTTCGAATATAAGTTGAAACGATGATTGCAAAACGAAGAGCTAGATGTACAAAATTCGATACACAAATTTAACTTCTATGTTATAAATATCTGTCTAATTCTGAACCAATTCAAAAACGGGGTTGGCCGTTTGGTGATTTGTATTTTCAGAAACATGTATAAAAGCTATAGCACAAAAACACAATTGCTTAAGATATCCAAACATGTTGAAAAGCTCAATTTTCGCTAAAAACGTCATTTAAAAAAAATTCTTTTATTGGGTAGGCCAGTTTCTGAGCTACCCAAAAACAGGTTTACTTTGGTCTCTACGTTTATTAGAAGTCAAGATATTAATATTTCCGTAATGATCGGTAAACCGGAAGTGCACATTTATATAACCGGAAGTACCGAATTAAAGGGCCAAAAAACATGTTAAAAATGTGCATAAACGCAAATTTAGTTTTAAATACCGAAAATATTTTGCACGGAAAAATACAAAATGCCATTGAGAGTTTCAACGGTGTTTTGTGGAAATTTGTACTTAAAGATGTTTTTGTTGAGCTCCGAACCCTCAGATTAAGGGCTTTTATGTCTGTAATACATTTTAACAAAGGTTTTATAGTATTACTGAATATTCTTAAGGTTATTGGAGTGTATCGTAGTGCAAATGCCGTTAGAGCATTTGCTGAGCTCGACAAAGACAGAATAATTGAATCACAGAATAAATGAATCTAGAATGAATGAATGAAGCCGGATAAAATGAATTCACTGCCGAATGCAAAAATTGCCAGAAAAAATGATTAAGAAAGGAAAGTTATTAAAAGTTGAGGAGCAAGAAGTTATTACCTATAAATGTGGTGAATTTTAAGCATGTACACACATAATTTATTATTAAAACATGTTACGGTATGCTTTAATTGCATTTTTCTGAAAACTGGTTTTTACTCATTTTTTGCTCACTTCAAATCAAATAACTCAAAATATAATTATCTTATTACTATGAAATTTGGTGGACTTTGTCTTTATACTGTTTTATAGGGAATGAACTGAAAAAATTTAGATCGATTGAATATTTTTTTTTTAAATTTATAGCCTATTGTTTGAATAATAACTTCGTAAATTCACTAAAAATTTCATGATAAATCTTCGACTGTCTCTAAAATTTTTATTTACTATTATAACCATACGCTTTCAGTTCATTTCCTAGAGAAAACTATGTAGTTTATTTTGGTATAAGTTTTGTTCGGATGTGAGTAATAGTTTATGGTGTAGCCAATTTGAAGTTTTTTTAAGAATTTACTTAAATTTATGCTATTAAATTCCAATTTTCAAAAGTTTATGTTTATTTTAAATATTGACATTCTATTGCTAATCTTTAATAGTTTTAAACCCAGAAATAGGGTTAAAGTTTGTCTACACCATTTTTTTCTAAAAAAAAAAAAAAGGTACTCCGAACGTGTTCGAATACCTTAATTACATGAAATATGTTATTTTGTGACTATAATAATTCTATGCCAGATTTTTGTTTCAGTCAGTTGGGATAAATGTGTCTAAAACACAATTTCGATTTTCGGACACTATTAACAACATGCGAGGGATTAGTTGCCAAAAATCTCGCCAAAGATCACACGATAGTCTGTAAAAACGCTAAATTCAGGCCAAGGTTAATATTTCATAATTATTGCAGGCGAATGCGATGCCAAACGGTGATAGCACTTTTTTTAGAGAGTATTCGAGAAAATATTCGGGAGATTTTTTTTTTCGTATAGCAGTGACGTCAAATAGAATAAATTAAGCATCTTTAAATATGAATAACTTGCGATCTTCGAATACTCAATGCTTGGGCGCATTTAGCAAGGCAGAAACATTTCAGAAATTAATGCAATAGTTCACAATTTTTAATTTTAACTTAATTAGCGCAGTATATCCAATAATGGCTCTTGCGCCAATAAACCCAACAACAACAGCAACAACATTTAATTAATTTGACTTTGACTATTTTCAAATTTTGGTGATGTTTTATTATTTTGACAATAAAAAATTCAGAGGAGTCAGAAAAATTCTAGTTTAAAATTTTCGGTTTAAAAAAGTTTTTACGCATAACCTAATTACAAATCCTTTGTGAACGAGAGAAAAATGAGTAATGAACTGTTCTGTTCAAATTCTCTGTAAGAAAAAAAATTACTTCCCATGCCGGGAATCGAACCCGGGCCGCCTGGGTGAAAGCCAGGAATCCTAACCACTAGACCACATGGGAGTTGGATGAAGTAGCGTAAGTATAACTTTTGGCATAGCTAAATGTTTCATCACCGTATTTCAATGCATACATTTAGCTTGTAGTTACTTCTTGCGTAATAGGCACTCATTATTCCAAAAATTATTTTCATGTTATTTAAAAACCAATCAACAATTTTAATTTTACCTCAATAAGTGCAAAGCATAACATAGTAGAATAATCATTTTTAATCGACTTTAAAGTTTATAAAGCTTTTCGGTAATACCAACTTTATTTCTGTACATTTTTTTGTCAATTTTTCAGTAGATTTTTTAAATTGCGTTCAGTTCTATTTATAAACAGTACTTTTTTGTTTTTGTTGCTGAATTTATACACACGCGTTCCAGCGAAATTAAACATATCTTGTGTGTACAAGCTATCGATTCTATTTTAAATAATGATAGCCGTATGAAACATATAAAATTACCATGCTGCAACATTTTGAAAAAAAAAATCGATTTTTTTATAAATTCTTTTAGTGTTAAAAAAGTTTTATATAATGTATATCAACTTTCAAAATCTTCTTATTTTTTTAAATTTTATTTTTAATTTAAATCAGAATTTCATTATGTAAATATTATCAAATCAATGAAAAAAAATCCCAAAACGCAGCAAATAACATTAATAATCTGTAGAAAAAGATGGGGCGCGGTGGACTGGTGGTAAGGTCTCGGCTTCGGAACCGGAGGGTTTAAAGTTCGTGACCCGATTCCACCGAAGAACCGTCGTGTAAGGGGATCAGTTGCACGTTAAATCCGTCATGACCAAACGTCCTCCCGCTGGTGTGATGTGGCGTGGAGAGGGGGGTGCCAGCTCAGGTGTCGTCCTCGTGATCTGACCGTGGTTCAAAATTACGAGGTCCGTCCCAAAATAGCCCTAGTGTTGCTTCAAAACGGGACGTTAATATAACCAAACAAAACTGTAGAAAAAGATACAAGCGGGCCCTAAAAGTTTTTTTGTGTTAAAGTTGGCAGCTCCAGATCAAACGATTTGACCCGTACAGCGCAAACAGATACACACTCTTTCTCTCACTCTCACACACACACTTTTTCTTTCACACGCACACTCTTTCTCTCTCTCACACACACACACTTTTTCTTTCACACACACACTCTTTCTCTCTCTCTCTCTCACACACACACACTTTTTCTTTCA
>JAPMOR010074733.1:63056-102956 GCA_026543865.1 Argiope aurantia
TCACACACACACACTTTTTCTTTCACACACACACTCTTTCTCTCTCTTTCACACACACACTTTTTCTTTCACACACACACTCTTTTTCTCTCACATACACACCCTCTCTCACACACACATGTAATGATATTTTTTAATTTAATTTAAATCTTAATTAATTTTCTCATTTTTATCGTATATTATGTTATTCTATGTTAACTTTATTCTAAAATTTTCTCTTATTTCCGGATCCAAATCCCACATTTTTATTTAATTGTTTCTGACAGTGCTCTAGAACTGATGACTATTACAATTTCTCAAGCTTCAAGCGGAGGGATGCAAATCAATCCCTAACACCTACACATTCCTTTCAGATACTTATCCAAGATTCTCTTTCCTAATTCTACACGTGTGAAAGAATCTTTATCAGAATCTCATAGTAAAATTACTAAGGGGGAAAAAAATGCTTTCTCTTTCCTCTTTCATTTCGACGCATTTCCCTTTATCGTCGATCATCTTTCCATGTACAAAATATGACAAGATATAAATTGAAGTTCTTTCCAAAAGTTTCTTCTTTCCAGCTACACGTGTGAAAAAATATGATTATATATGTATATATACATATGCGTGTGTGCGCGCGCGTGTGTGTGTAAACATATTTCTTAGCAGTTTCGTGGCCGATGAGAAGAAAGACACTTTGAATTTTTAAATTCGATCTATTCCATCCCAGGAGGCATAATTTATGTACAAGAATAAGTGGTAAGAAATGCGTCTGTGTAAATAGTGACACAAGCGCAAAAAAGACCGAAATTTTTTCCTCTGTAATTATATACTATGGGATTCTGATAGGGATTTCTTTAACACGTATCAATTTAGGTAAGAGGAATATAGGTATCTTTAAAAGAATGTGGTAAATAGTAAGGATTTTTATCTCTTCCCTCGGAGCTGAGAACTTGCAAAAGTAAGCATTTTTATAAAGTGGCATTAGTAATTAAAGTAGCATTAAATAAATAAAAAAAGGGTGGAATTGTATCAGGAAATAAGAGAACATTTTTAGAATGACGTTAATATGGATTAAATTAAAATAAAAGTTAGGAAATTAATTAAGTTTAAATTAGATTAAGAGATATCATTACATACATATACATATCTTAAGCATTCTTACAATGTTTTCTACAACACCATTCTGTGTGCTAAATATTCTATGGCGCTCATATTTGAAATACCGTTCATAGGATAGCAGCCCGTCTAAACGGAGACGTCTTCTAATTACACAGAATTAATAACTATTTAAATTAGCTATTAATTATTATTAGCTTATTAATAACTATTATTACTATACAGAATTAATAAATATTAAAATACTATGATGTACAAGTATTATTTAGCAATTTATCTCTTTGTTTAAACAATTTACTTAAAATGAAAAAATAAAATAAAACCGTGATATTCAATGCCTGATTGTGAAACATCTTGCTCGCATTAATTTTCCAAGAATAATGTAACTTTCATCTTTCCTGTAGCAAGTCATTAAGCGCACTCATCTGTTTCTACGTAACTAATAGTTGATGGTAATCGCATCTCTTTTGCATGGTTTTTTGTTAAAAGGCAGATCAAATAACAAGTCCCGCCTATCACATTCAGGAAAGTCTTGTTAAAATTGCAATTTGCGTAACCTTCGCTTAATGAATATTTTGCGTAGACAATATATCTTCGATGTCTTATTCATTTTTGTGTCATTGCTTCTCTAAAGGTTAAAAGCAGTGCTGTTGATAATTGAACAGATCACGGCTTTGGAAATATTTTCTACTTTTGAGAAGAAAAGATTTTTGATTTTCTATTTTAGCCAGAACATTGTTTCCGTACAACAGAACTTTAAAAATCTTTCCCTACTAACAATAAAGATAAAAGTGTGTGTATATATTAGCATTTATAAGCCAAATCGTTTGATATATATATATTAGACTCTTAATTTAAATCAAATTAATTTCCAAAACTTTATCTTAATTTAGCCCATAGTCATTTCATTCTCTTATTTTCCTGATACAATTCCACATTCTGTTTAATTAATTCTACTGAAACTGTGTAAAAATTATTGCGCAATCACTTCTACGTATCGAGTGAAAGTGATACTTCCGTTGCCCTTCTCAGAGGTCACCTCGTGTATTGAATTGGCGCGTGGCCGGAAATCCCATGTTATATAAGACTAGTGATCATTTGGTTCGCTCTCTTTCTTCTTTACTTCTGCTTTTGTGCCGCGCTGCGCCTTCTTGAAAATAAATCATGCCTGTCTCCCGCAAGTGAATAAAATTAAATTAAAATAAACGTCTCGTCTATGTCTTCAAAACCCTCATTCTGCTGCTTCAACCAAAATAATGTTACACACACATATATATATATACCTTAGAGGACGGAAATATTCAGCTGGAAGCCCTTTTTTTTTGAAATTTTAATTAATTTAAAAGTAAACTAAACTTTGCTGTTTTTCCAACTATAGCTTTCGAAAATAATATTACAGAAAAATAAATTTTATCCTGTAGGTAAAATTTTCTTTAAAATGTTTCTTAATGATACCAATTTAATAATCGTGCAATTTTTTTTTAATTTTGGTGATTTTTAAAAATATTTTTAAAATCTGATTTCCAATAATAGATTATTATATTGTTGCTCTGAAATCTAAACCGCATTTCCATTGTTTCATCCAATATTTAAAATGCTTAATCGTATGTTTTCTATGTAAAATGTTTTAAATATATATATAATGTTTATATATATATATTTAAAACATTTCGTCGGATACAGTATTGCTTGAAAGTAAAAACTTATTTTTAGGGTCTATTCGGTACTGTTCAGTTAAAGAAGCCTTATTCGTCGCCAAATTGAAATGCTGGAATCATTCCATTTTGGCGCCAACATTAATCACTAAAAAAAAAGAACTGCGGCCAAGATTTCGAGAATTGCCGCTAAAATTCAGAGAACCTTCACTAGAATGTAGCGGTTTTGTCTGGCTTTAGTTAATAGAAGGGTATTCTTTATTCTATGGTGAAAAGAGACGGCGAGCCAATATATCAATATACGTTTATGTAATGATATCCCTTAGTCTAATTTAAATCTTAACTAATTTCCTAATTTTTAATCTTAATTCACCGGATATTAACATTATTTTAAAATGGTCTCTTATTTCCTAATCCAATTCCCACTTTTTTATTTAATTAATGCTACACACGGTTTAGAAAACTGTAAATTCAGCATTTTCCCACGCTCCGAATGTAGGGATAAAAATCCGTAATTCTTACCAAATTCTTTTCAAGATACCTAAATTTCCCTTTCCTAAGTCTACACACATCAAAGAAATCCCCAACAGAATATCATATTAAAATCATTGAAAGGAAAAAACTTCTGCCTCTTCTGCTTTTGTATCGCGATATAGATTGACGCATAGCTTATTTTTTGTACATAAATTATGCCACCAGTGGTGAAATAAATCGAAGTTAAAATTCCAAAAGTTTCTTCTATTTGGCCACGCAAATGCTAAAATATGTATTAGTATATATAATAGGTTTTCGTTCCAATTAAAAAATACTGTTATAATTCTAGCAAATGGATTTCTGTTCAAAACTTCAAGTATATTTGCAGGAAGTTTTTATAAAATTATAACTCGCGATATTTTTAGAAATCCGAATATCTCTAGATATAGCATTTCATCTCTAGATATAGCATTTCATCTCTAGATATAGTATTTCTTCTCTAGATATAGTAATTATCGTCTGTAAACTTTTATAAAACATTTTTACAATTTCTATAAATATTTGGCAAGAGTCCGAAATTTAATACAATTTATCGTCTGAAAATAAAATTGTTTTTAATGCGAAAAGAATTTTTGCTCAGTTGATTTTCCGGAATGGCAGAATATATTCAGCAAAGAACATACATTAAATTCGGTTTCGGTAGTGAAATTTTCGCTATAAAAATATTTGAAATGTTGCAAAAAGCCTTTATTTATCAAAACCAACAATATCTAATTATTTTTAAAAATTTAAAGATGATAGAGGATCCGTCTTAGATCAACCACGATCTGGTAGATCACCATTTCGATTAATAATGAAGATATCGATGCCAAAAAAATAGGTGTTTGATTTTTCTTGACAATAAGAAATATTATTGAACAAGTTGCTATATCATTTTTGTTCCTGTGAAGCAATATTAAAAGATCATTTGAGATTATGACGCATCGTTCTCTTGAAGTTGTTACAAGAATTTTTAATTTGCTCCAAAAAAAAACATTTTTATTAAAGTGACCCAAGAAATTCTTTCACAAAGCAATTCTTTTTCTGAAATAAATCATTACCGATGAATGTTACTTAAATATATATCTTTGAAACAAAAAGAATTCAACAATCAATTGAATGGCGTTTCCAAGGCGAATTAAGAAAGAAAGAACTGCGTTAAAGTCTCTTTTTTACTATCATAGTTTTGTGTATTATGAAGTGCTCCCAAATAGACAATAAAAATCAGTATTTGACGTTTTGTGCAGCTTGCGCGAAGCAATTCTTAGACAATAACCTGAAATGAAAAGAGAAAATTCATGTATTTTGCATCATGATAATGTGCTTTCTATAGGGCAATTGTTATTCGACAATTTTTATTCAAACATTTAATAAACATGGCTTCATGTATTCACCTGATATGGCACCGTGTGAACTTTTCTTATTGAATTCCTTGGAAATTGCTTCTTTGTGACATTTTTCATATGCCTTTGAGATCATTAATTCTTTAAAGGAAAATTCGCTACAAACTCTGTAGGGATTTCACTAATATGACTTTAAGGAATGTTTTGATGACAAGAGAAACGTCGAAGAGATTACTTTGAAAGAAATAAATAAATTTTAACCAGTAAATTTATATCTTTTGTTTTACGGCAACATTTAGTGCTCTTTTCTTCACTATGATAAAAAATATTCACGGACTACAACTTTTTAAAAGTTGTCTGACATAAAATAACAATAATCAATTAAAAACTGTAACTCTAATTAAAATACTGTATTCGTATTTCGGTATAAGAATTTTTAGAACAGAAAATCATTAATGTTTTTGTCGAATTGAATAATAAAAATAATTTCTGGTTATGTAGATCTTTTAAAAATTTTAACAAGTTTCTTGAAGAATTTGGCATTTTTTAATATGTTTTTAATATTTTCAGATTAAATATTTACACTTTTTGAATTATTAATGTATTTTTTAATGCTTTTTAGACTGAGTGTTTATAGTCTATTGTTTGCTCGTTTGATGTTCATTTCGTATCATGGACTGAACCACTGGAATTTTTTTCTCCAAGCGTGCATTTTGAGCAAATAAGTAAATAAATAAGATCCTAAAAATTTTTCAAAATCTTAAAAATTTCAGCGTTTGTTTAAACTGCTTGATTCTAAATTTGGTGGAAACTTCAATTTTTAAGTTCAATCTCATTTTAAAAAATGCAATCTCTTTTGATGTTTTAGCAGCAATACATATTATTAAAACAAAGTAAATAAACACCTCTCAAAATCTTTCACATACATAAATTTTAAAATATCTCAAAAATATCGTAACTTTGTCGTGTTAACCTTGCTTTAAAATAGAAAATAACTTCGACTGTGTTTAAACAACTCAGTCAAAGTTATTTTCTTTGGCTGCTTGGTTTCTAGAAACTCATTTTGTAGAAAAATATTTCCCTTGAAATCGAAAGCAAACAGCTGTTTAATGCTTTTATTTACAATTTTGTGTTCACATGCTTTGCTTTCTTAACAAAACATGACATTGGTTTTGAATTGAAGCCACCGCAATGGTAAAATACGCAAAGAAAAAAAAAGAAACGCTTTTACTCAAGTGCTAAAAATTAAAAAGTACTCTTTTTTATTAACAATTCATAAATCAAATCAAAATTTGTAAAAGCAAGAAGTACTCTTGAAAATAATCTAAACTATTCAAAATTTTATTCAGCTTTCAAATGTTTCCTATCGAGAATCAGTCGAAAATTTTTATTAAAAGTTTAGGAAGTTAGCTTTTTTAATATTAACTTTAGTCAATTTCATCATATTGCTGTGTTTCAAATTTTTCTTTGTTGTGTCAAAGTTTTAAGATATTGAATATTTTTAAGGTTTTGTTCTAAGGTTTTGTAAGGTTTTTTGTATACTTTGAAATGTATTAAGAGTTTTTAAACTATTTCTTACTTTTTGTCTTTTTTTTTTTTTTTGCTACTGCTTTTCCTAGACAACAACAATAATTTCATCACATTGCTTTCAATGTCCCCTGCTATTGCTATTTTTATTTTCATCTCCAAACATTTGATAAAAAATTCGCTTTTTGCTTTTTAATGTATTATGGAAAATATTATCTTCATATTTTTTCTTTTCAAATTTTTCTGTTTTTTGTACTTATGCTTCTTTATTCCTTTTTCTGCTTCTTTAACTTATTCTTGATGGAAGGTTTAGAAAATCGTCTGCCATGTTGTTGACATATAACTGTAACTTTATATGTTCGTCCAGAACTCTTACGTTTCTTTATATGTTTTTTGACTATGATATGTTTTCTTACCTCAGAGTAGGGTTGTTTTTTTTTCTCTGTGCCTTTTAATATGTTCATTTTTACAACTCATGGTGAGAAATAAAATGTGAAATAAATAGTTGTGTTTGTGAAAATGCGAGATTTATCATCAAACTCAGTATAAATATAGATTATTTTGATAGTACAAAGATATTTTATAATTCCTTATTATATTTTTCACGAATAATGTAATTCGAATAATTTTTTTTCTCTTTAAATTGATCACTTGACGATGCTCTCATATGAAATCAAATTTTAATTAAAATCAATAGACCAATGGATAATAAAGTTTGGAAGTGTTAAAATAATATATTGTCATCGAAAATGCAAATTATAGAATATTTTTAACATAACAGAAAATAAGAGAAGAATATGGATTACAAAATTCTTTCCAGACATGAAACAAGATACATCACAGGATGTAAAAACTAGCACAGCTGCAAAAACAATCGAACTGGCCAATCCAAAAGAGACTACTTTAAAAAAAAATGAAAGCTGATGTGAACTGCATTAATCATAATGTCTCGAATTTGACGCCGGAGATATCGCAATTTGATATCGCAAATACAAAGTTCATTACATTTCATTCATATAGCGGATCGGGCACTCATTAAATCCATCGAGATCAGATGTTTTCTTGTTAGCGTGGAAGTTTGGAAATATGGTTTATACAATATGATATCTTTTGTTCATTATAGAATAATGAGAAAACATTTTATATATTTTGAAATCTTCTTATTCATTAATAAGTCATAATGGCTTATATTCAGATAACGAAAACAATATTTATATTACCATCAAGACCACTCTTTAGTGGACCAATATTTAATACAAATCAACAAATCTGGTGATAAATCTGTAGATGAATTTTTTTTCCATCTATCATTATATTTTTGAGTCATCATGTCTGCATATTTGAGGATTGATTTTTTTTATATATCGATTAACAATTTTAATGTTAAGATCGCCTAAGTGTAAAGAATCACTTGTTAAATCCCATTTGTCTTTGTCATTCTATTTAGTTCACAGGCAAATACAATCTTTTTTTAAAAAAATTCATATGCGCAGTTTACAAAGAGAAAATTTTGCATTTGTCGAAAAATTGGAAATTGAGATATTGACAAATCTGCACTTTTCAAATCACCTTGAGTCCCCAAAATACATTTTTGGAGTTATGTCTGCCTGTCTATCTATCCATGAACACGATAATTCAATAATGCTTTGAGCAAGCAGGAAATTTGGTTTATGGTTTTTTATACCAGATTTGTAGATTTCTATCAGATTTCCGAATATTCCGAAATTCACTTTCCGAATATGTTGGCACGATAACTTCGAAACAAAGAGAGGCATCTGAATAAAATTTGCTAAAATTTACACAGATTTTATTTCTAAAATGAAGATATCTATTAATTTTTAAACCAAATTATCCAAAAAAAATTGACCGTCTCTCTGTCTGTACTTTCATAAGCAAGCATGATATCCAGTATAAGATTTTGTATCTGCAAATTGTAATTTAGCCTCAATTTTTTGTTTTAGTAGGTAGGAAAAAAATAACTCTAAAATACATATTCGGTGTTCGGTTGTTTGTGTTATTGCATCTTAGCAATTAATCGCTCAAAACAAGTCTCCTAACATCGTACACTATTAGACTTGTGGCTGTATCACTACCCACTGTGTAATCTGACCGGCAAGAATTTAATATTCTTTACCAACTCGAAAGAGCTACTTCTCGTTCTGTGAATTTTTCTTGGTAATTTTTTTTTTGTGTGTGTATGTGTATAAAAGAAATCTACTCTTGTCTATAAATATGCCGTAGCATCTTTTGAAGTTCTGAACATTTCATCGGAAGAATCAATCCATACAGACTCCTTCATACCTGTTGTTCGCAAAAGCACGGGATTAATAATACCAATTTATTTGAGATCACACGAAAATATTTCCGCTGCTTTTCTGAAAGAAGATTTTAAAAAATTCAACAAAATATCAAGATTAAATTTCTGACTATTATAATACTTTCATTCCGTGTAAGTCATATGCAAGAAACAACAGTTGATACAATGAAATTCTATAAACTCTTATATAATTCTATATTATTATATTGGCTTTATAAAAGAAATCATATGCAATGCTTCTTTTTTTTTTCTTTTTTGGCGCAACTTCAACTTAGATTCGATTCAAAATATAATATTACTGAGCAGTAGTTTGATAAATTGGATAACAAATGTCGTCCATTTAAATTGTCACAAAATAAATGAAGCAATAGAAGCCGATATCTTTAATTGATATAAAAGAGTGAAAATCCGAATCAAATTTTCATGATTCGTTTACAGAGCCACAACACGATCTCTAAAAAAATACTTTCGGGTTGATAAATTGTCTTCGGTAGAATGATTGTTCTAGAACTGATCATTCTAGATCACATTTCGAAATGCAGTTACATCCAAGAAACAAGCAACACCCTTACCAACGGTGCTTCTATTTTCAGTTTCGTTACATAGAATTCTGACTAGACTGATACAGATGAAGCCGGAAGTTGCACTTAACGAACAGACGATTTTCACGGTTAGAAATCTTGGCAACGTAAACCGAGACTCCATTTTGTTTTTGCAGACGATCTACCGCTGCGTTCGTTCGTCTGTCGCAAAGGATTCTGGGAGGACGATGTCTGATTCAAAACAAAAGGTGCATTGTCAATCGTTGCATCAACTGACTTGAACGTTAAGAGTTTTAAAGTTGTTGGCTCAGGACTTCGTGTTCTCTGAAATTAACCTAAAGAGGTACTCAAGTTTGAAATTTGTCGTGGGTGTCTAAATCTTAAGTGTGGTAGAGTAGATCTCTTAGAAGAAGTTATTTCAAGAATAATCACAATAAAACTGCGCAAAGAAAAATTTATTTATTTTGGATTTAAAGTGAAAAGAATTGATGAAGCTTTAACTTTGAAGGGAAATTAGAACCTTTTCCAAATGCAATAAAGCATCTTTTATACGTTTCTCATTTATGCTTTGTTCCATCACAGTCCCGATTCATTCGCAACCAATGTATTGCTAAACATTTTAACTTAGTTTATACGAAGCAAAACTTCGTTTCTTCTTTCGAAAATCATCATCATTATTTTTTTTCCTTTTAAGATTGAAACTTTTCTGCCAAATGCTGAATTACTGAAGATAATAAATTGTCTGACTAATTTAAGCGATAATGAAGAAAAATGAGGGGAAAAAATTGCTTCATTTTTCTTTAAAAGCGCAGTGAATTGAAGTGAAAAACGTCCAAATTTGTCAAAACAGTAATGAAAGTGAAAAACGTCCAAATTTGTCAAAACAGTAATGAAAAACTCTCAAAGACTTAATTTAATTTATAATACTGTATATAATATTCAAAGACAATCAGCAAATCAGATGATTGTAAGATGTTTTTAATTTATCGCATACCTGAAAGCACATAAATTGTATGAGGAATGTATAATTGGTACTCATGCTGTGCTATAAAGATATGATATTTTTTTCACTTTTATGACAAACCAGTCGTTTAGGCGACCAGCTCGTTCGCCTAAGATATTGGGGTTTTTTTATTTCATTTAAATAGTTTAAATACAAATCCATGAAACGGTGAAATTATCTGACTTTTTAAATGTATTACTTTAATAGTCTTACAAATGCTCCTCTCATTGTCTATATGAGACTTTCTAATGGAGACCAGTTCCATGACATCATGGCGCTTTTAAAAATATAAATGCGTGGTTCATCTACCTTTTAAATTTCACTGTACAACAGCTCCACTTTTTTATTCGTCTTGTAAATTTCACAGAGATTAAATAGCATCTTTCTTCAGCTTTCAACAATGGAAGAAAATCACACAATGAAATAGTTGATGAAACAATGAAAACCGATTGATGTTTAGAGGAACAATGCAATTTATGGATAGAAATTAAGAAAATTTCTTTAAAAAATTTACTGAAATTTTGCAAAAATTAGGCTGATTATTAAATCAGTATCATAAAAATGACAATTTTTTAAATTTTAAAAAGGTATAAAATTTATTTTTCTGCCGTTATATTTTCGGAAGTTATCGCCGAAAAACACCAAAAATCCAGTGTGATTTTTAATTAAGTAAACTTTTAATTGAAATTTTTAAAAAAATCACTCCGAGGTGCACATTCTTATCCTCCAAGGTATATATTGGCAAAATTGGCAGCTGCAGTCATACGGTCATACCTGTAGAACGCCACCCACTCACACACACATTCATATATTCATCTTTTTTAATAAGGACAAATCTCCAATTTTAATTATTATTTGCAATATTATGTCGAAATATATTTCTATTATATTAAAAAGTTTTAGAATCATCATATACATTTCAAGAAATTTGTATTAATATAGCATTAAATTTACATTCTTCAAAAAGATTTATTAAAATTTCAGTTATACATTTCTTTCTTTGTACGACATTTTACTCCAGTATCTTAGAAGTCTCTTGAAAGCTTACTTAAACCAACGGGAGAGATCTCCCAACATTTTATCGCATTTCCTCTAATAAGATTACTTGAGTATTATTAACTGCAAATCATTGACAAACAATAGTTACGAAAGAGCGTAATAAAATGCGATCTTTAGCGATTAATTGCCGAGATGAGGTTAATATACATGAATCAGAAGACTAAATACATATTTGGACGCCTTTTTTTTTTTCGGACTAAAAGTTTGATGTAGAACTATAATTGAACTCTTAAGACCACATATGAAATTTCATATACTTATTATTATGTCAGAACATGACGTTGTTTTGGTTAGAGGGGCTTGGAAGCTCGAAATTGCGTAGGCAATGAATATTGAAGCTCGAAGTCGCGTAGGTGATGAATCGAGCATAAATGGCAATTTTCATCATCATCTTTTATCATGTGAGAACATGATGTTGTTTTGGTTAGGAGGTTTGGAAGCTCGAAATCGCATAGGCAATGAATAAAGTATGAATGACAATTTGTATCATCATCTTTTAATTGCATATATTTTTTTTACCTGCTTTTACCAGTATTGCAATTCTATTACGCATGCTTCTTTGACAGCAGATGCGTTTTTAAATGGTTGACGTACAACTATGACATCATAGCTGCTATTTCCATGGAATGCCATTTTTTTTTCGGAGGAAATTAAATAATTTAATTTTTATAATATGTTCAAAAAAACTTCACTCGCGTTTAATAACAGTTTTGATATAAAAGTATTTTCTCTTTCCCCTAATGGGGAAATATCACTCTATTCATTCTTAAGTGGGAAACATTGAAGGATTTGACTCCTGTTCTACGATTAATCCATTATGAAACTGTTTTATTATCTCAGAAATTAGAAAATAGCAGCTTGTGTTTACAAAAATATTGTTTTCATAAAAATTCCATATAATTTAATATTTAATTTATTGGTAAATAGCTTATCATTTGGAAATCGCATTGCGACGGAAACGCTTGTTATTCAGCTTCCAAACGTGGCATTCCTTTTTGTGAGAACATGATGATGTTGTTTTGGTTAGGGGATTTTGAAGCTCGAAATCGCTTAGGCAATGAATAAAGCCTAAATGGCAATTAATGACTTAAATTAATAAAGACAAATGACTTAAATGACTTAAATTAATAAAGACAAATAATGACAAAAAAATATTAAAGTTCTCACATGATAGCTTGAAATTTTACGATCGTACCTTTCATTTTTATTAAATTTGCCTTTTACCTTCATTCATGAGTCAACTTAAGATATAATTTGATGCGACGCCGGTAATAAAGTCTATATTTTATTTAAATCATTGCGTTAATGAATTGTTTCATTTGCATGCTTTTAAAAATGCAGACCAACAGATGGTCAACCTTTTGATAAATATAATCCAAAACTGGATTAAATTTTACATTTTGAAGGCTTAAAGTGTGAAATGAATGTCATTTGCTTAAACTGTCACTTTGTTAATTATCGTTTTCATCAATTACTTTACTTACTTCTTGTACAAATGGTATCCGAGGAACTGAAAATACGTAAAGAGACAAAAGCTTTTGGGAAAACCAAAAATGTTTTCCCTCGTTTTTCCCCAAAACGTCATTGGTTGCTAGGCAACGAATTATTTTGCGAGACAGAATGAAAGACGAAACTTTGAAGCATCGAAAATGCATATAATATCAATTACTAAGAAACATTTTATCCTTTGAAATATAATATATCAATAATTGGATAATAAATAATTCCATTTTTAATGCAAGTTCCACGAGGAATTCACATTTTTTTTTTTTTTTTTTACATTTCTGGATACAATGTATAGAAATATATATACAGGGTGTTTATTTAGTCCCGGACCCATTTTGATGTTTAATAACTCATAAAATAATAAAGATAGATTAAAATTAATAACATAAATGGTTAAATAGACTCAAAAAGTTTCATGACCCTTGTCAATGAACTTCCACGTGTGCCCCCTTCGTCGCACGGAGAATATCAATTCTATAGTCAATTTCACGCCAGGTAGCGGCAAGCATGTCGGCATCCACAGAGTCTATTGTGGTTGTAATTCTGGCTTTTAGGTCATCAATGTTCGACACTCTCCTCCTGAAAACGTTCGCTTTTACAAACCCCCAAAGGAAAAAGTCCAGCGGCGTTATGTCAGGTGATCTGGGTGGCCAAGGAATTGGACCTCCTCGCCCAATCCATCTTCCCGGAAAATGGCCATTCAAAGAAGTACGAACGATGGTACCCCCAATGAGGTGGCGCGCCATCTTGTTGCAAAAAGACATGTGGCTGAAGCTCTTCTAGTTGTGGAAATACGAAGTTTTCCAACATGTCTAAGTATACGACTGATGAGACCGTCTTTTCTGTAAATAAGAAAGGCCCAATGACTCGGTCGTGCATTAGTCCGCACCACACATTAACCTTTGGAGAATCCCTTTGTGCCTCACGGTATTCATGGGGATTTTCAGATCCCCATATGCGCACATTATGGCGATTAACAATGCCAGAAACATGAAAGGATGCTTCATCGGAGAACATTAGGCGCTTCAGAAAATCAGCATCATCTTCTATCTTCCTTAGCATGTCTATTGCAAAGGCCATCCTCCTAGGCCTATCGTTCGGTTCCAAAACTTGAACAATTTGAACTTTGTATGCATGCAGTCTTAATTTTTTCTTAATAACCTTGTACATCGTCGAAATTGGCATATCCAATTCTGTTGCCGCTGATCTCACAGATATTCTAGGATTGTGTAAAAATGTCTCTCTGACACGCTCAACATCAAAATCACTTGTGCAAGGACGTCCGGAACGTTTCTTATCTGCGATACTTCCAATTTCTAGAAAATTCTTTTTCCACCGCAAGATGCTGTTTTTGGATGGAGGATATTTTTGGTAAATTCTTCTGAAATTTCTCTGTGCTTCCACTATCGATTTCGTTTCTATGAACCACCATAAAATCTGTGCTTTCTCTTGTGGTGTATGCATTCTCCTTAATATCCGCTCGAATAAAACATCAGATACAAAAATACTACATAGAACAAACACATCAAAAGTAAACATAACATTTCAATAGTTGCCAAAAACAAAAGAGAGAAAAATGCAATTAATAAGCAGACGATATTTAGAAAAGTACAGATATTTATACTGGAAAATGAAATTATCTGAAATTAACCACACGCGCAGACGATATTTACAAAAGTAAAAATATTCAAACCTGAAAAGGAAAATATATGAGTTATTCCATCAATAAATGCCATAAGTTTGTTTATATCTTCATTATTTTATGAGTCATTAAACATCAAAATGGGTCCGGGACTAAATAAATACCCTGTATAATACATTTTTTTCTTTCTTAAAGAATGAACCGTGTAGTCGTGTTTTTGAGTTTTCTCTTGAGAATTGGGAGCTAGAAAGATAACAGTTGAGTTCTGATTACATTACTAGGGGTTATAAATTTTTAGAAAAATCAGTGAAATCGGGCCTAAAGTTGAAACTGGGAAACTCTTTCTTTGGTTTTTCCAATTATTTTAAATATATAGATGAAACTAGTTCATGGTAGATTTCTTTCGGAAAAATGCTCATCAGAAGTTAGGAAGAAAATATTATAATCATTAATACTTGTCAAGCAATATACAAGCATATATTTGCAAATGCAAATTTATTAATTTAGTTACTAAACACTAATATTTTTATTTACTGTATACATCAGCCGTCCTCTGTATTAAACACCATGAAATAATAGTATCATCGAAAATGTATTTCTCCACGTCGTCTAATTGCCCACTGTCTTTTGCGATATTGTAACTTCATTTTCTAATTCATCATGCAAATTGTTAAAAATTTTGCAAAAAATAGTTTTGTTTGACTCTTGAAATGCAAGAGAAGATTATTAGGCAATTAAATTGTATCGTTAAAAAAAATTTTAATATTTTAACTAGTTTTTATAAATTATTTTTTTCAATGACCTTTTTGAAGGTAACGCCGCAAAAGGCCAAAACTCACGCTTAATTAACAATTTTAATTTATTAAAATATTAAATTATTAAAAAATCGGTGTAACATCGGCAACATTACCTCCCTTTAAAGTACATCTGCGCCAAATTACAGCCAAATAATCACACAGACGCCAACACCCAGACAAATATATTCTCCTACATTATTAATCAAGATAGTGAAGTATTATTAACGAATATAAATGCATTTTTAAATATTTTTAGCTTTTTAAATGGTCCAAATCAATTGAAAGTTTATAGGCCATCTCAGATATAGGTTAAGGTTTACTTTCGAGGTGTAGATCTTTCAAAAAGGTTTTCCGAAAGTATATGCTTTATACAATAACTCCATGATACATCAATAGTTTTTTGGATCTTTACAAGGCACGCACACACACAAAATAAATAAATAAACCACATCTTTAAAAAAAACGTAAATAACGGGCAATTTTTTGTTTCTCTTAATTCAAGCAATGGATGCATTATAAAGCAATGTTATTGATACTGTTGCCATAGAAACACCAATTCTTTCGATATAATTCAATGACAGTTGTAAAAGTCAATAATGCATGATCACTATTTACTCTTAGAGTGCTTCGAATGATAATGAAAATATCGATATTTTCAAAATGTGCAAATTCAACTTCACATTATGGAATATGTGAGTTATGAATAATCAATAAATGCTTTTATATATACATGCCCCAGTTTTAATATTTTAAAACTATTTGTTTACTTTAAAATATGAACCATTTATTTTTACCAGTCTCGCAAACTTCTAGTAAAATAAAACCAATCAAAATATCGGTTTATTTCCAAATTAAAGTAATGTCATTGCAAACGATTTTGTAATAAAAATACGTCGTCATTCAAAATTTGATCTGCGACTTTTACAAAACTTCAGCTTTGTTTTCTTTTCTTTTATTCAGCTGTTGAATGAAATTAATCGGTTTTTGTTAAACTAACTTTGGAAAACTGATTAAAAATTAACGAAAAATTATTTGGAAGTAAGATTAGTAAAAACTAATTTTTTTTAAATTTTAATATCGCATAAAAAATTTTTTGTTACATCTTCGAAGGTTATGGCTAAAAAAAAACTTAAAACTTAACTACTACTTTTCCTTCTTTAGAAAGATGCATTTTTTTTTTAATATTGCAGAAAATCTTTCCATGTATTTAGGAACATGTACGCCATATTTCATAAGAATCCATTAAGAGCATAGAAATGTATAAAGTTCAAACAAACAGATAGATATTCAATTTTATATGCAGAGAATGTACATCCACACCAAATTTTGGACAAACTAGAAGACTGTCCATTTATCTCTTTGTGTCAAGATACGTTAATTAAAAATTGGTTTAATATGAAATCTTTACCCTAAAATTGTTAATTTATAACAAATTTTGGATTCACCCATCAATGGCAGGCAGAGTCGGCCTTCTCTTCAAAGGTGCCTGGGTGCAATAAGTCATTTGGGGCCATAATTTTTTTGTCAAGCAAAGAAAAAAAAATCTGAACATATATTATTAATGCATATTTATTTAATACGTGATTTTTTTTTGGCTAATAAATAAATTACTTCAGAAAAATTACAATTTTTTGCAATTTCTTTTTCAATGCTTAATACAGCAAGTACATTTAAGCCTTCTGAACACACTTTTGACCGAAGATAATTCTTTATTAATTTTAATTTGCTGAAAGAGCGTTCGACACTTGTGCGTTATTTACATCTCTTTCATTCAAAATCAAATCCCGTAACAAACGAATTTCTCGGATTAGGTTTCCATCTACATCTGTGTTATAAAACTTCAACAAAGTTTTTGGAACATTTCTCTAATTCATATTTTGTGTCTTGTGACAAAGCCTGACGACAGCTACGCAAACACCTTCAATAGCTCTTAATCTCCCTCACTTAGAATAAATTTCATCTTTTTTGGCGTCTTTGTGGTTCCTAACGGTTTAAGACTAAAATCAATGTAGAAAGAAGGTATGTAAATTATTTATATCATCATTTTACAAAATATTAAGTTTTTTCATGTATAAAACAGATTCCTAATTAAAGATGAGTTTAACAGAAAATGAGAACAAGATACAAAATACTAATTATATATAATACATTCCATATTATTAAATTTTTACAAAATGAATGATTGCATTTCACTTTCCAGGTTTTGGGCATTATTTCTGCCATTTGAAGCTTCAATTCAGTTTTGGGTACTTTTTATAGCAAGACACAGAAATTAAAAGTTCGGTAAGACTTAAGATTAATGTCCAGTTACTTGCAAAACATGACAAAATCGTGCCAATTTTCTGAAAACTCGTCAACAGTCAATCAAATAAGAATGGGTTGACGGTGTGCCTAGCCAGGACTTATAATAGTTAAAAAATACTATTTATAGTTTATACATAATAGTTTAAGTATAGTTTTATGGTTTGCACTTAATAATAGTTTTTAAAAAAATTCGAACACCATAATTTGACGAATCAGCACGTTTTAAATCTCCCAGAATCTGATAAACTTATTTTTTAAATAAAATCACGCCTATGAGTGAACACAATTATTCAAAAGCGTTTTCAGCTTGTCGGATGGAATTTTGTATATGGTCTCTACTTCAGATTTTTAGATTTCTATCGAATTTTGAACGAAGGGTATTCAGAGGAAATTTGTCAATTCGGTGGCCCGAAAGTAATTTAACACGATAGCAACAAAACGAAGAACGCTAAATAAGTAATACTTGATGTACAGATCTAACATCTGATAATGTCGTGTCCGCGTTACAACGGAAAGAGGAGTCCAGTAGCTTCTGATAGTGAAGACCCCTAAACACTCGAGGGCAGAAGTCTGACTTCCAGCTCATATGAAAATGGCACTCACTTTTTTGAGGGGGGCTCTTTCACATACCTCCCAGACAGAATACAAGGGAAGAACAACCACCTCGAACCCGGGACGCACAGATCAAGGAGAAGACACGCTACCCCTAGGCCAGGATGCCAGCGTTTTTCTATCTAAAGTATTTCAAATTTGGATGTACCGTCTGTCGATCTGCTCGTTCATAAGCATGTAAACGTAGTAACAACGACTTAATATGATAATTGATCTTATCATTAAAATAGTTTGGTATGGAATTTTGAGTTTTATTTGGTTGACAAAAGAGCGTCCAAAATACATATTCGGTTTTCTTCATTATTCTACGAATCACTAAACGCTCATGTAAGAGATTTTGAAAATGGGTGCTTCTTGAATTGATATATTTTCTGCATTAGTTTTGCGTGAATTTTATCTTTCAGCATATTTGTGCGATTTCTTTTCTCTCTCTCTTTCTCTTTCTTTCTTCCACTTCCTTTGTTTAACAGATTACTACACTAATATGAGATGGCAATTTACCTCAAATACAGTATAGGGCAGAAACATATTTCTTAATATATTAAGCAAAAAGGAAATTTGTTCTCAAATTTTACTCAACACATTTTTTACAAATTTTAATCAATCTCGATCGATATTATTCGTTTTAAATCCCTCATGAAAAATCTAATTAATATTCGAAAAAATATATAAATTAAAACCTACATAATTTAATTAAATATTAAATCCTCTCTTTGTCTCCCCCCCCCTTTAATATTCTATGCTTGATTATTAGATTTATTCCATTGTTAACTTAGTAATAATCATTGGTTATATTTCAGTGTTATTGGATGCAGGTTTCAACAAACACTCTTATTATTGTTGTTAGCAGAAATGTGACTGTTTAATGTTAAACAAACGCACAAAATACAAACAATATAATAGACGAAACAATGAATCCACATTCTGCTGCTCTGTTAAGAATCATTCCTTTTTTTGCAACTGATCGTTGTGTGACTTTTTTTTGCTGAACTATGCTTGGTGCGTTTTGTGAACATTTCAATGAGGCTACGGCCATCATTGGATGGATCGTCTTTTGGACGATCTTGGAACTGTTGAAATATTACATGTTCCCCCACTTACCCTCAATCGGAGATCTGTTTTTCGATCCCGATTTGGATCAAGATGTTGATACGCCATCTGATCCACCTGCGACTAGAGTGGAATCCGTTCCAGTGGTTCGCTCCTACACGGTATTTAGGATTTGCCAGGCTTTAGAACTTCCAGCGAAACTGGCTCCATCTGCAACTCAGAAGTCAGATATCCCTGTTGTAGAATCCTATACGGTCTACAAGCTGTGTTCTGCTCTGGGTTTGCCTGCACGGATGGCTCCTGTCGGAGTGCCAGTTGTAGAATCCTTTGCGATCTACCAGTTCTGCTTAGCCTTGGATATTCCAGTGAGATACCGGTCGCAGAAGGACGCAGTTTAACATCAAAACTGTCGTCAGCTGCCCGATGCAGTTTTCAGATCAGAACTGTCTTCGGTTGCAGCGATGGAGGGTGGGTGGGCGGGGAACAAAAGTAGCCCACCTCCACGTGGTGTTCCCTGGGCAACGGTGCAGTTCTTGGGAACTGCATCGGCTAAGAGGCTACTCAAGTATGAAACAAATATAAAACTTTTTGTTTAGTTTGACAAAACTACACATTTTATTTTTGATTTTGTGTTTTAATGCCCCAAAATTTCATTACAAGCATCAAATTCAGAACAAGCAGAACATGTATTTATGGTAGCAACAACTGTAATATTTTTTAGATATACAGAAGAATTATATATTTTTTATCCTAAAAAATAAAAAAAAAGAATTTAAAATATGTATTTGACAAAAAATTGTTGTAGAATTCATACATACAGAAAATCAATAGCGTTGACAATCATAAATCTGATGGGGAAATTTTATAATGACTTGAATTTGAAAAATTATAATGACAAAAATTTACAAATTCATAACTTAATTCGCCGCCATATATTTATAAACAGTTATGACAAAGTAGGTTAAAGAGCCGGCCTTCTCCTCAAAGGGGCCTGGGTGCAAGAAGTCATTTGGGGCATTAATTTTTTTGTAAAGCAAAGAAAAAAAATCTGAACATATATTATTAATGCATACTTATTCAATACGGGATTATTATTATTATTATTATTATTGCTAATACATCAATTACTTCAGAAAAATTACAATTTTTTGCAATTTCTTTTTCGATGCTTAATACAGTAAGTGGATTTAAGCGTTCTGAACACACTTTTGACCGAAAACAAATCTTTATTAATTTTAATTTGCTGAAAAAGTGCTCAGCACTTGCTGCAGTAACTGGTAACGTAAAGGAAAGTTTTAACACAGTTAATACATTTAGAAATAACTCATTATAATTATTGTTTAGTATGCATTGCAATATGTCTTGTGCGTTATTTATACAATGATATAAAACTTTACAAAGTTTTTGGAACATTTCTCTAATTTATATTTTTCTAAAGTTATTATATCAGTGATTAATTTGAAATCAGAAATACTGTTTGGTGTACTTTTAAATCCATCTTCTTTGGTACAATAACAGTATCAATTACAGTGTGAAAAAAAAAAAACATCTAAATTCCTCTACCGTTTTTATTATAACTTCGGAACATAATCTTTTCCATTTTCGAATTCGTTTTTCAGGAAAATGTTCAAATTATGTGTTAGCACTTTTGTTTCGTCGAGAAATGTGTTAAAGTTTGTTTTTAAATTTTGAATTTCAGTTTTAATTTTATTGACTAAATTGAAAGCCAAGTCAAGAACAATTGTTTCTGCTTGAAATAGCTTATTGACTTTATTAGTTTATTTAATTTTGGAAAATTTTGCAAACAATGCTATTAAACATAAAATAAATGACATTTATTGCACCTAATAAACCTTTACTTCGGATACCACTGTATTATCGTTGCTTACATTTAAACATCAATAAATTCTTCTAGGGTGTTACAAGTTCCTTCAAACTGTGTATACACTGCTTTCACCTAATCTATTTTGACCCCAACGAGTGTCATATAATGGTTTAAGAGTAATGTTTAAATGCTTTGGAGAATTTCCCATCTTTTTCCCATTGCAGAAAATAAGCAATATAAACGTTGTGATATCCCCAAAAGTTTTTTTACTATATATATTGCTGGAAGCGGCATCACAAATTAAGAAATTAAAGAAATGTGATAGGCAAGAAACATGAATTGCATGCGGATTTAGAGAAAGTATTCTAGATTGGACTTCTTTATATTTCCCTTTCATGTTGCTACCGTTGTCGTATGCTTGCCCTCTACAATTCATATCTAAATCAAGTTCGCTTAATCTTACCAAACGAGTTTTTGCTAGTCCTTCTCCAGACCGCGGTGGCCTGGTGGTAAGATCTGGGCTTCGTAGCCGGAGGGTTTCAGGTTCGAGACTCGATTCCACCGAAGAACCGTCGTGTAAGGGGATCTGTTGCACGTTAAATCCGTCTTCACCAAACGTCCTCCCGCTGGCGTGGTGTGGAGAGGGGGGTGGCAGCTCAGGTGTCGTCCTCGTCATCTGACCGCGGTTCAAAATTACGAGGTCCGTCCCAAAATAGCCCAAGTGTTGCTTCAAACGGGACGTTAATATAACTAAACCAAACTAGTCCTACTGCAGTTACTTCAATAAGCCCTACGACTAGTTCATAGTTTACCTTTTCTCTTCAAATTTTATATACCTAATAATGATTGAAGTTTGTTCCTTATGGGAAATATCAGGAATACAATCCCTTTGAATACTATAGCACAGGGCTGCTTTTATACCATGTTTAATTTTGTTAAGGACTTCATTTCCTAATGCAGTTATAATTTGTTCTTTTGAACTATGTGCTAAATAATACACAATTCTATTTTTCGAATTAATTATTTTGTTTATACGATCCGTTAGCACAGGGTCGTATTTATTCAATAATTCGATCAAACATAAAAAATGTCCATTATTAGGCTAACCTTTTTTTTTTCGCCATTTCCTCGAAGTAGAAGATTAGAAAAAGAAAATCATTTAACTTGATTTGTTTTACCCATAGTTGAAAGTAAATTTAATCGTTTTAGTAATTCTTCCCAAGCAATAAGCGAATTAAAATGACAAGTAGAACGCTCATGTTCTTGGATTACAGTTGACAGCTTTCTCCAGTTGTTATAGCCAACTATAAAGAGTGCAGTGTTGTCATCTCTTCTTTTGGAAAACAGTATACAACAAAAACAAAACACGGAGTCTTGCGCTTTTGAATAAATTAACCATCTGCGAATTTGGGTTCCAACATTTGGCATTTTTTTAAAGTAATACGTAGCGGAAAATTATCTATCTACCTTCAGCATTTTTAGCAAATAATCCCTTGCGTTGTACAGGTCTATTTTAACACAAAACATTCTAAATCTATCAATTATAATAATTGGCCATAAACTAGGATCATTCATACTCTTTTGATCGTATTTGTTATTGTCATTTCCGTCATTATTTTCTGATTCGATCATATTTGTATAAACACACGGTGTTAAGAATTCAGTTAACCACGTGATCTCCCTGGGCGGAACTAGCTGCCAATCATGCGTCACGTGGTCTCCCTGTTGTTTAATATATTTTTTTTTTCTAGCAGAAGCGAACTAGACTCCTGTACTAAGGGGAGTGTTATCTCGGCTCTCCCGAGAGAGTTTTATGCATAGAGCTGATATCTCAGCTCTATGCATAAAACCATAGAGCTGAGATATCAGCTCTATGGTTTTATGTGTAGTTCTCTAGGCATTCTACACTTTGGCGTTTTTATGTGCCTTTTGTTGTTGATGTTACCAATAAACCCCAGAAAAGACAACATGTGTCTTCAAGTCATTTCACCCAGACCACAATCTTCACTATCAAAATGAATTATTGTGCAATCAAGAAACGCAATAATAATTTATTATTTTACACACGGTTCTTCAATAAATTTCACGGTTTCAACACTTTCATTGCAAGATTGTGTAGTTGGAGTAGAAATTTCTTCCCCAGTTGAAGTTTGAATTGTAATTTCTGAAGTTGAGACAGTTTCTTTTCCAGAATTACTTCGAAGCCAAGAAAACTGATCTACTTGTGACTTCTTGTAAAGTTTAGCTTTTTTTCTTTTCTGATAATTTTCTTTTTTGACACCCAGAGCGACATTTCATTGGCGTGGACATGGTTATATCTAACGGTATTAAGTAGTTTATAGAATGAATTATCAAATTAATATATGCTATACTATACGCTATTACCTAGTAAGCGAGATAAGTGACTGTAAATCCACTTACCTTATATTAATAATATTTGCACACTTGCACTAGACTATAATATATATTGTAAACTTCGTATATTTCCAAATCTGTCGACTGCTCCATTTAAACTTCTTCCTTAATTCTTCTCATTTGGTTGTGGCCGGTGAAGAAGTAATGCAGTCTGCATTGCTAGGAGGTGATCGTTTAATTTATCTTCGTTTTACTTCTTGTTTCAAAAATTTAATATAAACAAATATGCACAGATGCACACATAAAATATACTACATTAGATGTAGAAAAAAGTAGATAGTTGAGTATTCACAAGTCTATTTGAACTGAACCTCGACTTCTGGGAGCCGCATGCGCCCAGAAGTCGCACAGCTCTGTCTTAACATGTCTGAAGGGGATTTCCTAATTCATAAATGAATTCACCCTCCCCCCCCCTTTAATAGGTATCACTGCAATCGTTGCCCAATAACAGCATAAGTCGAAGCGCAGCCATCCACGTGGAAACAAACGTATACTTTCAGTATGTGTAAACGTTATTATTATTTAGAACACTATTTTAATTCTTGTTCACAGCGGGGCCCCTCAATCGCGGAGCTCCGGTGCATATCATCCACCTCACCCCCCAGATGGCCGGCCCTGATGGCAGGATTTCCCAAATTAATTGCAACTCTAATCACTATAAAACACAACTTGAATCGTAAATGTGTAAGAAATTTAAGATGGGAACAGTATTATCGGTTTAAGCAGAATTTCGTAAGATTAAGGGATGTTAGCATCTCATAAACGTCACTTAGCAACGTTTTTTTCCTTTTAGACTATATTCTGTTAAAAAACAATTTTCCATCCAAATACTTTATATAAAATTTTTACATGGCCTGTTAATTCACTGAACGTGTAAAGCACAGGTTTTTTAAATTATTATTTTAAACGATGTTAGGGTTTAATGATTCTAAAGACATTAAAAACATCCACCAAAAGTAATCCAAATGGTCCAAAAGGTAAATGGTGCAAGAAAAATTATAAAATACTTCTTTACTTGATGAATACAATATCTTTACTTTTTTTTTTAAGTGAGGTTCATTTTCATCTTTATTGTTTGTTTGTGTATGTGTTTTGACGCTCTACAGGCTAGATTGGTTGACCTAGAGCTATCAAACTAGGCACATGTATTCTTTACAGGGTGGGAAGGTCCATCTCGGAGCAACTTTTTTGAAATATTAATTGGAATTTTGATTCAAATTTAACAACATTTTGGTTTTTTTTCCCCGGGATAGCTTCCAAAAATATCAGGGTACAAATATTATTTTCATATTGCCTTAAAATTCAAACAATTATTTTTCAATTATATCAATTTTTATCGTATAAATTATTTTGTATATTTAATCAATTGTTTAAAAAACTATTTTAAACATGCTAACAAAAATACAAGAATGCTTAAGTATTCCAAATATTAAATGTATCTCGAACGACGATACAAAAACATAAAAATTCTGAAAGAACATCAAATTTATTGATAAAAGTCAATATTAAAGATGTATATATATTTTTGTTTTTATTTTCCCAATCCGAATTGCTATCAATATTAATTAAAAAAATAATGAAATTAAACTTTTATCTTAAACATGTAACACGAAACATGTAAAATAATGAAGGTAAATCTCTATCTTTAACACAAATCAATTTTGGCAAAGCAAATTTCAGGAAAGAAAGCAATATGTTTTCCTCCTTCTGGGAAGAATCTATAAAAAAATTTATATTTAAAATACTATTATTATCATGAAGAATAAAGTGAAATTTTGTACTGTTTTAGGTTAGAAATTAGGTTACAGTGTTAAAAGGTTCATAGTAATAGAATATATTCAGTTTTTATTAGTGGAACTGACAGGAAATAAAGTAAATATATAATAAAAATGAACAGGACAGCTTAAAGATTTTAAAACAGTATGAATTTTATATATTATTCCAAAATTTAAAACTATTTTGTTGAAGAAGCTATTAAGATCAAGTTGTATAAAATATTTAATTGAAAATTTCAGCGATTATTAATCCTGGTGAACCTGTTGGTCGTCAAAGATGGCTGGTAAAATATTATAATACACAAAATCTTTTTCGTCATCTGCAATTTCATTTCTAATTAAAATGAAAATATTAGTTTCTCTAGCGAATTTTAAAAACTGATGAAAGTTTATTTTCTCCCTACGTTCTTAATAATTTTCAAAAAGTAAACTAAATTTAGTTTGAACATAATGAGATGATGCTGGGATGTATGTGCATAATTTGAAAGAACTGTAATGTTTTCATTAACAAGAATGGCAATACCAAACATAAAATTTTTATACATGATTTTTGTTTCCGAAAATTCGTCAAAGTGGACTGCATTGCTTCTTATTAATTCCTGTATTCAGTCTCTGCGTATTTCATGATATTATAATATCCAAATATTATCGCTTGCTTACAAGTGCCAGTTACACTGAACATTGAAGCGTATCTCCTCATTTTTCAATACATTTTTCTTTAACTTTATAGGAAGATTTATAAAATCAACAATAGCGTGCTTATACTTATCCTTAAAAGTTTGTATTGAGTACATAAAAACAGATGAAAACATAATTTTTATTAATAAAAAAATGAGCTATTTAATTAATTGTGACAAAATCTTCCTTAAATATCTATGAACAGAATTATATATCTATGAACTTAATCACAGAATTAAATATCTATGAACGGTATTATTACAGAACTTAAATATCTATGAACGGTATCTATGAACAGAATTTGAAGAAAATCACTAAATTAGTTTAGATTTATATAGCACACAAACTATACATTCATGCGTTACATGTATATTTGTATGGATTATTGAATGTAGTAAGATTTTTTTTTATTTCTTTTGTTTCCCTTGATGTAATCTGTCACATTCCCTTAGCCATTTATGATAAATATATTATTTAATTAAGAAACATGGTCTTTGAAGTTCATAACCCATAACCTTTGAAGAAATAAAATACTTTTGAATTTATAATATAAATATCTCACTAGAATGTTCGGCTTAAAAAGTAATATTCATTAATTTTTGTTTATTTAATTTATTTCTCATAATTTTTATTTATTTTATAAAATGAATGCCCTACTATTTTATAAAATGAATTTTTTAAATGAGTTAGCCATACGAGTGATTTTTCTTTTATTTGACTTTTAATAAAATCACCGTATTAATTTTAAATGCTGCATTATAAATTACTTGATTAATTTTCACAAAAATTTAAATTAAAGATCCATTTGCAGGTTTTCTTCGAAATCTGGCAGAACTGCCTTCGAATAGCAAACGTTTTTAAACTCCCAATTCAGCGAAGAAAAAAATAAGTTATGTCTACCATTTCGCAAACCTTCCCATCATCCTTTGGATACAAGTCAATGTCAAATCTCTGAGAGGCTTTCACACTCGTGGTGGAATTCTGAATTATGCGCTGTTTCTGTAATTTCCCCGCCGCCGCGATATCCATTTTCATACAAACACTCATAATAAATCATGATGTCATCCTGTTTCTGTTGATATTACTAAGTTTAGTTACACAAGCCGCACAACTGCTCTTGAAAAAATAAAGAAATAAAATAAAGTTATAAAGAGAACAATGAATGCAGAAAAATCGTCTGCCACCCGAAGGTTATCGGCTCTGCGAGTTGGTTGCCAACCATCTAGTCATAACTTCTTTTTACTTTTTGCTGAACCTTGAAATATAAATGTAATGTCTGCCTCTTTATGTTTTGTCAGTCGTTTATTTAAATAATATGGTTGCCAGTTTTAATAGTTAAATGATTTATTTATCTAGATTGCAAAGAACCAGTTAAGATTTCATTTTTTGTGCAAAGAGCAAGGATGGTGTTGTTTTTTTTATCGTCACGAATTCAAACATATTGAAGTATATAAAGTGAATAGCTTGAAATTTGCTTTTTACATTAAAATAAAAAAAAAGTTTATGCAGCGTAAGATTTAATCAGGTTTAATAAATAAATTGTTCCTTAGATACATTTCATATATATAAAAAATTTATTATGAATTAAAATTAAATGGATTTTTCCCTAATATGGATCGTTATACCATAAGATATAATAGTTATCCTTATTTTATTTATTTATTTATTTGTATATGAAGAATACAAAGACAAGTATAGTAATCATCAAAATTTCAATCTTCTGTGTCTGATGAATTTCCACATTTCAGTCCGAAAATACATATTTTTGGAATTGTGTCTGTCTGAGAATACGATTACTGAAAAATTCTATGAGCTAGACTCGCGAAATTTGAAACGTGGTCTCTGTATTAAATATGTAAAATCGAATTTTGAGTGAAATTCATTCAGAGGAAGTCAGTCTGCTCTGGTACAATTGAACACGATAAGTGCAAAACCTAAAAAGCTAGGTAGATAATTAGGTAGCTTTGATACATACATTTAGCATCTGAAATGCAGATCCATGTTAATTTTCAATATAGTTTGTCAATGGGATAGCTGTCTGTCGGTCTGTTCTTTCACGTGCATGTAAATGGAATAGTTCAAAAATGCAATGACTTAAATAAATGAAATTTGGCATATGATCTTGAGAAATTTTGATTTCAATCGGTGGGGGAAAAGGTGTCCAAAATGCATATTCAGTCTCTGACTACATGCGTACTAACCTCGTGCCGGGAATTAATCGCCAAAAAAGAACGCCGAAGACTGCAAGCTAAATTCAGTAAAAATATTAGGCTTACAACAAAGATCTATATTTCATAACTATTGTTCGCCATTGGCATTTAGTGCATTTGCCACCTTACCAAGGTCCATTACTTGAAGGTTCATTAGTTGAAGTTTTGTCTGTCTGTTGTGGCGGATTGTGATGAGCGGGGATGGAATCTGGGACCTTGTGGTTCGCAGCTCAATAACGTGATAATACAAAAGCAATTGCTCTTGTAGCGTAGCTGTTAACTGGCTTATGCGCATTTCACGCAATATTTTTGAAATTTTATTTAATTAAAAATTAAGAGAAATTTCGATTTTTTTTCACTTTAACTACTATATATAAAAATAAATTTTTCATCATTTTAAAATTTTAAAAAAATTACCTTTCAACGATATCAATTTTATTGTCGTATACAATTTTTTATTTATTTTTTAAGCAACTTTTAAAAAGAAAGCTAGTTTCACTATAATATATTTCATTATAATAGTGAAATTCAAATCGTTTTCATTGTTGCTACAGATATTTCATCCAGGATCTTCTTCTATCGTCCATGATTGAGGCTTAAAGTTCTGGTTTACTCAATATGTCTTATGCTTTTAATGAAAATCTTGAAATTTTGTATTACTTATAGTTAAAATTCATCTTCCTAAATAAACAATGATGAAAAAATTTTAATTGAGCCAATCATTAAATACTTTAATTTTTTCTGTAATATAATTAGATGTATAAGAGTATATTATTGTTCAGCTTGAAAATTGTTATTATTATTTTTATTATTTTAGTATACTAAATTTTTGTTGAATTCAAGAAATTTTCATTGAATAATCTTCTGATATACACTCATGTCCATAAATTAAGGATAATGCAAATTCAGGAAAAGAAAGAGTCAGAAGCAAAACAAAAGTGACTTATTTGTAAAGCCTATTTATTAAACAAAAGGTAAAGAGCAAAAAAGATGCTATCTGTTTGATATCATTAATAAAAATTGTGATTTTTTGCTCCCTGTATCCAATTAGAAAAAAAAAACTATGTACAAAAACCAATATTACATGGTTGGTATGATGGTTAATACATAGTATGTCCCCCAGTCGATGCAATACAATCCCTACAACGCCTAGGCATGCTGAGTATCAAATTATCGATCTGATCTTGGGGAATATTACACCACTCATCAAGCAATGCTCTCCGAAGTTCCGGTAGACATGTAGGAGGTGGTTGACGGACTGCAACTTGTCGGCCAAGCATGTCCCACACATGCTCTACTGGTTTCAAGTCCGGTGAGAATGATGGTCAGTCCATACGGGTGATATCCTCCAACCGAAGTATTCGTTTACGATGTTTGCACGGTGAGCATCGTAAACGTACTCACCATCCATAAATACGAATTCTGTGCCCATGGCGCCCCGAAACAAACTTACATGTTGTTGCAGAATGACGTCCCGATAGATTTGGCCTGTTATGGTTCCGATTTGAATTCCTGTTAATTCCTGTTCCAATTCCTGTTATGGTCAGTATTGGAACCCAGAATAATTCCTCCCAAATGAGCAATCCTGCACCACCGTAACGGTGTCGTTCAATGATGTTCTCTTGGTGGTAAATTCTCTTGGTGTTCTATGGTGGTACCTGGCCTCACCATATGAAAGTCCTCCGAGAATCAGACTGCAAGCTAAACCTAGACTCGTCGGAAAACTTCACACAAGCCCACTGTTGCGATGTCCACAATGCATGCTCTCTACTCCAGGCGGCAGTGAGTTGCAGTAAGTGGAACACATCTGACAAGCCTACGAGCATATTATAGACCAATCTGTCCTAAGCGTCTGTACACGGTCTGCCTTGAAACTGTCGCAGACAGGTCTGATGCTGTGCTCCGTCGGTTTCTTTTGGCAGTAACTGCCAAATACCGGTCCTCATTCGGCGTTGTAACTCGGGGGTACCTGTGTCTACTAACGTCTACTCACATTACCATCATCTTGGAATCGTTGCCAAAGCCTGGAGATGACACTCTGGACGATTCCAAGTTCCTCGGATATTACCAGCTGGGTACGCCCACATTCCAGACGGCCTATAATTCTATCACGTGAAAAATCATCCAAATGCGCTCATTGTTTCATAACTATGCGGTTATTGCATTGAAAGGCTTATAAATCGCTTGCGAACAATTTTACTTCTTTGCCTGTATTCCTTATACATCACTCTCTTACACTCTCATCAACATGACGTACTATCGGTGTCATCTGGTGACTTCCTGCAATTTGGATATGATTTTTGAAGATGTGTTTGGTCAATTTACGGGTGATATATGTATTTTAGAGTTTGATTTCCGCGTGACTCTGAATTATCCTTAATTTATGGACATGAGTGTATTATGCAAATTATGAAGCATATTCGCTAGCATGGACAAAGTGGAATCATTCATAAATGCTGAATGATTCCACTTTTTATCCTTATATTTTCGGTAAATAAATCGCAGCAAAAAAAATATATTGTATTAGTTGATGTTTAATCACTCTCAATTGAAAACAAAGTTCTAATTTTATATGAAATGACAGAAAATTATGAAGATATATAGCACAACGGAAGAACAAACAGTATGGATTTTTTAAAAATAGTGCGGCTGACAAGTTTTTCAAAATTTAAAGTTTAAAACTCTTTGTTGGGGAAATAATTTATTGTAAGTTACGTACTATTTAAATGAAGATTTTAATAAGCTGATGAACCAGCTGGTCGCCAAAGACGGCTCGTAAACAATATTTTTCTTTTTTCTAAGTATATGCTCTAAATTTTGCGACAACATTCACGCACTTATTGTATTTGATATTGCAAAGTTTGTCACGAATTTTCCATGTTTAAAACATTTATGCTATCTCATTCCAAATTTTTTCTGATATTTAAAAGCTTCTTGACACCCTCTACATTGGATCTCGTTAGAGGCCTATTGAAGAAAAACACACCAAAACGTGAACCACGCCAAACTAGTTTGTGAGAGTATTGTTTGCGACTCTTTGGCAAGTCGCGACCCGACCTCAAACAAGTAACTTTCTGCATTCGGGTCACACACGAGGTTTGAAACACTCTACCGCATATGGATCGGTCAACTAGAAAATTGAGCTTCGTTATTACTTGCGAATTGTCCTCATACATATGCCGAAAATAGAAATGCTAAATATAAAAGTCGATAAAAAAAGTTCATTACTTTTATACAACATATTTTACAGAAACATTATTCGCAGAATGACTTTTCTTTACTTTGGTAAAATAAAATACAAACTTTGAAGCGAAATCTTTTTAAAAAGATTTATAGTGCTAATAAAACGATTATTTAGTAGCAAACGATTTATTCATTAATCAGCTGCTTTTACGATCAGCTGGTTTCCAGTACTATTGGTCGCTGAAATTATTAATCAAATATGTTATGAAAACTGTTCTTAATGGTCCCTTTAGCAAAATAATTTTAAACATCAAATTTTAATAAAGCCTTACGCTGTTTTGTTTATTTTTACAATGCGTTAGTTACCCTTATTTTCTGTCAGTTCTCCTAACATTCCTTTAAAATAGATGCACTCGGTATTACAATACAAAGATAAATTTTACATCATTTTAAAAATTTAAAAAATTATGCTTACAAATATGTCACTGTTTTTGTTTATAATTTTTTTCTATATCTGATCGATTTTTAAAAATATTTAAGCTTATTTCTTAACCAGAATAAAAAAAATAAGTAAGAATTCTGAGCGAATATTAAACGTTTTAAGAACGATAATACAAAAACTTAAGAATTTTTTCGTTTTTGTTTTACTAGTCGAATTACTATCCATATTAATTAAAAAAAATTATGAAATATTCAAAATAGTGAAATTGAACTTCTATCATTAACACAAATCATTAAGTAAAGCAGGTTTCACAAAAACAAGTAATATATTTGTTCAATTCGGAGAAAAATCTTTAAAATATCTACTAAATTTATATTTAAAATATTATTAACATAAAAATGACATATTTTAGTTTGTTTTAAGATCGAAAGTAGAATTACATTGTTAAAAGGCTAGAAATAATAGAGTATATCCATTCATTATTAATTTTAGGGGAGTTGATAGAAATAAGGAAAATACACAATAAAATGAAAGAACTGTGAAGGGTTTCTAAAAGAGTATGAATTATATATATCTATCAAAAAGTGAAGCTTAAAAATATTTTGATGAAAAAGCCATTAATACCAAGATGCATAAAATATTTAATTACAAATTTTAGTGACCATTAATCTAAAAAATACCGAATACCGGTATTGAACTTTTGGTCCGATATTGCAATCCCTACATATAAGCTATTTAAAATATACTATACGAAATCCAAGGTAGGAGAACCTAACTAATCCAAAGTGGATATGTGGGTAGTTTATAAACAATCGGACAAAAGTCCGCACAGACAGATCCAGCAGAGTTTTTCATACTCGTCATATCTTATAACCTCTAATAGTATCGATAAAATATAATGCAAAAATTACATTTAATAAGCGAAAATTTAAACTACGGAATCTACAATTGTAATAGAATTTTGAAAAGAAAAAGTACATAAAGCTTAAAAATAAGTGCAGGGTTTGAATAGAAAACCAGCGGGAGTGGGCTCCCCAAAGTTTTCTCGCATAATCTCTAATTTTAAACAAGAGAACTCCTTGCATGGCATTGGCGTGCAATAGTTACGAAATATTAACCTTTGGCGTAATTTAGCATTTTTACTGAATCTATCGTGTTATCCTTGGCGATTTATTTGGCGATTAAGTCCTGGCATTTGGTTAATAACGTCCTAAAATCGAATCCGCATTTTAAATGTGTTTTTTTCCATCGATTGAAACAAAAATTTGTTAAAAAGCTACACTTGTAGTCGAAAATCCCAGACCAAATTTATAATATTTAACTCATTGCATTTTTGAGTTATCGAGTTTATATGATTCTGAAAGTACAGACCGATAGACGGTCAACCCCCTCATTGGATTATTAAATGTGTGCGCCAGATTTTATCCATCTGGTAATCTTGTAATCCATCTAATACAGTACGTCTTTATTCTTTAATAATTCATTATTAACTTATATTCGTAGTATTGTATTATTATTATTATTATTGTAGTTATTAACTTATATTCGAACAGCCGGACAGACAGACTTCTAAAAGAATTTTATACCAAATTTGAAAGAAATTTATAAATGTGGTGTGAAGACCGTATACCAAATTTCACCTGTCTAGCTCAAAGCGTTCTTGAGTTATCTTTGTCACAGATAGATGGCCATTTTCCAAAAATGTGTTTTTTAAACTCAGGGGGGGGGGGGTCTAAAACGCGAGATTTGTTAACATCTCGAATTCGAATCTCGACTATTACTGCACTTTCTCTATACTACGTATACGAAAAAAATAATAAAGGAAAAAAGTAAGTAATAAAAAGAGAAATAATAAAGAAAAATGTAAAATGGCAAGCATAATATAGGAATAAAAGTAATAAATTATTTTAGTTGATATACCTGACGTTGCTAGGGATTAAAAATCTTTCCATATTTTTAAAAATCCTTTTCAATAATATTTTAAGAAATAGAACCGACTTTTGTATAGAATATTACAATATAAAAAAAAAATCTTTTTCAAGTCACATGTATTGAAATAAAAGATAAATTTAAAAAAAAAATACCATAAAATATTTCTAAATCTTAACATTGCCCAGCAAAGAAGTGTCTAAGTATTTGCTTATTCCAAAATAATCTTTCTAAAAAATTAATAACAAACAATTGATAGAAATATTGCACAAAAATGCAACTGGTATCATTGAAAAAGTCAAGCTTTAAATTTTAACATGGTGTAAGTATTTTTCGGAATAATCTCTTTCGAAACTTTTGGAGGGAAAAAAATTAATATTAGTTAATTTCTCATAGCCTGAAGTCGTTGTTCTTGTCAGAAATCTATTATATATAGCCCCAAATTGTTTTTATTTATGCTAAGATTGACACTAGCAGAAGCAATATTGCGTGTGTTAGTAAAATAATGGACTAAAATTTATACAATATTTTTAATTGAATGTATTAGGGCATAGTTCATTAAGATAAAGGGTATTAATTAAAATTTTGTTCAATAAATTCATTCAACTAGAATGGTAATGCACATATTACAAAAACTATAAATATACCGCTTTATATGATATATATGAATTTCATATGCATCTTCGGGAATAAAATTCATATGAAAATTGTGAATTTTTTTAGGATAAGTAATTTAGAAAAGTACTTCACCCTTTTGGCAGATTTGGCCGAAAATTTGAAACAGATTTCACAACAGACAATATACCAAATTTCATCTAGTTAGCTTTTTTTATTTGTGTGTCCACAGATAAACATACATAATTCCATTAAGTAATTTTATTGAATATTGAAATTTATCAAAATCTTCATGTCGAGTTTTTTTGCCCAGTATAAAATCTGTATCGTTGAAAGCAGGATGACTTGAACTTTACCTACCAACTTTTAAGGATAATTGCAACCTACAAAAAATATGTTTGCAATTAACTGGGAGGTGTAAGGACGCAAAAGTTCTTGGAAGTTCTTTACTTAATTCTCCACCAAACAGTTATCCTCTGCTTTTCCGAGTCTATCTTCGATTTTAAGAATTCCATCTTCTTCCTTAGAAGTTTTAATGGAATTTTTGATCACCTTGTGGTATATCACATATAAACTTGATAAATAAAAAAATATCATGTCCTAAGCGTGTCTTGCCATATAAAAAAGAAGAAGAAAATTGTGAGGGCGCTGCTGATGAGGAGAAACAGAAAACGAACTGAGGGGAAGTGAGTGGAGGAGTGAAAGCGCGGGAGAGACGGTGCACAGGGAAAAAGTTGATGTTTGGAGCTCGATGATGTTCTTGTATTAAATTCGGTTATATTGTTCGTGTATGTTATGTGTTGTCCTAAGTGAATATCAATTAAATGTTGTTAAAAAATTAAGTCTGGCGTCATACTAATTATTCTAGGTTACGTTTGCTAATGAAAAGGGCAGTCTCTGCCTTACTTATATTTCCAGATGAGAAATCGAAATTGAGAAAGCTCAGCAGCGCCTGTCAAAAATCATAGAAAATAAGCATTGAAGTTGGAAGAAAATTTCACAAAAGTAATTTATTTAACAAATTTTTTAATAACACAGTTTTCTTATTTCATTAAAATAGTTGACATTTTCTTATTTTAATTTTAATCTTGAAATCTCTTCTCATAGCTGATGGAAAATCAAAATTTAATTAAATCATTTTCTAAAATCAGTAATTTAATTAAATAGCATATTGTTACTCAGACGCACTAGAGTTTGATCGTTCAATTCTCTGTTCCATTAGGAAGCGAGATAAAAATCGTTTGCAAAATTCCATCTTTACAAATATGAAGCCAACTGTAAAAGTTAAATAAATATCTTTAACAAAATGAAAGAAAGAGACGCACGCAAGGCTATTTTATTTTGCTTGCGTGTGGGCAGTTTAAATGATATTTAAGGAATTTCGAGAAATATCCCATAAATAGGTAAATATAAAAATGTTACATTCTGGATATTTGGAGGAAAATAAACACGAACTAATAAAATAAAGTAAGCAAGCTTTTTAAAAAAAGCACGCGATCACATGCTAGACGTTTAAAAAGATTGTGTTAATGCTATGCAAAAATTCTTTTCCTCATCTTGAAATGATTCTCTTTTGTAATTTTATATTCTGCTATAGATTATATTAAAATATTTCAAAATTAAGTTTATACTGTTGAATTTCTTCTCATTATTAGAAAAGATCAGTTGAAACAAAAATTACCAAAAAATAAATCCCTAATTTTCATGAAAATATTATTCAGCGATTTATCATTCATGATCCTATTTAAAATTCTCTTTGAATACATTGTATTATTGTGTTCCAAAAATTTGACCTCGACATTTTGATGAGTTCCCTCATTTTAAGTCATTACGATTCCGAAAAAAAAATTTTTTTTGCAACTATTCAGATACCTTATACTTTTTTTGTAATATCGTGTATTTTCGGAGGAAATATTTAGATACGAATCACATACTGATTACATATGAATATTTTTCAATCTTACCTAAATATAAATTGGTCATTTAAATAAAAAAAATCATGAATGCACTTAGATTAGCATGTTATTCGAACAAATTCTGCTACATTACAGTATTTATTTTATAATTTATCTATCATATTCGGATAAAGTCATATAGCACCATTTCGCAAAGTTTAAGGTAGGCTATTATCCTACGGCAACAATGCAAGTACCACAAACATTTACGAGGTGGCGCTATATGACATTGTCAGCATGAGAGCAGATAGAAAAAAGACTCTAATAGTTAGTTATAAAAAAATGACTTTTTTGGTGTAAAATCGCGGTTTATAGAAATGTCGAATAGGATGATGTTCCTTTTTTAAAACGGCCAGTATATGCCAGCACATTTCGACAAGAACACGAAGTAATTGAATCTTGAAAGTTTTCACTTTTTCACTTGAATCATATCCATCAAGAACGTGCACTAACGTCCATTCATCAGTCCTGTAAATCATCCACAGTAAAAATCCATTCTTATCAAAATTTTTAGCATCAATTTAACATCTTAAATTGTACTAACGTCCACAGCTTTTCAACAATTTGGCGGGGGATTTGCTAGGGGTATTCACGAGAAAGGCCGAGTCCCCAAAAATGTGGGGAAAGGCAACGACCAGCATTAATATGTGAAATATATTTATTAAGATTAAAGGATAAACATTACTAACATAGAAAATATAAAGATGCGTGAGCTGTACGTCTTACAGATTCACTACTGCTCAACTCTCGTCTGCAAATAATGGCGGTAAAGCATCATGTGATGCATGACGCAACATGGCGCCATACAGGAGATAAGATTTGTTAACAGTTACCACATACATATATGTAATGATATTTTAAACTCTTAATTTAATCCAAATTAATTTCCAAAACTTTATCTTAATTTAACCCATCGTAACTTTATTCTGAAAATATTCTCTTATTTCGTGATCCAATTTCACTTTCGGTTTAATTAATTCCTCTGTAAAAATAATGCAAATCACTTCTACGTATTAAATGAAAGTGATATCTTCGGTGCCCTTGAAAAGGTGTCAAATGTCACCACGTATATTGAATTGGCGCGTGGCCAGAAATCCAATCTTATAATATAAGGCTAGAGATCATTTGCTTTGGCCCTTTTGCGGTCTTTTTTCTTACTTCTGCTTTTGTGTCACGCTGCGTCTGCTTGTAAATAAATTGCTTTCTCGAGATGGATATTAAAGAGAATTAAAAATACAACGTCTCGTCTATGTCTTCAAACCTGCACTCTTCTTCAACCAAAATAATGTTACATATTATTTAGATGACAGGATTCAAAATCCATTACACACACACACACACACACACACACATATATATATATATATATATATATGTGTGTGTGTGTGTGTGTGTGTGTGTGTGTGTGTGTGTGTGAATTAATTTTCAAGATTTTATCTTAATTTAGCCCATAGTAACTTTATTCTAAAATATTCTCTTATTTCGTGATCCAATTCCACTGTCTCTACTTAAATAATTCAAGAGAAGCTTTGTTAAATTGCAGAATCAGCTAAAAGTCGAACTTTCCCACACTCCGCGTGAAGAGGCAAAATACTGCTGAATCGACAAAACGCCGATACTTTCACACGCTCGGCGTGAAGGGGGTAAAAAACTGTCCAGTAAGCACATTCTTTCTTAAAAGATGCCTGTGTTTCCCTTACATGTGATTGACATGCGTCAGAAATCCCTATCAGAATCTTATTAATATATTAGCACTATGAAGAAATGTTTTCCCTCTCAAAATCATAGGTTATATAAAACCAGGGATAAAATGTCCAAGAGCTTTTTCCTCATTCCTCTCTGTGTCGTTCTGTGTGCTCATCGCTTGTACATATGCCTGCTTCTTAAAAATGAAATAAAACGACGTCACGAAATAGCAAGTCTCTTCACTGTCTTCAAACTGCATTTCTGCTCCACAACAAATAATGTTACATATATATATATATACCTTAGAGGACAGAAATATTCAGCTGGAAGCACTTTTTTTTTGAAATTTTAATTAATTTGAAAGTAAACTAAACTTTGCTGTTTTTCAAACTATAGCTTTCGAAAATAATATTACAGAAAAATAAATTTTATCCTGTAGCTAAAATTTTCTTTAAAATGTTTTTTAATGATACCAATTTAATAATCGTGCAATTATTTTTTAAATTCTGGTGATTTTTAAAAATATTTTTAAAATCTTATTTCCAATAATAGATTATTATATTGTTGTTCTGAAATCTAAACCGTATTTCCATTGTTTCATCCAATATTTCAAATGCTTAATCGTATGTTTTCTTTCATTATTGAAAGCTAAGGAAGAAATATTCTATTTAATATCTGTGCAGTTTACATAAGAAACAGGAGAGTGAAATTACAATATCGCGAAATTTAAAAGATAGATTAATAGCACATATGCGTTTTTAATTGCACTATAACGCCGTGGGATCGGCTACCATAAGAAAGGCTCATGCACACAATGAGGAAAACATGTATAAGCCAATTAAAATAACAGTTTTAATAACTGACAATTAGGCGGGAAAAGGACATGAAAATGTAACCAAATGATTTACCTGAAATTAAATATGATCATTATCTCTAGGGAATCAACTAATAACCAAAAACGAGTAGTATAAAATAAAATTGAAACGAATTTTTGTTTATTCTTAATATAAGTTTAAATTACTCAATGGAATTTCGTCAAAATTTCCTCGTAAAAATTATGGAGCATTAGGAAAATTTTTGTGAAGATAAATAGGTAGTAAGTTTAGGTAGATTTTAGTAAATAAGGTAACAAACACACGGAACTAGATAGATAAAATTTGGCATATAATTTTTCTCCAGACTTATATATCTATATCTAATTTCATAATGACCGAAAACGAATTAACCCTACCTGCTTCGGTCTCCTATAAAGTTGAATGACCGTCACTGAGACGCCTTCGGAAACTGCGGGTGGAGTCTTAATGGTCTTTGTTGGCATGACCTGATCCTTCCCACTTAAGTTAATTTTCATCATCGAAATGGAGGTAACTATATCCATTATGACAGGGGGAACTTCTTGCTTATCCAGCAGATTGAAAAATTGAAATCTTCGTAATCTACTTTCTCATGCGCGTACTCACAGTCCTATCATAGTCCTTTTAGTAAATACGAAAGACAATAAACTGCCTGTGTGTCCCGAGAGCTGCGATTGATAATGTATATATAAATTTCCCCTCAGTTAAAAAGCTGAGAACTAATTAACTCTGTTACCAATCTGGTGGATTAAACTTATCAAAATTATTTGTTTTGGCCTCAGATAGCTACGATGAGCTGCACGCGTGAGAATATATATATATATATATGTATGTATGTATATGTAATGATATTTTAACCCTAATTTCAATTTAATTAATTTTCAAGATTTTATCTTAATTTAGGCCATAGTAACTTTATTCTAAAATATTCTCTTATTTCGTGATCCAATTCCACTGTCACTACTTAATTAATCCAAGAGAAGCTTTGTTAAATTGCAGAATCAGCTAAAGGTCTAACTTTCCCACACTCCGCGTGAAGAGGCATAATACCGCTGATGAGGCAAATTCTTTTTTAAAATATCCCTGTGTTTCCCTTGCCTTCTTCGCGCGTGTAACGAAAATCCCTATCGAAATCTCGTCTATGAAGAAATGTTTTCCCTATCAAAATCATAGGTTATATAAGACCAGGGATAAAATGTCCAAGAGCTTTTTCCTCATTCCTTTTCTGTGTCGTTCTGTGTGCTCATCGCTTGTACATATGCCTGCTTCTTAAAAATGAAATAAAACGACGTCGCGAAATAGCAAGTCTCTTCACTGTCTTCAAACTGCATTCTGCATCACAACAAATAATGTTACATATATATA
>JAPMOR010074733.1:103056-120741 GCA_026543865.1 Argiope aurantia
TATATATATATATATATATATATATATATATATATATATATCTTTTATATATATATATATATATATACACAAGAATTGCTCTTTCAAATTTATAAGATAACTGCCAAAGCAAAACAGAAAAAATTTGGTATGCGATCTATAACCTAAAATTGGAAACTTCCGCCATTATTTTGGATGAAATCTATAAGCAGAAAGCTTGTCAGATTGCCAGCTCAAATCTATCACAATTCAACCAACTGGAAAGATTTCTCCGAAATCTTCTCATATACGCTCTAATGCCTTGCATGGCATTGACAAACAACAGTTGCGAATGATCAACTCTTCGACGTATTTGATTCGAAAATCCTGATAAGAATTTCCATTTTAGATGCTAAACCTATGCACCAAAATTTATTTACATAACCAAAATTTGACAGAAATATACAATTTTGCTTTAAAGTTCGTTTGCCAGATTTTATCAATCTAGCTCGAAAGCGTTTCTGAATTATTGTGCTCACAAACAGACATAAAACCAAAAATGTGTTGTTTGGACTGGGGAATGGATGAACAAGAAAATTCACCAAAATCTAATGTTCGAATTTTTTTGAAAATTACAATATTTACTCTAAACTTCTTATATAAGAAAATAACTAGAATAACGATACTTATATGCTTAACATTATCAATAGAATCGTAAGCATACATGGAATGAATCTCCTATCATTCTGTGTATATGTTTGCGTAAATGAAATCACTCGAAAGCTCAACGATTGTGGGAATTAAAATTTGCTTTGAATTGATTGAGTAGCCAAAGTGTAGATTTGTATGAGCATGTGATGCTCTGAGAAATAATGGAATGTACTAAAGGAACAGTTTTTTACAAACTTGGCTAGCCATTATCTTGAAATGAAGACTTTTTTCTTTTCAAAAACAGAGATAATTAAAAGAGTATTCTAGATAGCAACTTTTGACAACTATGATTATGTGACAAGCAACTTTTGACAACTATGATTATGTGACAATCTTCACCTAATTTGGGAACCATTACGAATCCTTTTAATGAATATTTAGTTTCCAAATTTAGATTCTATGCCTTATTTTATCTAAACTTTCCATAGAAAAATAAAAGCGGAAACTGTTTTAAACTTGATAAATTTTTTAGGATAGCATATTATTTGTGATATACGTATTGCAAAAACAGTTACGCAACTTTCCATTGGACCTAGAACTTGAGATTTGACACATAATTCTCACTAAAAACAGTTTTTATCCCTTCAAAATTTTGTTTGGATTTAAATTAAAATATTTATTTAACTTTCTCCTTCATAGTTTTGACTCAAATTGTCGTATAATAATTCTTTACGCTACCTCAAAATTTAAAAGAAATTATCTTTTTAATGATACCATTGGTATTTATGTACAACTTTTTTCCTTTAATTTTAATACAATAAAGATATTTTAAGCATATTTTCTCATACTGCTTTTCATTATTTGAGTTACTTTTATACTGAAGCATAATGCACCGATATTAAATATATTTTTGTGTGCGCAGGTTAAATTGTGCGACAAGCAGCGATAGTTAATAAATTTTAAGATTACAATAAATATAAAACGAATTAAGCCTAAAGAATAATCAATATTACACAGTAGGCTTAGAGATTCGAATCTCCTTTATTTATTCATTTTTTTTCATGAAGAATGTTTGTGATTTTTATTTTCTTTACTATCCGGCGTCATCAATTATAAAGTGACTCTACGACAATACTAATTCCATTTAAAATTTTTAAATGTCACTACATCTACATTTTATTCATTTCAGACGATTTTATACGAATACAGCTGCTTAGATACCATTTATGAAACTCTGGAATGATGAACAAACAAGTGAAAAATAGTCCTAACAAGGTCGTCCTTCAAGCTTATCTGTAAGCAGGTGAAACTTGTGAATTTGTTTAATCACACATTTGCGAATACTTTTCCAGAAAGAATAAAAAAAGAAAGAGAGAGAGAAGCACTCATCTTGATATCAGGTGTCAGTATTTCAACAAGAAGACAGGGTCTGTTTCACTTTAGAAACATGATAATCTAGATTCTTAACAGAAATGTGTCAAGGCAAGAGGTGGTTGATGATAAGTTTTTGATTATTTTATTACTCCAAAAAATTTATCGTTGATTTTGAGATAAAATTGTAACCGTTTAACTAGTGATTTTTTTTTTATTAAATTTTGTTTTTAACCTGTTTTTTTCCAAGGGTTTTACATACATATTTTACAGAGTCGAATTTTCGCAAAGAAATTTCTGACAATTTTTTTACTACTTATGTTAATAAATAATAAGCATTGAATTGGAATATTTTTACATCTTTTAATCTAAATAATAATTTTTCTTTCCATTTTGTTTTATTATTTATTCTACGATAATCTAATTGTTTATTTTGTAATAAAATATTTTCATAAATAGTAAAATATTTATGAAACAAATTTTCATAAATTATTTTGAGACAAAAATAAAATAAAACTTGGGACGATTTCAACCAGATATTGTCCACTTATTCTTTAAGACAAGAGAAATGATACTGCCAACCTTCCAAAGTATGAAAGATAATTATATAATCAAATTATTAGAAATTAATTTAAAGTTTGTAATTTTTCTATAATAACTTAGGAGCAAATTATATTACTAGAATTACTTTAATGCCAACTTAAAGTTCAAAATACAAAATACCAAATTCAATGATACCAAATTATTTATTTTCTGTGCAATTTTTTCTTTCGATTTTTTATTCATCTTTTTGAAATTTAGAGCAAATAATTTTCAAATACAATAAAAATGCAAGGCCTATCGTTGAAATTTTTTGAAATTTCTGCTTCATTTTTTTGGAATTACTTTTATCAATTAAAAGTAGTAATTTAATAGAACCTAAAAAGGCTGAAATAAATAAATTATATCCTTTCATTTCCAAGCGATTACAAATGATTTTAGACCAAAGGGACTTAATCAAGTGATGTAGTATTACAAAAAAATTTTGTGTATTATAATAATTTATACAGAATTATGCATATGTAATAGTTTTGCATTAAAAATATTACACATGTATGTACAGTGGCTCCCAAAAGTGTTCGTACACTAAAGAAATTTGCAGAAATTGTGTTCTATACTTCTTAATAAAGCATTTTATTAGTTGGTTTTTTTTAATTAGCATCTTTAAATAGTTCTTAATAAAACTGAACAAATATTTTTATAAAAAATCAAGTAGTATTGTTCTAAAAAATAAATGAATAAAAAATGTCACAAAATTATAACACAAAAGTCTTCGTACATCCAAACATTATTTATTTAAATTCATCATAAAAGTATCTTTTGCGGCTTACTTTTCTTCTAATTGAAAAATACACTAAAATCGTTTGAATTCAGTATTTAATATTACAATTATTTATTCTATTTACTTTATTCTTAGATATGACGCGCATTCGTAAAGAAACGAGTTTAGACGTACGAAAATTAATTATATTTCATTTTAAAGCTGGAAAATCAATTAGAGGCATTGCAACTATAACTAATGTACCTCATTCAACGGTGCAAAGCATAATAAAACGTTACAGAGAGGGAAAAAGGATTGCAAACAAGCCTCGTAATGGTCGCCCTCAAATTCTGTCAGCTAGAAGTCGAAGAAACATTGTGAGTAAATTTCTAAAAAATCCACATCTGAGTGCAATAAAGTTTACTTCACAATATAATGAACCAAATGGAATTTCATTTCCTGTGAAACTATTCGTAGAATTCTTCGAAATGCTGGTACACATGGCCGCTCTGCACAAAGAAAATTCTTTGTAAGTCAGAAGAACAGAATTGCAAGGCTTAAAATTTGCCAAATCTATGATAAACCAGCCGGAGAGCTATTGGAATCGTGTCTTATTTGCAGATGAAAGTAAGTTTAACATCTTTGGGTCGGATGGGAGAATCATTGTATGGAGAAAAAAAAAAAAAAAAAAAAAAAAACGAAGAACTTAATCCCAAGAATTTAGTTGGAACAGTAAAACATGGCGGTGGAGGTGTCATGGTTTGGGGGTGTATGTCAGCGGCTGGAGTAGGCAATTTAGTATTCATTGATGGTATAATGAATCATAGAATTTATATAAATATTCTCAATAATAATTTAAAAGTGTCAGCACAAAAATTGGGCATTTTAAACAACTTTGTGTATTACCAAGACAACGATCCTAAGCACACGGCCATGAATGTTCGTCTTTTTTGCCTCTATCATTGCCCTCAAACCCTTAAAACACCAGCTCAATCACTGGATTTAAACCCTATAGAACATATTTGGAAAGAATTAGAGGTGCGAATAAGAAGTCACGACATTAAATCGAAAATTCAACTGAAAGCAGTAATGATCGAAGAATGAAACAAGATCGGTGCAGAAGTAACCGACCGTTTAGTTAAATCCATGCCCAAACGTTTAAAAGCTGTTATAAAGAATAAAGGGTATCTTACTAAATACTAAACATTTCTAAAAATTTAGAAAATTTCATATTTAGTGATGTTTTTTTAAAGTGTATGATCACTTTTGTATCTTATTTTTGTGCCATTTTATTTATTGTCATTTTTTAAAAAAATAATTTGCATCATAATTAAAATTTATTCTTCACTGCTTTATTAAGAACTGTAAAAATGTGCTATGAAAAAATTTTCATGTAAAAATAAGAATATATAATGGTAAATAATGAGGTTTTTAATTGATTCTTGTTGGTGTACGAACACTTTTGGGAGCCACTGTATTTATTTATATCATCTGGCATATTAATAAATACAACAGAGGAAATTTTTTAATCCTGTTTATAATAGTTTCTTTTGGGTATAAAATAGTACCTTTATTTAATAACTGATAAAAAAAAGTATTATTATTAATTAGCCACCTTTGGCAACTTCTAACTAGCTAGAAATTTAGATTGTTTTTAATTCCAATTGAATATACTATGCAAATGCCCATAACAAGTAATTGCGATAGATATCAAAACTACGTTATTTTAATAGTCTTACACCTGATCTGTTTATTTTGCATCTGAACCTTCCTGATGGAATCAAATTTTATGATATCACAATACCATAAAAATGTAGCTGTCCTTATAATCTGTCTTCTAACTGCACATTTCTTTTCTTTCTCATGTAAACTAAGCAGATATTAAACAGCTTTCTTTCCTAAGTTTTTAAGAAATAGGAAAATCTTGCGATTATAGTTTTCATAAAACGATGGAAATCGTTTGAATTTCAATGCATCAACAAAAAATATTGTTGTAAATTATTCAAAAAGAATTGTAAAAATGCAGGAAAGAAAATTACACAATAACTTTGTTAGTATCATCAGAAAGATATTTTTTTTTAAAAAATTCAAAATGGTTAAAAAAAATTTTTATGCAATAATATTTTTGGAAAAACACCATAATCTCCCTTAATTTTTAATTGATAAAAATTTTGATTAAAATTTAAAAAAATTGCTTCCAAACGCGCAATCTTACCTTCCAAAATATATTTCTGTCTGTCAAAACGGACTGGCCTGTAGGGCACCAACGGACTCACATATTTATTAAGTAAAATTTAGGAAATATATCCATTTAAAAACTTCAACATATTTAATTTAAGGTAATTAGAAGATGGCATTAAATATATTAAACAAAGAATATCTTAGAATACATTTAAAACAAAAACTAAAAGTCGCTCAAATGAAATTTTAATATACCTAAAAATCAGACAGTAAAGAAAATATAAAGAAGGAATAAGCAATTATTTGAACATTAGGATTGCTTTTAATATTAAGGCAAAATACGCTATGGGTTACAACTAAACAGGCCAGGTGAACTTTGCATGTACATGAATTGAGTAAATAAGTTGTTTTTGCAGACAGACTGGCTCCAAACTTCATTAGCTACTTCCTTTCGAATAAAGAATAATAATAATAAGTTAATATATACAAAAAGAATTCTTCTAAATAAAGGCAGGAAAAAAAATTGATGGATCGTTCGTTCTGAAATATTTATTTAAAAATAAGTTTTTCTAAATGTTATTTCATTAGGATAAATACTTCTTGTGAAGCGGGATTGTATCTGTCATTTTTTATTCTAAAACAAGTTTAGAAGTTTGAAATAGAATATATAAAGAATTGTTCTTATTTCAATTCTGTTTTTGAATAAATCATTTTAAGTGCCTATTTATTTATTACCGTTGTCGCATAATTTTATGCATTTTATACAAATTTCGAAATTAAAACATAGATAAAATGCTATGCAGCTTATTTGTAACATTCTTTTTTGCTCAAAAAGGGATTTACTATATTACATCATCTAAATTCATGTTAAATGCGTTTATTTTAATATTTCAACTAAAGGAAGTTTGCTTAATAATTTTTATTTCTAATTTAATTACTCTCTAAGAATGACTTTGATTTGAATCAAGTTAGTTATAATTTAGGTTTTGATTTCTGTAGATTTAATGTCATTCATAGTCAGCCAATATTTAGTGGAATTGAATATAGCTGAGATTTTAACACTTTATTACGGACGCGCTATAAATTGGTTGGTGAGATATTTGCTATAAAGTTTCATAAACGCATGAAATAATTTCCTCTAATTTTTATGATTAAACAACTAATTTCCGTAAGGTTTTCTAAATATTATCAGTTACCCCAGAGAGAGTGGTCTCCCCAAAACTTTCTTGTACATTCTCTAGTAAAGGCGTTATCCCAGAGGCAATTGGCGTAATTAGTTACGAAATACTAACTTTTTGGCATGTATTTAGCATTTTTATTGAATGTATCGCGGCATCCTTGGCGACTTTTTTGGTGATTAATCCCTGGCATGCAGTTAATAGCACCCGGAAAACGCATTTGTATTTTAAATGTGTTTTCCCCTACCAACTGAAACAAAAATTTGCACTAAACCATTGTAGTCAAATTCGATATATTTGACCGAATTCGGTATACTTAAGTCGGTGCGTTTTTGAATTACATGTTTCTAAAAAGGCAGATCGATAGATGATCGACCCCTCATTGGATTTGACTCAAAATTTAATAAATGTCTACACTATAGATGTTAAATGTATGGACCGAATTTTATCTATCTAACTCTCTTCATTTTGTAGTTATCAAGTTAATTTATATTCGAACAGCCAGACAGACTTCTTCTGAACGGATTTTGCTCAGAATTTGATAGAAATCTATAAATTTGGTGCTAAGACCACATACCAAATTTCATCCTTCTAGCTCAAAGCGTTTCTGAATTATCTTTGTCACAGATAGACATTTTCCAAAACTGAGTTTTTTTTACTCGGAGGGTGGGGGTCTAAAACGTGTAGAAAGCAAGAGTTCGAATTTTTTAACGATCATTATACTTTCTTTACGTATACGCGATAGATACTACGAATACGCGAGAGTAAAATTGCTTATATCAGGACAACTATAACTTATTTCGAAAATAATAATTCTTAAAATGTATTAATTGTTATTCATTGACATTATTCCTGCGCAATTAACTTATGTATTGCTTATGTTATTGCTTTTTTAAAATGTTGTTAAACTATGTTCTATGTAAAGATTATTTCAAAATATCATTTCGATATTCGTTCGTGTTTTCTTCTTCTTCTTCTTTTTTTTTCAGTACATTCATCGTCGTTTGAATCATTAACGTTTATTGTTTGGCCTTTTTCCCCAAAAGTTTACGATTTTTCAGAATTTTAAGGTTGTGAAATTTTCAATCGCGCCAAGCTTTTTTATTTGACTAATTTTAAGTAAACTTTCATACCTTTTAAGATTTCCAGTTTGTGTTTATTATTCATACCAATTCATCAAACAGTGGTTTGCGGTTATTTAGCAGATTTCAAGACAGACCTGGCAGCATAATTGTCCATTTACAACGATACAGAACGTTCTAATACAGATAATAAATAAATTTTTAAAAAATGAGAGCCTCATTTCATAGAAGAAATTACACTCAAGTTTACAATAAGGACAAGGAATTCCATGAATTCCAACTGTGAATGCTGGATGAAAGTGAAAGATTGTCCAATTTTTAATTCAAACCTGATAACATTAAGCGATGTACTGATCACATTAAGAGGATATTTTTGTGTGCACTTGAACACTTCGATTCGAGACTTGAGGATTTTGATAATATAAAGCGAGTGATAACATTATGCGCAATCGCATTAAGCGACGTCCACTGTATTACATTTAAATATCTTTTCTTGATATATATTTCTTTGCCAGTTACTTTGTGACTTGTCACGGCTGACATATTTACTATTTCGGAAAATCACGTGCGTAGATCAATCTTCGTTCTTACATTTATATTTTTTGAAATAGTAATTTAATAAAATCTTGCGTTCTATGATATTAGGCCTAAATTGATGAAAACATTCAATCGGAAATAGTACTCTGTTATTTTATTATCACTGGTCAGATATAATTTTAAACATACATCTGTTATAAGATGGGGTTTTGTACAACAACTTTTAAATATAGATGCTCAAAAGATTATAGTTTGTGTCGCTATTTGTGCTATGTTAAAATCAAGTGGGCCATTTCCTCATAGTCGTACAATTATTGTTTTTTGTAAAGGGAGAGGAAGTTCCAAATCGATTATACTGTTGTGATAGTGAGTATTTAATGTTTGATCTTTTGTTTATTTTTTCATGTATCTTTTTTCCTTTTAATTAATTCAATTTTGATTTCCTTAGTTTCTTATGCGTTTTCAAAAATAAGTCTAAAGTTTATTGGCTTTCAATCATTTTACTTAAAAAAATATTTCTTTCCCTTTTTTTGCTTAGAGAGGCTTAAATTATTTTTTATTGATTGTATAACTTCCGCTTGAAATATAATTTTAATGCACGCCACACAGCATTATTTGTTAAAAAGTGTTCCCCCTTTTATCCTCCCCCCTCCATATTATCCGTGATTTTCGCCTATCTGACTTCTGAAGCCCCCGTTTACATCGAATAATCGAAACTCTGTTCTATATGCTTAATTTATTTTCAGTCATAATTTGCCTAATTAAGTTCTGCAGAAATTCTAGAATTTCTAAATAATATTTACTTTGAATACCAATTGGCCTAAAACTTTCACAAGCTATATTGTCACAGCTATTGGAAATAGTCATAGCTAAACCTGAAAATTATTATCGCTTTATAAAGAAAAGAAACGACATTTGATTTCTATTATAACACTAACCGCCTTCGGAGACCAGTTGGATTGTCAGGGTTTACAGTTGCTGAAAGTTTCAATTGATTCTCAACAAAATATTTTAAAACTACAAACCTTCAGAGACACATAACTTACATTATTTCAAAAGTTTGACATCATTTTGCTCATTGTGCTTTGCATTTCTCTAATTTTCTGTGTATATCTTTATGTATACAATCATATCGCTGGAAAAAGCAGATGTATTTTAAAATGGAAGCACTGTTTTAAAATGAATCCGAATCCAAGCCTTATTTTTAAGCACAATAAAATATTAAACAAATTATTAAAAGCATGTCTAATACTAAAACCTATTCAACTAGAAAAAATAAACCGAATTTTCATCATCTTGATCGTAATAATGGAAAAAAAGGCAGGACGAAATATTGGTAGCAACAAAGGTTTGAGATTCATTTCAACAATCAAATGTATAGCTTTAAAATACATTTAAAAATATTTATTTAAAATAGAAAAAAAATCAGTTGATAAAAACTTTTAATATCATTTAATAGTTTTGCTGGTTATCGTTAAAAAGCGCCAAAATGTCGCTTAATTTTTTATTAATTAAATTTTTAAAAAAATTGTTCCGAATTGCACATTTCTATCCTCTAAAGTAATTGTATGCCAAAAGAACAAACGGTCTGTCTAGTACAGAGTATGAACGTATACATAGGATACACACACTTGCATCTTTATTATTAGCAGAGATTGTATGTCTTTAATATTTATTTAAGAAATTGCTTAGAATTTAGTATTCGCAGTTTGATTGGTTTCTTAAAATTGTTAACTTTTTTTTTCAATTTTAAACTTCCATAGAAAACAAAATTAAAGTTGGAAAAATAAAATTTTGAATTCCTAAATAGTATATAAGCACACACTGTCGATACTGCTTTGTTCGATACTGCTGCGGGGTGGTCGGCTGCACACAACAAGTATATAAGAACACACATTCATTTAATATACAAATTTGTAATATTATAAAGTATTCTAAATATTTTGTAGTGTAATATTTAGAATAAAACGCAAACATGCTTGAAAAATGACAGCTCCAAAATTTAAAATACAGATTTTTTTTTTAATGTCAACTTTTTAAATATCCTTTTATGAAGAGTAGAATTTAAAACAAAATATTGAACACCTTTGAAGACCAGTTGGTTCCCCGGGATTTATGGGCGCTAAAAATTTTCATTAAATATTTTATGTAATTTGATCTAAATGACTTTCTCAGATAAATAAGCTTCAAATTTTGATAAATATATATTATTTTAAAAGGCTTACACCATTGTGTTCATTCTAATTTTTGCCTATATCTTTATACATCTAATATATCAAAGGGAAAAACAACAGTGTTTAAAGCGGGGCGCATTTATTTATTTATTACAATTACTTGATTTTGAAGTAAAATTTTAATTGCATGTACATCAAAATTTCAAAATTTTAATTAAAAGCCCGCCTTGCACTTAAATTTACCCAAAATGGGAAAAATATATATATAGCCTGATAATCAATAAAGAAAAAAAAACTATAGTAGCAACAACGAATACGACGTAAATTCTATTCCACCAATAAAATATATTTAAAAAAAATGCTTAAAATATTTTTTAATTAATTAATTAATTGAAAAAAATAATACTTTAATAATTTGGTATCACTTAAAACGTAATTTTTGAATTTTAACTTGATGAAAAATAGTTTTTAACCTGTAATATTTTCAAAAAATTATTGCTGGAAAACAACAAAATTTCAATTAACTTTTAATAAATTGAAATTCTTAATGAAATATTAAAAAAATCGCTTGGCAGCTTTAGATTGAACGGTCTGGCAAGTTGAATGCCAACACATAGACACAAACACACATTATAAATTTTATTATTTTTAGAGATAGAGAGTAACGTTAATTTCAACATAAACAACAAAATCAAAATATAGTTAATCAATTCACGGTTTCTCCATCGGTATTTTTCTTTCTTTTTAAAACCGCTTTTTCCAGAGGTTGGGTTGAAAATAAATTTCCATGTTTAATTTCATGTACTAAAAATTTATTATGTTTTCTACAATCTTGTATTACTTTATAGTAATCCTGGGGAATATGCAAGGAACTGGCTTCTGGATTGAATAGTTACTGGATAGTTCCACTCCAAAATCACGATCGTTCTGTAGAAATGAATGTCCTGACAATAAAAATTTGTGATCAATGATATTTATTTCGTTGCCACGGGACTGAATAATTGGTGATGGAAATAAACATTATTATCGACACACAAAATTAAGATATAGTTTTTATTATTTATAAAATATTGTACAACCACCGATTTTCAATATCAAAAATAGATAAATAGAAACACCCTAGATTTCAGACATGATGTCAAACGGCCACATTTCCTTCACCATAGAGCAACCGGAGCTAAATTTGGCCGTAATATATTCGGTCAAATATATTACGGCAATCTAAGATGGACTTGCACCACTTTCAAAATAAACAGATTTTCAATACTGTTAAGAGCTAAAACTTCCATCTCCAAAATACTAAAATCTAAATATTTTTTTACTCATAAAAAGATTATAACAAATTTTATCTATAACTGCCATTATCTCCATTTGTTTCAAAAATGGACTTGCCCCGCTTTCAAGATAAACGACTCATATCTAGAACTCGAAAAATGTATAAATAATTAAAGCTCCAATTTTGTTAGATCTACTCAGCCAACATTATTCAACACAGAAGCGTTTATTTTTATGTGGAACGGTTATACAGTCAACATCTTATTGCACCAATAAGTACTTGATCTCTTGCCAATTTACAATTTCGTATAGCACGTTTTTTGGCACGCTTAACACGAAAATTTGTAACACTTTGAAACGTTATGAGTCTTTCAAATATAGAAACCATTACTAAGCGGTGATATATTTAGAAATTCGTAATTATCTTTATGCTTTAATCTTTTTTATTTAAATTGTGGAACTCTGCTTTTTATTTATTTCTAAAATCTATTTTTTTTATTGTGCATTTTGTTAAGAGTATTAATATTTAAAGAAGTATTTTGTTTTATGTTTGGCAACATTTTTAATTATTGTTTTAACGGTTTTGTAAAAATCGTTTGGTTTTATTCTTCGAGCTGCTTATCTAAAAATTAATTTTGCAACTTTATGAATAGATTTATAAAAGAGGAAAGTCGATATTTTTAAAAATCTATAGTTTAAATAAAAATTTTGATGTAAATATTTCAATTATTAGCTACTTAATTAAAAACTTCTTCAATTATATGTAAAGTCTTACGATTTTCTTAAGAAACTTCAACGCCTTTCAGTTATGATAGCAATAATACTTCTACTATTTTAGCGTTGTTTTTACCCTTTGCACTCGGAAAAATAATTCGATGCATAGCTATTCACTTAATATAAAGATTCTTTTATTATTTCGAAAAATAAATACATATAATTGTTTTATGATAAATTTCCAGAAAATGGCTTCATCTTTCTACCACTCTATAGGTATTTTTAACGATCAAAATTAAATAAATAAATAAAATGTCAAAATGATCCATCGTCTCGAATGGTATCTGACAGAAGACATTGAGTGCAAAGAATTAACAAAATATTTATCCTACAAATAGATGTCTATGGACCAACAAATTATGAAAAATAATTCGCTCCCAGATGAAATGTTCAAAGTTTTAGTCACTCTAGCTTATTTAATGTTGCTATTGGAGAACTGTAATCAAAATACCAAAAATGAGCGTTGAAATTTTTATTTCTTTTGCTAAATGCAGTAGATTGCAGTACTTTCAAGCGAAGAAACTTGCAAAACATTCGACAGCTATTGAAACGTCTGCCAAACGGCCGATATTCACTTGAGAAATTTCAATTTTCACTTTCACAACTGAACTTTTTAGAATAGATCCACTTGTGGTGGTATGTAGATTATTATGATCTGTGAGGAAGCAACAGGACGAATGTTGTTGGAAACATTTCTTTAATAATCACATTCACACACTTAAAACAAACACAAAGACAAGACATTCACGCACGCGGCTTTTCAGTTCAGCGTCACATCGCCTTCTAATTACAATCGCAATGCATTATGGGATGACATATGGGATGGCCTAATCAGGTATCGCCATCTGGTATCCAAAAGAGAAGATAAGAGTAATGCAACTGCTACACACTTAAAATTAGAGTCAAAATTTGGATGGTCCCAAGAAGATCTTGATTGTATATGTATCTGTTCACAATTTACAAAAATGTGATGTGGGTTTAAAATCTTTATAAAGTCATACATTAGAAATGTTTTTGTAAAAATTATGTTCAATAATGGTTTTTTTTTTTTTCTTCTTTTACCAAAGTTTCTTTTCTTTCAAAAAGAACATGTGTTTTTTCTTTTTGAAAAATTCTTTGCACCGATATGAAGTGGGACGCTTTAGATTCGGTTTTCTGAAAATTGTGTTGTTTTATTTAAAAATCTAGGACCGTCTGGTCCAATAGGTTAAATTGCAGTTAAGACAAACTCAAGTTGATACCAAGGGATAAACTTCGCAGACATAATTATTCTTAATTAATTAGTTTTGTATTCATGTGTAGTGCATTGACAATAATAAAATTGAAAAACCTCTTTTTAACTGTTTGTTTGACTGCATAATTTTTATTTTATTGTTTATTATTTCTATTTAAACATCAGCTTAATTGTGACTGTTATACAGCACGTTTTTTCTTTCTCCAGCTTCGCTTGTATTTATTCTTTTTCTGAGTGGTATTTTCATGTTGAGTGTTTTTTTGATTATTGATTTAGGTAAATATAGTTAAAGCGCAATGTTACGATGGAAACACAATTCTCTTAAACAAGCTTATTCCTTATTGTGAACTAAATTTAAAGAAGCTAACATCTACATCTTATATGGAAATCATAAATAACCAAACTCCATAAATACGTATTTATTTTAAAATAATTCATAAATCATATTCACACAGATGTCTGTTGCATATAAACTATAATATAGACATATCTCTTACAAGAACTCCTCCAGAACTGTAAATGTTAGCAGATGAAACCTGATCATACTATTTTGGGAATCATTTTTAGATCAACCGTACTAATTTCAACTTTAAAAATTCAGTGTTTAAAATTCAATAATGCAAAAGTAAGCCAAACTTCAGCGATTTCTTTCTTTCACCAAGAACTTCTAAAATATTTATTGTATATAAATTATTTAATTTATTTTATTGTATATAAATTATTTAACAATTTAATAGTCATGCAAATTTTCACTGAATTTAAGCATTTTTTAAAAATTTATATGTTACGGAAAAAGTGATTAATCAGGTGATCAAGCATAATCACCATTAAACTGATTAGAAATTACGAATAATCACCAGTTCTTTACATCTACCGTAACTATCTGATGGCGTGATTTTCTCCCTTTGTTGAAAATTTGAAAAAGAAGGATTCTATTTAAGATTTGGCTAAAAAAGTAAATTTGCATTACCGCGAAATTTAGAAGATAGAGGAACCGGACATCTCCGTCTTGAACAGGGTTATGATATTATAAGACTAGTCTTCATTAGAAAGACCCATTATCGATATTAGAGGAGTATCACGGAGTTCTTGAACTCAGGACTCTTAACCTCCGAATAGAGTAATGACATGGCAATGAGATTACTTAGTAAGTGGTTGTGCAAGAAAAACAGGATTTACTTCAAATATAACAATTAATAATAACACATGAAAAAAATAAAGAAAAGATCGGCAGTTGTTTTTTTCTGCAAAATTGGTGGCAAAGCCAAGGTGATGTCCTAGACATGTAGGAGATGGCGAGGTCGCTTGGCATTCTTTGGAAGTGCTGGGTCGTATACTTCAATTTCTTTAAATGTCTATATCTATTAAAATATCTATTTTTTGGAAGAAACGCTTTGAAAGCTTCTTATGGAAGTCTTGCAAGGTTGCAAAATTCATATCTTTTCGTATGACTTTATTCCTGGAAAACCATTATATGTTGCTGATTTGCCTAACCATTCACAATTTGAAGTCTTTCTAATAATGCTATGTGAGTTTTGGCAGTAGAAATATTTATATACGCAATAAACAGAACTATATAAATCAATAAAAACTCATTAAATTTCATGATTTTGATGAAATTTAGCAAAATCAATAACATTGGCAATTATAAGCCAGGGATATCCTGGTTAGTAGGTCTTTGGATTCGCATCCCTTGGATTGTGAGTTCGAACCACGCCGGCCGAAGACTCCTCGTGTGTGTGGTGGCTGGTGCGCGTATAAATTTGTTGTAGAAAGAAAGTCCGCCAAGTAGAGACAACACTACTGAGGGTACTGGATCAGAGGTGATCGCTCTCTGATTCACTTTGAAATTACGATCCATGGATGAGTGAATGAAATGTATGAATGAAGTCTGTCGTGTAAAAAGGCTTCTGTCACATGAGTAGCTAAGTCGTACTCTTTGCCCTAGATGACGCTACTGAAACAAGAGACGCTCTCTCGGCTTAAAATGGCTGACTTCGTCAGCGGGCTTGTTTATGACAAGTGCCATAAGAAACAACAACATTGGTGTTGATATATGACTGATTATGACATAATTTATTTATTGTTATATAACTATTAAATCAATATAATTAAAAAGATATTTTTATATTTTAAAACGACACAAAATAAATTTGTGTGCAATAAAATTTTTGAAAGTTATCGCTGAAAAAATACCAAAATTCAATTAATTTCTTAATGAATTAAAGTCGCTCGGAGGTGTACATTTCCACCCTCCATTGTATACCTAGAACAAACTGCGCAACTGTAGGTCAAACAGTTTGGTCTGTTGAATGCCAATATATACACATAAACATCCAGTTGATTTATGTATGCATATTAATCTTCAGTAATAGTCGAGATTAACATTCCTACTAGCACAAAATGCTTAACGATATCATCACATAATATCTTCAATATGTGTAATATTTTGTAAAATATCTCCTTGATATTGTACAATATTCAGAACATCGGACAGTGACTTTGAGATATCTTAAATATTCTTGTACTAATAAAGATATTTGGCATATTTCAGAATATAGTGAATATGGCTTCAAATACATTATAATTATAATACTATAATTGCAGGCTCATTTCATTTACTGCAATTATTGTATTATAAGTTTAAAAATGTCAGCATAGAATCTGTAAACCTAAACACATTCTAAACAAACGAATAAACAAGAGAAAAAAAAAAGTTTGAAAACGAGATTCATAATCATCGAAATACTTTTAAGATTTTAGAAGTAGAATTTTTTTTTTTTTTAAATCTCCAATGGCAGGAAAAGTATGAATACTGGCAGGCTTTAACGCATCTAGCAAAAGCTAAGAATCCTTTAATATGAAAAATGTGGAATGAAACATATTTTTTAAATATTTATTAAATAAATATTTAACTTACAAAATGTTTATATGATGGTTGGATTGAAGGAATCGTCAGATTTCATGTCATTTTTCTTTCTATGCGATTAAAAAAATAAAACGCAGAAAATTATGATTCCAGATTTGTTTGGAATGCAACCTTGAATTTTATTTTATAAACCAGGTGTCATAAAAATTTAACGTAGAAATTTATAGCAATGTAAAAGCTGCTGCTGCCATCTATATTTCGGATTATAAAATAAAAATATTTTAATTGCCGATCTAATTTGCTCTTATTTATTTATTTTTTGCAAGCATTGCTTTACATGATTCAGATAGTTAAATAATTTAAACAATTTGAAAATGTTTGCCATGCAGTAACTATTTTTATAGATCACATAATACATTTATCTAACATTTTGCAATAAATAACTGCTTACACAGTAAGACTTATTATATACTTTTATTAGAAAAATTTTCCTAAAGATATCATAAAATGGTTATATAGTATTGTAGAATATATTTATTCATAGTTAATAACATAAAAATATTATTTAATAGCCTTCATCTTTGATTAAAAATTATGCTTTGCATCGTATTTAAAAATTATGCTACTTGAAGTTGAAGTTTAAAAGAAGTACGTTTTAAAATTTTAATTAAGTAATAAATGCAATAAATAAGTAATAAGGAAATAAAATTATCAATCTGAAATATTCAAATATAAACCTGTTGAATAAAAAAGTAACTTGTTTTCAGTAAATAATTTCAGAAGTTTTTCTTTGTATATGTGTCTTTTATTTTCATTAAGTTCAATTGGAAAACTAAGCTGGCATTATAATATTTTAGAAATCAAGGAATAAAAATCTTATTTATGAAACCATACGCAGTATCGTAAAAATATTTTAAACCCAGCCTATTATATAAGAAATGAAATCAAACTGCTTGCTATTTAAAGTAAGAACTCTTTATACATATTTCTTTCAAAAAAATTACAAGGTGGACTGAAATAGGATGACGATTTTCAAAAATGCATATGAAAATGGTTAAGGTTAAAATAAAAGCAATTCTTGCCCCAAATTCATGTGACAGG
>JAPMOR010074733.1:129807-148466 GCA_026543865.1 Argiope aurantia
TTTTTTGTTTTTTTTACATTAAGTCAACTAAATTATATTTTGAGAACATTTTGAATTGAAACCTACAATAATCACAATCAAGATTAGTGAAAAAATATGTTCGCTAGCGATTTTCAAAGGTGATCATTAAAGAATTATCAATTTATAATTTGGCGAACAATAAAACAAAATTATTCTAATTACAATTTTTTTAATTCAAAAGTAAAGCTTTTAAAGTTGAAAGAAGCCGTAAACTAAATAAAACTGCAAATATCAAAAAGAGTGGTGCAGAAAAAACATATTCGAGTCTCCGCATGTGTTTGGTAATTGCTTATTTAAATGAAAGATATTTATTCCCTTTTTCAGATAGAGTTTTTTTCTCAGAATAAATATTTTTCTGTTAAAACTTGAGTGCGAAAGAAAACTTGTTTTGGTACAATGGAAGAAGCCGCGTATAGCTTCCAGCAATAGTCGTTATCATGCGATGGAATAGGGAGATAGAAATAGGAACCTCTCTGCTTGTGAATAAGTCCTGCCACCCGCCACAACAGTTTGACGTGTGTCTAAGACCTATAATCGAAATATCACCAGTAAGATCGTATTAAGAATTTGAATTACATCCCTCTTTGAAAAGTATTGATCACTGTGACTTTTTGATATTGGTTACGTGATAACAGCTCGTAAAATATTCCTCATCCCTATCCCCCCCTCTCTCTTTTCTTCTTTGGAACATCAAATCGATCACACCACGTGTTACAAGGACGAAAATATGAATTTTTAGATATTAACATTCAAAACTGGGTGTAAAATATTAATCCGTTATTATAATTCCAAAACAGTTTATTTTAATTAAATGAGTATTTTACATTAATTATTTTTTACCCCTATTCTCGGAGATCTCTTTGCTGAATTATGAAATATCGGACATTATTGCTATTATTTCAGTAAAACATTTTTTGTCGTTATTTTTTAAATATTATGAACATGTATGACTAAATACTTCATATGAATGGATGCTGTTGGGAACTGAAATGAGTTGAATAATTGTTCCCAATTGCGCCGTTGCCTAGAGATTATTTCTATGTATTTATGTTTTGTTGTTTTTAAATAGCGCCGTTGCCTAGCGACGTGTTTCTGTTTCCATGTGCATATGTCATGTTTTTTTTTCAATAAAGCTGTACTGTACTGTTCTGTTTTTTTTTAGCACGTATTGCATCTTTTAATTGAATCGACAGTCGTAAATGTATCGGGTGGATGCAAGAGTCCCATTAAAGATGATAAGATTTATTTAGATATGTTTTATTCACTTTGAAGAGATTATTCAGTTAAAAGATGTTATAGGTGGTATGAAATAGACGTTATTGCTAATATTTTCTTTTAACATTTTTTTTAATTTAAAGGTCCCCATACATTCAACAAGATGCAATATAATTTAAAAATAATGTTAAATACGTGAAATTAATTTGTTTGATACATTATAGGTACACATGCCTCTTGTAATTTTTTCAAAAAAAAATTTTTTAAGAAAAGGACAGCGTGTTTTTTTTTATATATATATACGGTTTGATGTATACCAAATTATTTGCCACAAAACTTTTCAAAACTCATTCATACTATCTTTTTTTTTTTGAAATTTATACTTTTAAAAGATTTTTAATTTTAAAATTGATAAGAACCAATTTTCTGCTTTTTTTCTCTACTTTACGGGCGATGCATTAAACCAGTGTGCAAAAGATTTTTATTTATTTTTTTTATTTTTATTTTTATTATAGTTGGTGAGCCAAAAATCAGCGCAAGTTTGATTTCATCGAATGATTTTTCTTATTTTGTTACAGAGATTTCATTTTGCAGTTACAAATAACTTTTGTTTCAGTTGCTAAAATTATTTTTCAGTTCTGATTGGCCTGTTTGTAAACAGTATGGATAGGGAAGATCCCGCTGGAAAGCGACAGATAATTTCATTCTTTAATACTTCGCCAATGCGCATATAATTTTGTACTGCATTTTCCATGAGTAAATTTGACAAACAATTCTGAGATGTGCCGCCTAATTGTAAAAGTCGCTATAGATGGGCATGTATCTTCTAGTGTTGGTTAATATAGTATGTACAAAAAAAGGGGTAAGGATTTAACATAATTGAAGCTTATCTGAAATTCAATAAGTAAGAATGATGGGTTTTTTTGGTGTTCTTTTTTCTGAGAATTAAAACTTATTTTATACTTATTTTAGTTAAAAGAGTCGAACAATTTTTCATATAAAGTTAAGAACATATTGTGCAATTATTAAGAATAAAATAAAGCGACATCGTTCTGAAGATATTAGAAACATCCGGAAAATGTCAGGGAAATTTAAAGAGCAAAAATGCTTGCCACCCTGTGTATGCTTACAATCTTTCTTGTTAATGAGTTGTTTCTAATGATTATCATTATTGTTATTATATTTATAAGTTTGAATTCTTTTCAAATTATTCTACTGCTTAGCCCCTCCAGCGGCCTGCTGGAGGTGCTGAAATATTTTATTATTAGGGGGTTATATTAATTTTAGGGGGCTGGGATTGCCTGGTTGGTAGGACACTGGATTCGCGTCCCTTGGGTCGCGAGCTCGAACCCCGCTTGTCGAAGACCCTCCATGTGTGTGGCGCTGGCGCACGCATAAATCCGTCGTGAACACAAAGTCTTTCAAGTCGAGAGTAATGCTAGTGGATGAGGGGTGATCACTCTCTGATTCAGGTCTAAATTACGATCTGTGAATGAAATGCAGGAATGAAGTCCACCCCCTAAATAGGGCTGTGATGTGTGTGTAGTTAAGTCATACCCTTGACCCTAGATGGCGCTACTGAAAAACAAGAGATGCATCCTTGGCTTAAAATCACTGAATTCTAAAGTCAGTTGGCTTGTCTTTGACAAGTGCCATTAGAAACAACAACAATTTCACTTAATTCGCTCAGATATAAATTCATATCCATGATTCCACCTAATTTCAAGATATTGAAACCGTGTTATTTCGGTTGTCTTGCATACATTTCGTGTATTGTGCACATGAACCTTTCTAATGGAGACCTGTTCCAAATTTAGATCATCTTAATTTCATTCTAAGATGTTCTCTTATTTCCTAATACAATTCCTATTTCTTTTTTATTTAATTAGTTCTACACACGCTCTGTGTAAGTGCTTACTTCTGCATTTTCTCCTGCTCCGAGTGAAGAGATAAAAATCCTTAATCCAACATTTTTTAAAGATACCTAGATTTTCCTACCTAAATCTACACGTGTCAAAGAAATCCCTATCAAAAATCTTATTATAAAATCACTGAAAGGAAATTTTATACTTTTTTTTGTTTGTTTCTTGTGTCCCGATGTAGACTGACGCATTGCTTAAAGTTTTTTATCTGTACATAATATGCATCCCGGGAGGGAATAAATCGAAGCTAAAAATTAGTAAAGTCGTACAAAGCTAATTTTTTTATATATTTTCCATTTGTGATGAATAAGACAAAGAAGCAAATTGGGCGAAGAAATCAGAGGGGAAATTTTGTTGTTTACTTATTACGAGAAAAAGGATTTTTCTTTTTAAAAAGTAAATTTGAATTTTTATTTTTTATGAATATGTGTAACACTTCATAACATTTGGCTTTTTGTAAGATTTATATAAAATTTTTGGTTTGGTTCAAATTACTAACAAATTTTTCAAAATATGTATTTAAGATACCACAAAAAGTATGAAACATTAGGTTAAAATAATATTTAAGTAGTTTTATTGACTTTATAAATGTTTTGTTTTCATAAATGTATAAATATATAAAGGTTTTCTGACTGCAACTGATTACTTTTTAAATACTCTCAAATATTATAGTTAAAGCTTTTATTTAAATATTTTATTTAACTTATTCTTAATGATTTCTCCAACAAGATATTTAAAAAAATTCGTTAGACATATTATATTGTGGTGAAAACTTATAAGCCAATTAACAGCTACGCTACCCGAGCAATTGATTTTGTATCGTGGTCATATTACTGGACTGCGAACCACAAGATCCCAGGTTCTATTTTTGCGCATCACAACCGCTACATTGGTGACCCGTACGTAGTCCTTCGTACAGCTGTTGTGGCGCCATCTACCCACAACCAAAGTCGTCAGACTCACTTGACGCAGCATCAGCAATAGCAACCACACACGCTCGCCACAACGCTTGGCGCTACGCAAATGGGTACAGGCGCATTAGGATCAACAGCTAATACATCACCACTCAGCAGCCATATCGTTCGACTCACTGGAGAGAGAGTCTGTGGTGAAAGCTTATAAGCCAGTTAACAGCTACGCTATCCGAGCAATTGCTTTTGTATCGTGATCATGTTACTGGACCACAAAGCCCAGGTTCTATTCTTGCGCATCACAACAATACTATATAGCTACAATATTATAAAATCACATTCTTTTAGAAGCTTTATGCCTTTCTGTTCATTATATGCTTTGCATTTTACTAATTTCTTGTTCATATCTTTATGCATCCAATTATATCACTGGGAAAGGCAGTGGTGTTTAAATGGATCGACTTTGAAAAATTTTCACCATAATTATAGTTAAGCATGATTCTGAAGTTAAACCTTTATTATAAATGCAACAAAATTTAGAAAGTATTTATCAAAAGCGTGCCTTAAAATGAAATTTACTTATTCTATTAATAACAGAGATGTAAATAATATAGTTATTAAACAGAATTCTTCTTGCGAATAAATATTTTAATAAACAAAAAAACGACGAGTTTCATTCATAATAATGAAAACATCGCTAGTTAATTAATCTAGACCAAAGAATCTTACTACAGTTAAACTAGTATTAATAAAAAGATATTCTTTAAACTTTAAAATAGCATAAAAATCTTTTTTGTGCAGGAAGATTTTCGGAATTTACCCCGAAAAAACGAAAAAAAAATCGCTTACTTTTTAACTAATTAAAATTCTGTCTGAAACTTATAAAAATCTCACTAAAATGTACATTTTCATATTCCAAAGTATATGTGCGGAACTAGATCTGACCTATGTAGCGACAACACTCACACATGCATAAACACACTTACATTTTCCTTTATTATTGCGACTAGTATTCAATAAAAAAATTAGTTCTTCCTCTTTTAAAATTATTTGCAATGAAAATACTAATCACGCTAATACCTGCAAGTTATTTGGTATTTAAAGTTGCTCTGAATCTATGAAATTCTAAACTAATGCTATATAATTAATATCCTTTATTATTACTTCCTTTAAAACATTATTTATATTACATTTCGACATTATTCATTTCAAAAATAAATATATATAATATTATTTTACATGTTTGTTGCTCTAGAGCGACATTTCAAAAATAATAGAATATTTCAACAATAACCAGAAGAAGGAGATGAACGTCGGTGTGCGCCATCGTAAATGTTGAGAATTGTTTTTCCTTGATAAACAATAGAGCGGGTGCTTTCGAATATCAAGTGGTTTATTGAAAGCTTAATATAAAAAATAAATAAGAGCTTCCTTTTTGTAAAGATTTTAGGATGGCTTCTAAAAATACATCCGCCTCCAAAATCAAGGGTGATACTAAAAATGTAATGGTAAGAAAAATTTTATGTAATATGATGTTCCATTTTTTTAATGAATTACTAATAAATTTCATTTACTCTGAAGTAGACACGTTATCAATATATCTTTTTATTGAAAATATGGAGTCAATTTGACTCTTATTCTAAGATTAATCAATATTGTAGTGATAGTCATTTATTAAAATGCAAAACATGCAGTCTTGATGTGAATGACGCTTACATATGTTAAGCTGAATATACATTACGTTTTGCTGGATTTTAAAATATAAGTTTAAAAATAACATTTTTGAGATATGAGACAATGGATACGGCATGAAAGTTGATTTTGAGCATATTAGGCCAATTTGAAATCAAAAGATAATTAACAATATATATTTGAAATAAAAGCTAAAATTTATTAAAACTAGAACATGTCCATAATAAACGCAATTAAATACTAAACTGTTGCTCTTTAATTATAAAAGCAAAAGAAAAAAAATCTGCTATTATAGATTTAAGTAATATAAACATTAAAGAAAATATTAGACAAAGGAGTGAATTATAACAGTGTAATAAGTATATATAAGCATTAAATATATGCATATATAAATAATATAAAATAAATTATAAGTTTTAACGATATTAGGGATTGAGCAATTTCTTAAAAATTTACGACTGAAAATAATTTTTTTTTCTTCTTAAATTACACAGCTTATATAAAAAATATTCTAAAAATATTTTATGAAATCTAATTAGTAAAATAATAGCAAAAACCAAGTGCAGAAAAAAAAATTTTTTTCTCTGTCAAATATTCATTTTCATTAACCATTTTTCTCTTTATAAAGTATTTTTATTTGATTTATCTTGATAGAAAAGGAAAATTTTCTGTAATATTTGTTGCATTATTTTGCTGAGAAAAATGACATCTCCAAACTATATAATTCTAAGCAAAATGATAGCCAGACACTGCTGAAGGGAGATTTTTAAAAAAAGCAAGAATTGATTGTTTCTTCATAATACTAGGTGGAAACATAGCGTTCATTTGACACTTGATATTTGCAAAAACTTCTGGCTGAACTAGAGATGGTATATAGTACATTCTCAGTTTTCTCAAAATCTCTAAAGAATGTAATTAGCAGAAAATACTCTCCTTCATCTAGAAATGGCAAATCTTAGTTTAAGCAGAAAGAGACAAAAATGATTTCAAATTTCTTTCCCAGGGTTATTATTTGGATACTGTTATATATAAACATAGAAAATGTTGTACTCAAAGAGATTTATAAATTTTATTGTTGGTTTTTGATTCGTGAGTTAATTTTTATTCATAATATCTTTGTGTGAAGTAAACTTCTTCCAATTTTGAGATTCTAAAATTTGTCATATATTTGCGAGAAATTTTAAAAGAAATCTGTTTGCTTTATACTATTTCGTTTATTGAAATTATTATTTTTTTATTATAGAAATTCCAATATAATCACAAATATTAATTCATTAAACTATAGTATTGTTTAAAGTGAGATTTCTTTTGTGTTATGGATTGCTTTCAATGAATTTGGACAGTTTTCTATTTTTACTATTTTATTCTTTGATTATTTTTCTTTTTAATTCAAGATTGCTGCATGAAACATTAAAAACTATGGTGCAAACTTTACTAAAAAATTTGATTAAGTACATATTACAGTCAAAAAGAATTCTGTGTCATAAATTTACAAATAAAGGAAACTAATCTAAATATTTAATTTAAATTTATTAGTTGAATAAATTAGTTGTTAGTGCTCATTTTATCCAAAAATATCCTGCCAATATGTAATTAAGATCTTTGACTTAATAAATTCATAATTATTTTATTAATGGCTTAGGTCTTCAAAATCAAAATGATAGTACTTGTGTATTAATTTCTTGCTAATAATTAATTGGCAAAAAAAGCTTAAGATCACACATTAATAAGCTGTTTGGAACTAATGGTTATCAGTAACATGGTGAATAAAATTGTTAATGTTTTTTTTTTTAAATTAATCTGAATTTATCTGCAGTTCCTCTAAATAAATGTTTATGAACTGCGAGTTGCTACTTCAAATGTGGTCTTGTAAAAAATTGACTGCAACTTACAAGACAGAATTTTGTCAGTGATGTATGGTTAATGTGCAACTACATATGTGAATACCCACATTTGACATCCAGTCTTTTATTAGCTGTATTAATAGAATTAACCTAGTTTTATCAAAAACTTTAATCATTATATTTTATACACAAAATATAAATACTATTTTAAATTAACAGTGAATAGAGCATTTTCATTAAATAGTAATGTCTATAACTTAGCCAGCCATTTGTTAAGGTTTAAGGGTCGGATGAAGTTTTGCATTATTTTTTGAAACTTACAGATGGTGGAGGTAGGTGACAATTTATGACGTATCCAGATGCCAGAAGCTTTTATATGAATTAAAAATTGACATAATCAGATTAGTGATTGGGGTTGGGAGTTGTTTTTTTAATTTTCCTGACTATTTCAGTTATTTAGATTAAACTTTTACATGAAGGTGTGTGTGTTTATGTTCTAGGGACATTGGGAAGACAAACTGTGTTGAAAATTTCCTAGGGACCATGAAAACCATTTGAAAAGCATTATTCTTAAAAAGAATTTATCAAAAAGCTGTGCAACTATTATTATAAATATTTATATTTTTGTAGGCAATAGGTTTGGTTTGATGATAGTTTATTTAGTAAAATAAGGAAGATGTTATTAAATAAACAGGTGGAGTAGAATAAATGGATTACAGGAAACAGGCAATTACCAAATTATTTTATTGGCTTGCCAATTTTTTTAGATCTTTTGAATCTTAAGCAACATTTTTAACTAAATTTTTTAATTTGGCTACATTTTTTCAGAATAAAGTGTATTTTTTCTGATTTTAACTTTGACTCTGTCTATGAAATCTCAAAATTTGCATTACTCTATTGTTTTTGTAATTTAAAATTTCTCGGAAATTTGATGGTTGTTACTCTTATTCTTAAGAAACATAATCCTACAATAAGGAAGTTGTATTCATTTTATCTAGTGTAGAGCTGTTTAAGTAAAGTGGGATGAAATGAACATTGTGTTAGATGTTGAAGTAAGTAATTAACATTTTGGGTTATTTTGATGATTCTGATAAAATTAATCTTTATTATTTTTTTAATAATAATGTAGCCTGAAAATGAGAAAGATTTATACCATTATTCTCAAAAATTACAATACTTTTTCCAGATTGTTTAAATATTACATTGTCATTTTTATAATTATAGCATTTCTTTCATATCATTTCATCATGTTAATCTCCTTTATCTTTATTAATTTATACTCACCATCATTTAATTTTAAAATGTTTCATTTGGAACTTGAATTATTTGTATCTTTAAAGAGAAGTGAAAGAAAATTACAAAAATAAAATCAGGGGAGCAGATTACAGAATGTTTCTTACACTTTTAAAACAGCAGACTAAGAAATTCTCTTCACAAAATGCTTTAGAGGTTTTTTATAAGGTTGTAAAATCTATTTAGTCCACAGAATTAAAGTAGAGAACTGAATAGTTGTGCAAGTGTCGCACAATTCAGCTGCAAAAGAAGCTGTGAACATTTTCTCAGTTTCAAAAGAAGGTGATAAAATTTGTTCTTCCAAATGCTGTTGTATCTCCTTTGAAAGAATTAAAATGGAATTTTTTTTCATCATAATTGCCTCTTGCACTGAGTAAAGCAAAAATTGCATTGGAAAATTTAAAAGCAAAAAGTAAGCATGCATATAGCAACAGGTGAGATTCTGTTTGCTGTTTTCATAAAATGTATTGAGAGGATGAAATGAACAAAGCATGTTAGTCTTTAAAAAACTACAGTAGTGAACAAAATTAGTATGGTAACTCTTAAAGAAATCAAAGAAAGAATAAAAAGTGGGAGTTCTGTAGTACCTTTTTCAGATAAAATATTTACTAATTTGGTTTTGCAAAATACTATGGCAAAAAGTTAATGAAAACTTTTGTTGATCAAATTTTGTAAGCAGAAAATGGTGTATTTGCAGACAAATATTTAAAAAGATGTTTAAAAAGGGAGGAATTGTCTGTTTTCCAGTTGATCATAATGATATAACAGGAGTTCTACAATTCATTCTATTTTTTTCCCCCTTCTTTGATAATTTTACTCCATACTCTAAGGTAAAATGATTGTACTAACAATTTTTAAAAAAAAATAGTTATCATTAATAGTTATGATTAATCAGTTTTATTGTTTTAAAAAAGTGAATAAAAAGTTGTAGCTCTCCTTAGACAGTATAATTTTAAGTAACCTTTTAAAAAATTGTATAAAATTTAGCCTAATTTATGGCATTCAACTTGTCAATGCATTAACAGTTCAAAATAGCCCATTTGAATGTCATTCCCCTTCTCTTGTCTTAATTATTTGTAATCAATAACAACTCAGTGTGAGAAAAGCAATGCAGTAATATAATGGGTCTCAAAATTTGAGTATGTGCCAATCACTCTCTTCTCTTAATCACTCTCTTAAAAGTGTAATGAAAACTTACTATTTAAGCTTGATATTTACAGAAACATAAATTGGGCTGATAAATATGATGACATCGGAATATTTTAATGATATAATTTACATGCAGCAAACAAGAAAATATTTGAAGTCACAAAATGGTATGCACCAAAAAAAATTTCAGTTAATCATCACTTCTTTTTTTTTTTTTAAGAGTAGTTTTAAAGTATCCTACATTGTACTTAAAGCATATAAATGTAATAATAGTTTTTTACAAATGCAGTTATTTTTTTCCTCTCGTGAAAACTCTAGTAATGAATTCTAGGGGGAAAATCTTTGAGAATGTATGTAATTTAGTCATCAGATTGAAAGATGGCAAATCTCTTCAAGAAATTGCTGCAGTTATCGGGAGAAAGTTGTCTTAAAAATAGGGCAAAAGTGCCATAGAACTGTATATGTGATCAATATTCCAGGGAAAAGTTGTAAAGAAATTTTGAGCATTATTGCAAAAGGGAAGATTATGCATTTAACAAAGAAAATTCCCAAGTTATGCTCTCCAAAACTTGCATCATTGATGTCCTCAGCCATTGGAAAAATTTTTAAAACTGAAATTGTTTGGTGTATTCTTCATAATGTAGGATTTCATTGTCATACTCCAAAATGGAAGCCACTCACTAGTTGTGCCATTAAAAAAAAAAGAAATAGAAGATATTTTAAAGCTGATATCATTTTGGAATGTTATTTTCTCTGATGAAAGCAAATTTAATATGTATGGGAGTGATGGATGATATAAAGTGCAGAGAGAAGTTAGAAAAGAATTGATTCTGAGAACAGAATAACGATGATTAAGTATGGTGGCTGTTCTGTCTTTGTTTGCAATTGTATGGCAGCAAATGGTGCAAGAGAACTTATTTTCATTGATGGATTATGGATAGAATGGTATATCTTGACATTTTGATATTTAAAAAAAAGTTATTTATAAAAAAAGGGCCAATAGTTATTTATAAATTAGGATTAGGGCCAAATTTCATCTTTCATTAAGATAATGATCCAAAACATACTGTGAAGATTGTCAAGTTATACTTGTACCATTGCAAGCAACAGCTACACATACCACCCCAATTTCTAGACTTAAATGTTATTGAAAATTTATAGTTTCAGTTAGAGAAATCCATCCGTGAACATTATTTGGCAAGTAAAGAGGATCTCGGGAAAGTCTTAAGGGAAGAGTGGACCAAAATTTTAGTAGAAACAACCAAAAAACTGGTGGTATCCATGCTTAAACAATTATATGCTATGATTTAGACAAATGGTTTAACAACTAAATATTAATTTGCTTATTGTAATAAAATTATATACCTATTTTTGTGGCATTTTTTTCATCTAAACATTATATTTATTTTTATATTAAATTAAATTTTATTATATATTCTTCATTTGTTGGAAGGGGATAAACTCAAATATCATCAGTAAAAAAAAAAAAATTACAGCAAAATTTAGCTTGTTAAGTGACAACATAGTTTATATATTCTAATATATTGGACTGTATTTGAAACATTTGGAAATAATGTACTTTCAAGCATACAAAATAAAATATCGTGTATAATATTCTATGTATATAAGAGAGCATTTGTTTAGTTTCATTATCATCCTTAGTCCTAAGGTGTATTGGAGTATATTTTATATACAAAAGGGCTACATTCCTAGCTTAAGATATTTTAATTGAGTTATTAGTGATAATAGTATTTTTGTTTACAAGCAATCATTTAAAATAACCATTTAAATTATAATTTTCATGAAAGAGTAAAATTAAAACATTTAGTGCTACCCATTTAGATAAAGTGTTATAGTGTTTCTAAGAAGAAGCTGGGAAATGTATTGTTTTAAAGAAATTGTTATGCCAATAGTGCTCAGTGGCACTTTTTATTTTTCATTTTTATCCAAGGCTAATAAAAATTCTGTTAATGTAATGTTTGATTACTTTTTTATAGATAAATGATACAGCTGATGCTGCCCTCTTATCTGATAAAAAGTCTGCTCTGGTAGAGGAACAGGATTCTTCAGACTTTGAAAAAGGTATAAATATGGCTGTAATACTGTTCTTTTCTTAACCATGCTTTTCATTATATATTTTTATTCTAGTTATACCTAATTGACTGCAATTGTTTCATCTGTTTATTGATATTATTATAGTTATAAAATATCATTATTAAATTATTTTGTTAATTAATGAAATTAATGCTTGAATCGGGAAGCATTATAATGATTATAGATTAAATAAAATTTTAGACTATCTAAGAAATTCTAAATCAGAACACAAAACTGTGTAATATATATATATAATATGTATTACAAGACTGATGGCCAGTCTTACTAAGTTAGTACAAGAGTAATATAAATAGGCAGCCAATTCTTTTCTACTTATTGCTTAGTTAATAAAATTGTTGACAAATTTTTGAGGTGTGGTGGATTTGGTATGAGCGAGGATACAACCTGGGATCTTGTAGTTCACTGTCCAGTGACATGACCACAATACAAAAGCAATTGCTCTTGCAGTGTAGTTGTTAACTGGCTTATAAGATATTCACTACAGACTCTCCCTCCAGTGAGTCGGAGGTGAGATGAATGATATGATTGTTGAGTGATGATGTATTAGCTGTTTATTCTAATGCGCCTGTACCCATTTTGAGCATTTGAGTATCGCCAAGCGTTATGACGAGCGTGTGTGTGTAGTTGCTGTTACTGTGTCAAGTGAGTGTGATGACTTTGTGTTGCTGCGTTAAGTGAGTCTGACGTCTTTGGTTTGCTGTGGGTAGATGACGCCACAACAGTTGTACGAAGGTTGAAAGTTCATCGTCCAATGTCACCAATGTGACGAATTAAGACGTGCGAGGATAGAACCTGGGACCTTGTGGTTTGCAGCCCAGTAACATAGCCGTGATACCAAAGCTATTGCTTGGGTAGCGTAGTTGTTAACTGGTGTATAAGCTATTCACTACAGAGGTATCTGTTATTTAATAAAATTATATCAATAGTTTTACTCTATATTTCGTTATAGAACAACAACAGCACAATTTTATTTAGTATAATCCTTGATGTATCTTTTATAATTTGCAGTATCATAAAAAAGTATCATCACTTGCAGTATGCGAAAATATCACTTGCTGTATCACAGTAATCATAAAAAATAGACAAATATAAAAATATTCTTTATTTAAGTAAAAATATAGGCATGTGTTGGTATATAAATCTGATTATGTATTTGGGGGGGGGGGAGGTAGCAATATTTATATTCTCGATATCATCATAGATTAATAATCTGATCCCTTCTGTCAATGTAAATTTATTCTAGTCTCCACATAAATGGCATAAATGATAACTTTTCAATTGTCAAATTTGTATTTTGGAACCAGTCATAAATTAATGTTTTGATCCTTTTTGCTAAAGTAAATTTGTCTGTTTTCTAGAAAATTTTAAATAGTATCTTTACATGCGTGAAAAAATTCATTAATCTCTCATATTTATTTTCAGTACACATTATTGAGTCTATAAAAAGTCTTTACTGTATGCTTAGCACAAAAATAAAAAAAAAATAAAAAATTAAACACTTTTTAATAATTTTACAGACATTTCTGTTCCTGGATTATTTAAAGTGTACAAGAATTTAATTAGTCTTAGTCCAATGTAAATGAACATAAGGGTACAAGATAATTTATTTGCAGCTTATGAATTTATATGCAAAAAACAGTTGCTTTTAGTTAATCATTAATACTTTGTTACTAACAATTAACTTCAATAATGTATGCATAGATATTACTGGATATTTTATGGAAAAGTTAGGACATACTTTACTAGTAAAAATGTCAAGAATATTAAAAATCTTGAAAGCTTCATTACTGAGTTTGATAAAAAAAAAACAAAAAAAAGAATTTTATTAGATTTATTACTTATTTTTATTTCAGTTTATTTATGCCTTATGTGATTATTGCTAAAAGAAATGTGGATAATTGTGCATTATCTACATGCTAATGATTAATTTTTTAAAAAATGGTCAAAGATGTCATATATGTTATAACCAACAATTAATTACCAAAGATGCAGCGTCAATCTATTGAATATGTTTGCCAATGATATTTGGTTAAATCAAAAATTCACCATTGGTATGCTTTTAAAATATACAAATACCAAAAAATTAATATATGCTGCTTAAGTAAATTAATTTAAAGTTAAAAATTGTTGATTTAAATTTGAAAGTAAACAAATTTTAGATGCGGGTTTTAAAAAAAAAATCTGATGTGTACATATGACAGAATATCTTATTAAATGCTCTTAGTGCATGTTTGAATTATTTTTGAGTAATCTTTTTATTCAAATTCACTTTTTAGAAAGTAACATTAAGAAAAATGCAACACATCTTGTTGAACCTAGCTTTTTTTTTTTTTTTTTTTTTTGGTACACTAAGTGAATTTGGTCCAAACTGTTGTGGCTTGAATTTATACAAGATGTTAAAATAATAGTTAATATCACTTTATTTATTTCTTTTTGTTGTTTTTGAAATGGCAGTGAACAGATATTGAGTTTTATTGTTTGAAAAAATAAAATTGCAAATGGGTTTTAAGAGCTGTTATAAAGATTATTTTGAAGTGAAATGTGGATTAAAGTTATTTATGGTAGCAGAGTTCTGATTATTAAGATTCATTTGCCATCAGGACCAGTAAAATCCATTGTGAATTTCATTTAAATGCTTTGATACAGCTTGCTTGAAGTAAATGATCAATTTCATCTAAATTTTCTCTTATAAAATGTGATCACGAGGTTTCTTTTTGTCAAAGGATAATTTTCTTTAATTCTGTTTCTAAAATTTTCTTAGCTGCATTTTTACAGTAATTTTAATGAATATAATGGCAATGGAGAAATAATTCCTGGATATTTTGTTCTTTTTTTTTTTTCACATAGAATCCATTATTCCATTGCATGCTATTTATTTTCTTTTAAATAGGAGTCAAACTAAGTGATGAAAAACCTACTAAATTGAAATATGAAACAGATGTATTAAATGAAGTGGATAATATTTTAGGCAATAAATCATCCACGCCATCCTTAAAGATTCTGAAAACAGCAGCAACTGCGGCAAGCACTTCAAAGGTTACAACTATAAAGAAAGAAATAAGTATTGAAGAAGAGCCATTATCAAAAGTACCTGCCTACAAACCTGCTCGTATAAAATTAGTCAAGACTGTGAATCAACAGGCCAGTGAAGTAAATTCTGATGCTACTGCCAGCGTGAATGAGGCATCTGATGGGGATAAAAAAGGAGGAAGTAATGTTATACGATTATCTGTTAAGGATCTTTCTGATGAAGAGGTAAGTTGTTAAAGCAGTCTATTGTTTATGATTGATTATTTAATATTTATGATTACCTTTCTATTATATAAAATTTTTTTAACGTAAACATTTCATTTTATTTGCTTTGTGATTGATAGATAGCTAGTCACCTGACCCATGACATTTAAGGTTTGTTTTGCCAGCATTGTTTGAAATGCTTAATGAAAATTATACGTTATAACAAGTATTTACATTGCACTTGGTGACAAAAAACGAAAAGTAAAGCTTTAATTAATACCAAACACAACAGATGAGTTTAAAACAATATTACTGGCTAATTCTGCTTTTAGATACATCATTTGTGGCAATATAAATGGATAGCTTTCCAGTTTATTTTTTTCGAGTAATGGAAATTTTTCTTCTCTTGGCTAGCAATCGTCTGAATGCTTAAGCAATACACTTATTAACCATGTATGCATTAAGCATATTTATATATAAACAATGTAAAAACTTTTTTACACAGTGATAAGCCCACTGACAAGCACTTGTTATTGATTTAATTGACATCCCCCATTAGACCAACTTAAATGACAACGTTTTTGTTGTTGTTGTTGTTAGTGAAATTGAGGTTATAAAAAGAATCAAATTTTGATAGTTAATTCTTTTAAAATTTTATTGTGATCCCATAAATAATGGAAATTTGGTGTAATATGGTCAAGTAAGCTTATGTGCTTTTAAACTGTACTTGCAACAATAACAAAACACAGCATTGGTGAACTAATTTTATGTTTAAGTATCTGTAGAAAAAACTCAGATTAGAGCTATCCAATTTTATATCATCGGCTTTGAAATCTAATATGATTTTTAATTAGGGTGTATTGGTATATCATATCCAGCACTAACTGAAATACAACTACAGTTACTAGATATATAAATTTAAATATGGTTCCAGTTTAACAGCTGGGAATTTATATGTCGATTGAAATAACGGATGTAATCTATACTTATAAATAAAGCTCAATGTGTGTGTGTGTGTGTGTGTGTGTGTTGGCGCTCTACAGAAAAGACCATTTGACCTACAGCTACCAAATTTGGTACATGTATACCTTGGAGGTCGGGAATGTGCACCTGGGGTCCCTTTTTTTGAAATTTTAATTAGAGTTTTAATTATTAATTAAAAACTAACTTTCCTGCCAAAAAATCTTTTATTTTTGCCACTGCTAAATGAGTAAAGCTTCGGTTTTTTTTTTTTTTTTTTTTCCCCAACAGTAATGAGGCTAGGGTTAACGTTTTTCGGCCGATTAGTTCAAACGATTCTGTTTATTTTCTTATTGTTTTATGCATTTAAAATTAAACATTGTTAATTAATCGATCTTTCAGATTCTTTCTAAAGTACTTTTGAATTAAAATAACACATAATAAAGGAAATTAAAAATGTCTAATCTGCATAGCGTTACCCCAACTGGCGTAGAAAAATTCACGCATGTGCATTGTGTTCTGATTGTTGACAATATTATCAAGGATGATTCTTGATTTAAATTATTTTTAGGTTAGTTACATGCTTTTGTAATTAAATTGTATTTATGTTAATTATATATTTTTTGTATTATGCTTATAGTTTTCAGTACATCGTTTTGAAGTAGTTTTTTAAGCCTGTTTTCGACCGATTATTGTAAACGATTCATTTTATTTTCTTAGTGTTTGATGCATTTAAAATTAAACATTGTTAATTAATCGATCTGTTCATGATAAATCTGAGAAAATTTTGTTGAGAAATTCTTGAGATATTACATAAATTAAGAAAGATATTCTTTAGTGCCCATAAAGTTGAAACGCTCAGTGACTCTGTTATCAGTAATCATATTATAAAAAATGCTTTGTTTCAGTAAAAAATATTATTATATTAATTGCAGATTAATTCTTTCCACTTTAATTTAAAGCATAAATTCTACGGGAGCTAACAGAAAATTTGAGAGAGATTACGTTACGACTGAAGGCTTTTATAATATTACGTGTGAATTATATGACTATCAAAATTTGAAGTTTTAAAATATTTTAATGAAGAATCTATTAAAGTAGGAATTGCGTAAAATATTTAATTATTAAAATTTAAACGAACATTAAGATTGGCGAACCGGCTGGTCGCCAAAGGTGGCTAGTATATGTATAAACAAAAAGATTTGTATATTCTATTACATGGAAAGAAATAATGCTTCAATATTTATAGTAAGTATGAGAGACAATGTGTGAAGTCCATACTGATAGGAAACTGTAAGTTATTTTATGATAAACTCCTTTAAAAATGCCATTTCCTAATAAAAGTGTTTTGTGAAGAAATAAAAATTGACTTACTCTAAAATTATGTAATTTTCACGTAACATATATAAAAACATAAATATTTTAATTTAAAACAAATTTCACATTTAAAAGACATATAAATGATAAATAAATAAAAGAATTGTAATTTAGACTGTGTTTTAAAACAAAATTATGCACCTTTACTTATTGAGAGGCTAAAATGTAATATTCTAACTGTAGTTGAATTTCATTGTGCAATATATTATTCTAGCTTAAAGATTTCTGTTGTTGATATACTTGGTGACTGAAATGAAGAAGTTCCAATTCTGATTTGTTTATGATCTGTTTCAAAACATTTTTTTGTTCCTTACGGTAAAAAATGAAATAAAATTCTTAAAATTTGTTTCTTATGAAACATTATAATTTTTATATATATATATATATCAGAATTTTTAAAGAAATTCTATTTTCTATGATGCCAAACTCGTATAAATATTTCATTTGGAAGTTTTTATTAATGAAGTTTGCATGCTTTGAATATTTATTGAAATAGTTATAATTAGCTAGTTTCTTCTGATATATATAAGTATCTGACTAAATTGCCATTGCTGAATTCATAATCTAAATATAAATAAGTCATTGAGGCTGTGTGAATCATGTTCCTTGTCCCCTCCTCAACAACTGGGGCAAGTTCAATCAAATTTTGCCTACTTATTATTAAAGATGTGAAAATATATTGGCCACTTTTCAAGACTGATAAGTGAATTAAATATTCAATTAAATAGAAACCAATTGAAATTTTGTCTTTTTCCTGTATAACTTCAGAGGAAATTATACCAGAAGAAATATTTTTAGTCTATCTTAAAATTTAAAAAAAAAATTATAATTTCAATGATATTAATTTTATTTCTGCATACTATTTCTTTCATTTATTATGAATTCTAAATATATATATATATATATATATATATATATATATATAT
>JAPMOR010074733.1:148566-177747 GCA_026543865.1 Argiope aurantia
ATATATATATATGAGCACATCAAAATTAATGTAAACTTTTTTAATGTGTTTTTTTTATAGGCTCCCACTTGTTTTTAAGTAATTTAATAATGTCTAAAAGGAGGTAGAGAAATTAAAGCCCTTGCTAGCAACTGAAACTGATATACACCAATAGTTGCCACAGGCTATGAAAAATTAACTCATATTTCATCTTTTTTCTACAGAATCTTTTGATGAAATTATTCCGAAAACAATTTACATTATCTGTAAATTAAAAATTTTACTCCTTCAATGATAGCAATTTCATTTTTTTATATTTTTTTCAATTGTTAGTAATTTTTTAGAAAATTTCAACAGATGATTTTGAAATAAGGGAATTTAAAAGTTGATTGATTTTAAGCTTAGCATTGAGATTGATTTTAAGCCCAGTTTATAAGGTGTATTATTGCAATTGGCTCATAAATACCAGATGTCCTTGATAAGTTTAGAAGTACGTAGGAGAAGAATCTTTGCTTCAGAATCTGGCTTCACTCACTGAAAGAGCATCTTATATTTAAATCTACTGTATGCTAAATATATTAATGGGACATATGGTCAGTTTTCTTCTGTGAATGTTTAGAAAAATTTTGATTCTTGTAATTCTTTTATCTGACCATAATTCATTTATATGAGGTCTATATTCTAGATAGCCAACATCTTTCTTATTATTTCAAAATGAAATATTTATCTAACAAAATAGTTGAGTTTAATTTTATGATGGAGTGTCAATTTTAAGACTTAGTGCTTTGTTTGAAATTTATTTTTAGAATGTAATTATGAATGCCCAAATTGTTATAGAATGACCATTCAGAAAATAGTTTTTATATTTCTGAAATTTGTATAATACTGTATAATTAATATTGTAATGCCTATTATTCAGTTACATTTTCTGAATTTAATCATCATTGAAAAAGGGACTTATTTTTGTAGCTCATTTAAATTTAGTATAATTTTCCCTATTTTTCTGCTTTTTTTAAATAACAATTATGTATATTATTTTTTAGAGAAGGAAGCTTAGAGCAAAAAGATTTAATATCATTGTTGCTGATACTTCTAAGTAAGACATTATTTTTGTTAATCTTTTGATTATATGTCATTAGAAAATCTGTGAAATAAAACTTTTAGTTAATTTGATATATATTAATTTGCTTTAAACTTTTGGTTACTGCAAAATTATTGCATTTTCTAAGTTTTCAAGATAATATCTTAATAGATTTTAGATCATCTATTCTGTTTCATACTCTTGTCATTTATCATTAACAAAACTGTTTCACACCTGCTATAGTAATTAAGTATCCTCCTAATACTAATTAAATAGTATGTGGTAAAATTATTATACCATATAAGTGACAAACAATGTTAACAGTTTCTATGTTACTGATGAGAAAGAATTTTAAATTATCTTTGCAATACATATATCTGAATAAAATAAAGTGCATAAATTTACATTATAAAAATCCACAGTACTGAATACAATTTTTACAGATTTTGCTCGCATACTATGAAGCATTCTAATGCTTAATGAAGATTTTGTAACAATGGATTAAATAATTTGTTATTAAAAAATTCCTTCCATATGTAGGAAAGATAACTTCATTGCTACTATAATACAGTAAATTTACATTATAGAAATCCACAGTACTAAATAGAATTTTTACATATTTTGCTCGCATACTTTGAATCATACTAATGCTTAATGAAGATTTTGTAACAATGGATTAAATAATTTGTTAGTAAAAAAAAAAATTCTTTCCATATGTAGGAACGATAATTTCATTACTACCATTCCTACTGAATGAAAATATTGATATTTTAAATCATTTTATTTATTTGCCACTAAGCTGCATCTTATAATGTTTAATTCAATTTTATATGAATCTTTAGAAATATATTTTGAAAAATCAAGCTTCAGCAGTTCTGAAAAGTAATTTGAATTTAAAATGAAATTCAGATAAAGATTTTTTTTAAAAATTATATTTTATATAAAATGATTTTACATTAGAAATATTAAATATATTGAAAAAATGAGTTTATTTATATTTATTATCTGTTTGTATGTATTAGTACATGCATACTTTTGTATTGCTATACTAAAATGATGTATGAAAATCTAGGATTTTATCTTAAATAATTCTTATGTGGCTAAAAACTAAAAGTATTAATAAATGAGTTAGTAAACTAAATGAGAAATGAAATTGTTTGAGAGCAAATTGTTATTAGTAAACTAAATAACAAATTAAATTGTTTGAGAGCAAATTGTTATAAAATAATCAATCTACTAAATATAAATTATTTTGATTTTATAGTTTTAAGGTTTGAATTTGTTTTAGTTAGGACAAACCTGTATGTTTCCAATAAAATTTATCAATCTTAAGAATATTTTATTGGTAGTATTTTCAGAAAATGTGCATATAAAACCTTTTTATATAAAATTTTTTTAATGATCAAAGACTTAACATATTATTCTTAAACAAATTTTTTAAACCAAAATTTGCTTTATCTGATGCATGTTGTTTTGACAGTGAAATCATTCTACTTAGTATGAATGTTAATCATTTGTTTAAAAGAAAATCATTAACTTTATATAATTTACAATTATGAAAGGTAGTATATTTTTTGTTTAAGAAAATTTATTTCAATTCATTTTAAATAAATATAAGGGCTGAAAAAGCTAAAGATTTTTTTATGCATATATAATTAAAATTTATATGAATACCATTATAATAATATTTATTATTTTATAATGATAGGAGTGTTAAAAAAACTGTGACAACAAAAGCTGCTAATCCAATCTCCAAAGGCATATCCAGCTCATCAAATGTTCCTGTAAGTATAAGTTTTTTTTTTTTTTTCTGCTTTACATTAATTGCTAAAAAATTTGTCTATTTGAAAATTTCTAATATCAAATAAGATAAATGCTCAAGCTTTTACTAATTTTAAATTCTGAAAATATAATAAAAACAAATAATATAAGACAAAATATTTTAATCAAATAATACATACCAAAAAGTATATTGCTTAATCATTGCACTGATTTACCATTGCATTCATTATATGTGCTTTACTTTGATCATATTTAAATTTAGGTTCTAAGGTATTCACCTATCTTGTGATTTGATAGCATATATAATAATTTCAATTTGTCCATATTCTAAATATATTTATTTTCTGATCATTCAAACTTGGGCTTTATTTCAACTACTGAGTGGTGTGGAGTTTTATTTTCTCATTGTGAGTTTACATTTGCTGAAGCCAAAATTCTGGCTCAGCTATCTTTCTAAAATTAAAAAAGCTCTGATTGCTTTCTTATGGCTCTTTTTTTCACTACTTTCTCCCTTCCTATTCATACTGGGCCTTTGCCTTGTCATGGTTCTAACTTATATCCCAACTCTCTAGTCTAATGTAATTGAAGTGCTGATTGAATAGCAAGATATTGGATAGTCTAGAGTTTCTTACTTGATATTCCACCCATTCATTAAAAATGTATCTTTTATGCTAAAACCGATGTTTATTTGTATTTTCTGACTTTTTAATATAGAATAATTTTATATATATAGATACTAGTTAAGAACTTCATCGTACATTTAAAAAATTTATTTCAGAAAATATTGCAACCATATTAAAGTAAATGTTATAAAGCTTTTTTACAGGAAATATAAAGTCTAGTATTGTACAATAAAAAGACAATCCTTTAAAAATATTAATAATAAAATGTAGACTTAATTGTTTCAAAAATAAAATTACTTAAAATCTTAACTTAAAATTAATCTTTACTTAATTATTTAAATTGTAAAATTAATTAAATATTTTTACTGTTCTTCAATTAATGATGTAATTAATTTGTAAAAAGAAGGCCTCAAATTAAAAAGTTAAAGCTAATGGTAAAGCAACCAAATAATTTGTCTAATTTTTAGTTGTTTCTCATTATTAAGTAAAATTTTCAAATATTAACTGGTATACTATAGGCTTTTTTTTAAACCATGAATATGAAATGGAAATTTCTTGGAGAATATTATTTCTTTATTGCATTCTGTCATGAAAATAGAATGTATCTGTGCATCAAAAATATTGTATTCTGAACATATGAATAATTTTTCGGAATGAAAACAATAGGAAAGTATAATATTCAGTCAAAACCCAATCAATGTTTAGTTTTCTGATTCTGATCTAATTTTTTATACAAAAATCCACACCATAGAAAAAGTTTTTTCAGATTCCATTCTTGTTAATTTAATAATTGTTAAAGTATCATATACTATTTAAGATTCCCTTTTGATATCTTCTGGTTGAAAACATTCCAAATCTCTATTATTTTTATGCCAAAGTTAAATTATCTTATATTTTTGCTTTAATCAATCAAAAAATATCTCTATTATTTCTGAGCACTTCACTGTCCTGGGTCCAACAAATAATTTTTTTCTTTTAAAAGTATTATGGTTAACTATTGATAAAAATTAGAGATTAAATTTGCAATTTATCAGTTTATTGATGTTGTAATCTAATAATTTTTAACTTTTGAAAAAGTCCAAAATTCTTTGCAAATGCAAATTCTTCTTTTGTTTTGCTGTGACAAATTAAGCTTTTAATGACAATTAAGCTAGACAAGATAACATAAAGTCTATTGTACTTGAAATCCATAGACATCAAGTATTCTCTTATTTGATTCATAACAGCTAAGCATTCTAAAGACGAGCTTATAATAATGAATTGAAAATTTAAAAAACTAAAAAGTTAAGAATTAAATTGATTATTTTTTAAAATTTTAGCTGGATTTATTTATTTATTTGGTTTATTTTGTGGAAATCTAAAATCAGGTACAGAGTGAATATCCTGATTTGTATTTACCAACAATTCTATAGATGTTAAAAAAATATGTAAATACAAATTAAAATACTGGAAATGAATCAATATATTAGAAATTGAATGAATTTTGATTTAAATGGATTGAAAAAGAACATTAGAGTGTATCGGCAGTTTATGTTCAATAAGACACCCTTTGTAATTAATTTATTTATTTATATATAATGCAGTATTATATCATCAGGGAGTATCATTTTATGTATTTCATAAAATAAAGCAACATGATTGTAATTGGAATGGGATGTCTTAACTTTCATATGCTCATTGCTATTTTGCTTTTTCTCATTGACATAATTTATGCAGAAAACAAAAACAAAAAAAAAATTCCTTTTGAGATTTATATTCATAATTTTGTTTGTTTTTGAAATTTTTTTTCCTTTGTGTGTGTGTGTGTATACTATATGATAATATCAATAATGAAGTATTTAAAACAATACAATCAATTAAAATAATGAAGTTTTTATTATTTGTGTTTTCTTTCAAATCAAATTTATCTTATAAATATATTTGCAATATGAAGTCTGATAAATCTTTTAAAAAATTGTATTATTGTTTTTTTTTCTTTAAAATCCTTTCAATTTGATATTTTGAAATTTTTTTTTGGGGGGGGGGGTCAAAAGAATTTCATTCCTTTCTGGGCCTTTCTTGAAACTTGAATACATTGGCATATTTTAACTTGAATTAAAATTAAATTCATTCTATTCTGCACTTATTTATTTAAGATGGATGTTGATTTTTTATTCTTTTAAAATACTTAGATTTTTAATTGTAATGTTCTGGTTTATTTAGGCTCCATCATATGACATCTTAAAGAGAAGAGCTGAACGATTTGGGGAAAATGTTTCTACAGTTATGAAGAGTGTAAGTTATTATTTTAATGCTGTTTATTGCAACCAATTAATATTGATTGCAATCCTGTTTTAAGATTTAATATTAATTTATTATTTCAAAACAATTATAAAATGTATTGCTTGAAAATGAAATAAATCTCTTTTTTGGTTAAATATAATGGCATCTATCAATTTTCATTTTATCCAATTCTTATTATTCCAATTTTTTACTTATTAAAAATTATCCATAAAATAATATTAATTTTATTTTTATTTAGCCATTAGTATACTTGAAAGATTTTCTAATAGTGAGAATATTATGAAATCATTAGCAAAATAAAGGAATGCATTATGAAGTTCTTTTTAATAAAATATTTTTATAGTGATGATATTATGGAGAGATATTATAAGTATAATAGGTATAAAATATTGCATTAAAAATTACATGCATAAATGTAATAAATTTACTTTTTGCTAAGCAATTTTACTGTCTTAAAAATATTGAAGGGTTTTTTTTTTTTTTTTTTTTTTTTTTCCTTTTTTTTTAAAAAATTTTTTTTTTTTTTTTTTTTTTATTTTTATTTGGGGGGGGGGGGAGCAGACATTTGTAAAAGTATCAATTAAATCACTTTTGGTTCTAAATTTTAAAAAACACACTCAATAATAGAATACTTAATAAAAATAGTGATCTGTCTTATGTAAGACAGTTATAAATCTAAACCTTTGTTACATATCAAATGAATTCTGGTTGATTTCTATTGCATCAGCTGTTATTCAAAACTTTTAGTAGTTCTGATTCAAAGTTTCTCATTATATTATTTTTGGTAGTATATATGCACCATGGTATTTCTTAAATATAATTAGATGAGGCTGCTTTTTTGTATTTAAAATTAATAAAGATAAAATCTGACATTAAAAAATTGATTATAGTAAAACTGGCAGATTTGATGTATTAATATTTTTAATAAGAATTATTATTATATATTATTAACCACTATTTATTGCAATATATAGTATGTTTTATTATAATAATGCAAAGACTTCATTTACAGTTATAATAAAATATGTTGAAAATTTTTAATTCTTTGGTTATCAGTATTCTATTTAAAATCTTTCATTTTAAAATATAAGATGCTTTTATGATATTGCATTAATTCTTTCAAAAGTAACACAGTGTTTAAAAATCCTTGCATTAGTTGAATTTAAACTATTAGATTTTACATCGTATGAACTGTCGCCTTGACAGCAATTTCAATCTTTTAAAAATTAAGTCTGCCTGATGCATTTAGAAATTTTATATTGAATATGCAATAAAAAAAAATTAATAATATGCAAATTTTTTCATATTGATGTGTAGCCCGTTATTGTTTTCATATAATTGTCTTTTTATTATTTTATAACCTGATTTTAAATAATAAACATTTATGTAGTAAGTAATCTGTTGACATCACGCTAACTTAACTAATTTTCTAATAGAAAAAATTATCTTATATAGCATTTATACATTTTAAATCTGATTGGTAATGTTGTATAAATTGAGACATTTAATCCTCTGAACAATTAGTTTTTGATCTTAGAAAAATTAGGTTTTAAAATGGATGGACTAAGATTTCTGTATTTGATTACATCTTTGAATCTCACAAACAGGTTATCCATTAATATTTATGTAATGTGTAAATAAATAAGAATGATCTGCTTTAGAAAAGGGATTCAATGTTTACAATGATTTTTATACTAAAACTCTTTTTTTTTTTATGAATAATGCTAATGCCTTAAGATTAGAAGGAAAGAATTATTTGGAGAAATATATTTCTCCTGAACCTGCTTCTGATCAATATTCAATTAGCTATTTTCTCTTCTATTATAACATAAATATAGTTAGTTTATATAGTTTTGTTTGTCTATACTCAATAGCTTGTTTAAAATTCATTTTGCATTTCCAAATTTAACTTTCAAGGTTTTAAAAAAAAAAAATCCTTTTTTGCGAGTGTCATCTCCAATAGTCTGCAACAAATAAAAAATATAAAAAATTTGGAGGATTATTACAAATAGTATTTTGACAATCAGCTGGCATTAAGGGGGGGGATGTCAGTTTATTTGATAGATTCATCAAGAGGGAGGGGGAATTTTAAATGCATGCTCATTTAGTTGCCAGCATTATAAACAATCACAGCTGATTGATAGTTTGCTGCTTTAAAAAAAACAATAATAATTGTATACTGCATAAAACCATGCACTGTACTATTTTGTTTGATTAAGCAATCCTAAAAACATTCTTAATATGTTTAAAACTAATGTTTTTCTGCAATAATTTAGTTTTACACTTCTTTAATTACTTTTTTATGTAATAAAAACTGGAATTGAATTTTATGTAGCTTTTTTTTTTTTTTTTTTTTTTTTGCCATAAATGCAGAGAAATACCGTCACATCATTCATGGCTGTGTTTGCATGATGGATTTCAATTGTTGATATTACTTTCACTAATTATAGCACGTGACATGTTCCTTGCTTATAAGAATAAAGTTTTGTAGTAAATTTTTCACTCTTCTGTATGTGCTATATTTATGAAATAATGGACAGTTATGTGTTTTTGAAAGTACTCTGTTAATATTTTTAATATTTAATTTTTACTTAATTAGTTCAGATTTTTAATCAGTTTAATTAACTTTTGATTCTATATAAGTGATCCTATTTGATATCTATATGATTTTAAGGCTCTATTTATAACAACATTATTATAAATAAGCAATCTTTAATTATAGAATAATTGAAATTGAAGATATTTTTACTTTTTTGTATTTTGGTTTTGAAAACCATTTATTATTATTTTTTTATGATTACCTTAATGTTTTATAAATCATTATTTAGTTCACTAAAATGGGTATAAATAATATTTTGAGACATAGCTGATTAAGTTTTGATGCAAATAGATAAGTATTGTTAATTTTTAAAAACTATATTTACTTTAAAGGTATCTTGTTTTAATCTCTCTGTACATTAATTTATTTTTTTATTTAATCACTTGCTCATACTTTAAAATAATTTTTTAAAATTGTTTTCCAGTTGGATCATAAAGAGAAGATGTTGAAGAGGAAACTGAAATTTCTCGAAGGTGCTACAAATTTGAAAGAAGTAGTAAGTAAAATATCTTTTATATATTTGTAAATAATCATTCAATTTTCTCCTAAACTTTAATATTAAAGGTTGAAATTTAAAGTTTTCCTTAAGTCTTCATGGGTCGAATTTTGTCCCAAATTCTTTCCTCACTCTCTCTTTCTCTCTCTCTCTATATATATATAATATATATTTATATATATATATATATATATATATATATATATATATATATATATATAACAAAAAATTTAAAATTTTTAAGGATTTTATAATGAATTTAGTGAGTAAAATAAAATACAATTTACCCAATATTTGCACTGCTATGTGTAAAAGTTTTGGCATAAATTTCTACAAAATATTTTGCTTCTATCATTCAACATTGTACTTTGCATTTGAGTATTTCAGTTTTGGAACATCTTTGCATTATTACTTCTTTCAATGTTTCCTCTTATGTACTGCCCCAAAAATAAACCAATTGTGCCACTTCATTAGCTTTTTCTTTCTTTCTTTTTTTCTTTAAGTATTGTACTTGGTTTTCTTTTATTCTATTATTTGCTTATCTATGGAAGTTAAAATGGTTACTTCTTTTCTTATTGATACCTTTGTAATCTTGTCGTACGCAGTTGCTGAACCATGAGCCAGAGTTGTTTTTACACTTACAGTTTCGACATGATGAAAACTCTCTTGTAAGTCTTTCCAGTAAAAACATTGCGCATTTGTCTCGCTTGTTTCGAGAGACATGAATTCATGCGTCAAAAATTTGTGATCATCATTCAGAATAACACTGACTAGCTAATTTAAACTTCTGTGAAATATAGAGGTCTAGAGTTAATTTAATGAATGGAAGAATAGATGTTTAGCAGAATAGAAAATGTAAAATATTTTGATTCAAAATTTCCGATACTAAAATTTGCCAGCTTTAAAAAAAAAAAATGCAAACTATGTTTTTACTTTTTTTTAATACAAAAACAATTTAAATTCTGTAAAATTGAATCAAATGAGTCGCGGTCGGAGCATGATTTAAAGCATTTTTTTATTACAATGATATAATAATACGTTATGTACTAACTAATATTATTACATTTATAAAGAATTCTGTTTACATAAGTCTTGTTTGTATTTGTTTTAATTTAAGTCAAATTTTAATGTTTTACACAACGAATTTTAAATTGAAGATAAATCAATTTTAATTTATCTGAAATTATGAAAATTTTAATTATTCTTGAATTTTCTGTTACCTTTTGGCAACTAACCAATATTGTGATAACAAAAATCACAAGGCTAAAATAGAGATAGTTCACTCTTTTTTTCACATGGCTTTTCCTTCTTCCTTTATAATATAAATGGTGTGGCTGTCGAGTGGTTTAGTCTCAGTTTCAGGGCCAGAAGTCTCTATATTCAAAACCCAGTTCGATTAAGGATTATCGTTATACGGACATCTGATATAGGTTTACAATTACGATATCCGTCTCTAAAATGCTAATGGAACATTATTCAGGGTTCCATGTTCAAAATCCAATTCAATTAGAGATCCGTCATGCGTGTGGGCTTTGGCAGGGGTTCAGAATTACGAAATCGGTCGCTAGTAAGCCACATGGCCGTCAATGCAAGATGAAATGTCAATTTTAATTTCTGATAAAGTATATTGTTGCTTGATTTTTATAATATGTGATGAACAGTCACTTTTTATATATTAACTAAGCATTCACTGCTGGTAGTATATAAATTTTAAAATTAAAAGAAAGGATAAGCCTTATTTTAAATGTACCAAAATTTGCTATAATAACCTGCTGTAACTTGAGAATAACAAAACTGCATTGTTTGCAAATAGATTAATGCAATACTAATGTAAATGATTACTGCAATACAATCAAGTAAATTATTATTAATGTACAAATCCGAAGCTATTTATTGCAAGGCATTTACATTTGATATTTCTGAGTGCTGTTGCTGCTAATCATCATCAATATTGTTACTGATTATCTTCAAGGCATAATATAATAAGATACACATGATATTTTATAGAAAAGACAGCAATAAATGATTTGGTAAAATGTCAATATACTAATATGTTACCTGAAAATTATATGGGCTCATAAAAAGTTAATATTTCTTCAAAATTCCCCAAATAAATTAAAATTTTCTGCATAATTTTCCCTTTATATTTCCTCTTTTGTATATGAAAGATTAAAATTAGTTTTTGGTTTATTCTCTGTGGGAAAAATAAGAATTCTATTCCCGAATAGCTATAAGATAGCACTATAAACAAATAAAATATTAATTCTTTTGACTATGAATTTGTTTAACTTCCTAATTAGATCACATAGATTTATTTTTTCAACTGCTGTGACAAAATATAAATATATATATAATATAAACTGAGATTCTTATATATGTTCAAATAATAATTTGCCTCTTTACATTAATTGTTAATTTGAATTAGTTGTGGATTAAATATCAAATTTGGCAAATCAATGAGGGGGTGACATTTTTTATTGTATGCAAAGAAGCACTACTAATGTACTAATGTATTGAAAATTACCATTATATATTATATATAATTATCTACAACTTAACACTTCTAACTGGCTGGAATGTAGAAAGTCGCTCCAACATGTCTCTTGAAAACCAGCTGAAACGTAGGAAGTTGCTTTCCAGAAACTGTTTTAATCCCGCCTGGAACGTAGGAAGTTGGTTTCCACAATTTGCTTTAAATCCGGCTCTGGCATAGAAAGTCGTCAATGCTTTCCCCCTTAAATGCAATAAACGGGGCTGGGTTATCTGCTTGTTAAGATCATTTCATGGTTTTCAGTGACAGTTAGAATTTGGGTGGTCCCTCCAATTAGGGGAATGACCTCCTGAGAAGAGGAAATAACGTTTTTCGTAAGAATTCGTGATTGCAGGATCGATTGGCGATATGAGCTGTATACTTCATTTCTGATTTGAATATTTCATTATTTCGCCACAAGATTATACTTATTTTAAAAACTATTATACTTATTAAAGGTAGGGAATCCCTAATATTTATATATCATAACCATGTATAACAGTTAATGATTGTGATTAGTTCGTAAAAAAGTACGTTTGAACTTTTAAGAATACTTTTATTAAAATGCAGTAAATATATAAAAAAATCCTTATATAAAAATTTTAAATTTATTTTCATCCCGATTATTAAGCGAGACAAATATTTATTTATAAATGTAATTTTAACTATTGCTTAAGCTTTGTATATAGATTTTTCCAAGCATTTAATACGTAATAAAAGGCCAATTTGAAAGTTTTTGGATCTAATTATTTATTTTTTACTGTTTAGGGTAAGTTTTTAGTAAAAGCGTTTTTAATTATTTTTATAGACGTATTTATTTAAAGTATCTTGATAAATATAGTTACTATTATTCTTTTTTGCTGCTTAATATTTTTTATTTCGCTATTTAAATACAAGCGTTGTTTATTGCTTTTCGCAAATCACATTTGTCTTTCGTTGGGGGGGGGGGGCTCATGTAGAAAGAAAACCGCTTCTTTTATAAATATAAAAAAAATATTTTTTAGAAATTATATCTTTAAAATATATAATTCTATTATAAATATATATTTAAAATCTCTATAAAAAATCAAAGCACATTCAAATGGGAGGAAGAGTTGTGTCTTATGACGAGTTGCAAAAAGCGTAAATGAAAAAAAATTACTTAGTAATAATGACTATTAGAAAAAGTTTAGCATATGGAAGAAAGAAAATATATTTAATAAATCAAAAACATTTATTTATATTCAACAAAATTCGAGGATGAGTATGATATTGCTCTGAAGAATAGAATTAATCAATGTATCTGAGCAATTATAATTAATGCTTTGCATGAAAACAGCATTAGCTATTTAATGAAATTAAATAAATGCATTAAAGGCTGATACAATTTCTCACTGTTTGAACGCATCACAAGGCTGTGGATTCAGAATATTTTTTATCTATGGATCTCTGTTCCTTTCAATTGCTAGTATTCGGTAAGAAAACCCATGTATTTCTCTATGTGAAAGTAGTTTTTCGGCTTATCCGCTTTGTTAATAGAAGTTTTACGATCAAATCAAGCAGTAAATGTTTAGTGCTTCAAGTTACCCAAGTTACGTTACAAAGAGAAGCGTTATATCTGGTGACAACAGCCTATTGAAGAAAAATCAGTGTCTCAAAATGGGTTATATAGAACATGTGCCAGGCAGATTGTACAATAGAAGTACTTTTAATACAAATCTTGCATTGAAAGGGAGGATATTTTCCCTTGCTAGGCATTCAGCAAGACAGGAATTAATTTTTGAAAAATGTTCCGAGTAGTTCTTTTAATCTTTACCATTCTTGAAATTTATGAGTCTTGGATTCAAAAGATTAATTCATCACTCCTGAAAACGTTCTTTTTATAAAATTCGCGTTGGTATTATGGCAATAATCTGTGAAAAAAAATTTTAAGCTTTGCTCTTTAACCAGTTTTAGATTTTATGTCAAACAAAGTGTGTGCTCTACTATTTTTGATTTTCATATCCATTAAAAAAATTTTTCATAGAACATTTAAAGACGTACTTCTTAATATATTTAATAATAATTAATGACTAAAAAGTAAAATAAAAAATTCGATTTTTCTGTTCACTAATACAATGCAAGTGGATTTTCTTACTAAATTTGTTTATATTCTGGTTGAAATTCGGCTATATTGATCAGATACTACTGAAAATTGTTTCCAATAGAAAAATTGCTTCCTTTGGGAAATTTATTTCTAATGCATCTCCTAAGGCCAATCCTTGTAGCAATTTTTAAAAATGAGCTAAAATTTTTTCACAAATGCTTGATTCTGCACTTGAAATTTATCTAAAGTATAACAAAATTTTTAACAAAAACATACCACTGAAACATACTCAACATTAAATAATTAGCTGGATTATATCTTGATATCAACAATGGAAAAAAATTAGGTTTAAATGATAGAAGCGACAATGAAGACAATTTAATTTCACTTCCATAATAAAATATATTGATGTAAAATATACTTAAATTCGATAAATTAATATACAAATGTCAAATTAATTAATTTACTTTCCTTCGAATTACCATGAAAAAATTTTAATTAAAATTTTTATTATGCTTTAAAAATTAATAATTTACAAAAATATTAGCTTTTGAATTTTTTAAAAGCTATTTGTGAATATTATTTTTGATTTAATAAAAAGTAGTTACAGATGATAAGAAGATTTTAACATCATGAGACTCCGATGAGTCATCTGTGACTAGACCACCAATAACTTGCTGCTTTACCACACCAACATGATTCTCCCACCCAGTCTTTGCCAATTAATTCTATGACGTAACAATTCACGCTTCTCTATTTTTCTTATAGATATAAAATAACGTGTATATATATATATATATATTATTTCTGATTTAGCACAACCTTCTTAATATGTAATGTCACTGTTAAGCCACTTTTTGTCCATCCAATTTTTGTGACCGGAGGATAAGATCGTTTAAATGAAGAACTCTGCCCTTCCTCCACAAACTGGAAAAACTATTACAGGTTCATTAATAACTATAATTTGTTTTATTTTAATGAATGTGCCTAAATTTGTATCAAGTATTTTTATTGTTGCAATGAAATAAAAACCTTATTTTTCACTCACGGGTTTTAATCGCTGTTGAAGTTATGATTACTTACTCCAGATTGTTTTTCTTTTATTTTACTGTGCATTTATCTTTTGAAATTTACATGCAGTGAAATACCTTATAAATATTGCCAATGAAATTCGTTTGAATTGTTCAGAAGTAAAGAGCATGGAAGCAACAGTTTGAAAGGGTAATTCTTAATTGTTGGACACATGCAGCTAAGTCTCATTTTTATCTACGAGATAATTTACGAATTTTCATAAAAAAATCATAATTTTGTAACTTAATAAAATGGGTATAATTGAAATTTTAATTTCATTAATGGAGTTAAATGAAAAAAAGATTCTTCGCAATATTTGTCGGCAGAGAAATGCATGGATTTATGAAAATATTTCTGCACTGACTATGAGTCATTTTTACCAAGATTTGTGACAAAATTTGGAATCATATAAGAAATTGACATTCAAAATATTCACTTATTAAAAATAGGAATGAAATGATGATTTTTATCAGATATAAGCCTTGTGAATAAATGGATACAATAATGTTTTCTAATTTTAGTATTAAAATTAACTTTAAAAATTTATTATTTCAACTTATTTTTTAATTATTTCAAAATAAGATAATAAGTCAAAAATATTCAAGTTAATAATATTTTCATCAACATATTAACAATAAAATATTCACCTAGTATATATTGACAAAAGATTGTTTTATTATTTTCAGAACTTAAAAAAATGGAATGAAAAACAAAAATCTAAAAACAAACAAAAAAAAATGTTCAAATTTTTATTTATAAGTTTCAGTAACAGATTTATATCCGAAATGAATGTAATATTTTTAAATTGTTAATAATAAATATTTGATTTATTTTAATCAGAGAACTATATATTCATCCATTATTTATATATATATATATATATCATGTTATTTTTATCTCGAATACCAAATATGCGAGTAAAATGCTTATAACTAAAAATCAGAAAAAAACTGAAGTGAAATTCACTGAATGTCAGTAATAAGAATGTATTATATTCATAATGCATTTTGATGAATGATAATTCCTTTTTAAATAAACAAATTTTTCTATTACTAATAAAAATTTATAAAATCATATTGCGGAATTTTTTTTAAATGTATTTTTGAACAAATTCTATTTTCTACAAACATTGCAGATTAAAAGAGAAGTTCTCAGAGCGAAAACCAATTTCTTAGTTGAAAAACTGCATGGCAATTACCCTGTGTCGACAGATTTATTACTTGATTGATCAGTCAGTACTCTTCAAAATCCCCAGTGTTTAGGGGGGGGTGATGGTCGAGATGGGGGAAAGTTTACTCCCTGTTGTTAATGGTCATGGGAAAGCTAAAACATACCCGGCCGGTTTACGAACGTTCTGCCAATTTCTTTTCTAGTAAATTAAGCTAGACAGCCGGCGCTCGATGGGTTAAACTTATTTTCATTCATTAAATTTGTATTTGTAAGTTTTATTTGATATCCCATTAATGCATAATGTCTTATTTGTAGAATAATTGCCTTTTATTTCCACAACTAAACTGCATGATTTTTATTTATTTATTTATTTATTTATTTTTTTTTTGCTTAAATTTAAAAAATTTTGACAATATACGATTGGCATATACACCATCTGTTGATTAGATTTTAAGTTTAAAAATACTGTAATTTTGAGTCTTTTTTTCCATCCACTTTTAATTTGTTACAAACATTTCAAAAGCAATATTAAATTTTTTTGTTTGATAACTTTTTTGTATTACTATAATACAGAAATAGTATAATTTTGAATTTCTTCACCCCTCTTGTTTACTTTTAATTTGTTACAAAGATTTTGAAAGGAATATTTAATTTTTGATATTTTACTTTAAAAAAATCTTTTGATATCTATCTATTAAAAAAAATTTGAAGTTAATTTTACATTGTTATCTAGATGTTTTTAACAAAACTTAAAAGAAATGTTCTACTTAAATAAGTTGAGGATTAAGGGATTAAATGTGTTTTTATGTTGCAGAATATTTCTTCATAATAAAAAACGGTTGTAATTTTGGATTACAGTGCAAAGGCTCACACATGTCATATTCTATAATTCACTAATATAATTTTATTTATAATTTTCATATTAAATATTTGTTTGCTTTTGTTTTTAGGAAATAAAAAAGAAGAGGGCTGAGCGATTTCGAATGATTTAAAGAATGCAATTCAAGAACTCGTGTATAGTTTCAACTGATAATTTGGATCACATAACCTATTGTACAGCGTCATCATCGAATCAGAATAAAATTTGTTATTGATACTCATTTCTTATTTGTATTTTTGCTGAATGTTTCATAAGCAGTTTAAGAATTTTTTAATAAATCATGTACTAGAAACTTGATTATGTTTCAGTTCTGAAAAATTTATGTGTATTTATTGAAATATAGTGTACACACATTATAATCAGTTTTATTGGTGCAGAACTGGCTAATTGCATGAGATAAGAATGATATGTGTCTTGATCAGTTTTTCAACCATTCTCATTTAACCAGACATCTTGTGGTTTAATAAATGCTTCAACTGATAATTTAAATCACGTAACTGATTGTGCAGTGTCATTTAATTTCTTCTTGATAGTCATCTCTTATTTGCAGAACATGTCATAATACTCATTGATACTCAGCTCTTATTTTTATTTTTGCTGAACATTTCATAAGCAATTTAAGATTTTTTTTAAAAAAAATCATGTGCTAGAAACTTGATTAGGTTTCAGTTCTGAAAAATTGATGTGTATTTATTGAAATATTTTGTACTCTCATAATAATCAGTTTTGTTGGTGCAGAACTGTCTAATTGCATGAAATAAGAATGTGTCCTGATCAGTTTTTAAACCAGACATTTTGTGGTTTAATAGAAGCTTCAACTAGTAATTTAGACCACATAACCGATTGTACAGTGTCATTCAATTTGTAATTTGTTATTGATACTCAGCTCTTTTTTGTGTTTTTGCAAAATATTTCATAATTCTTATTGATACTCAGCTCTTATTTGTATTTTTACTGAATGCATAAGCAGTTTAAGAAATCATGTACTTGAAACCTGATTAGGTTTCAGTTCTGAAAAATTGATGTGTATTTATTGAAATATTGTGTACACTCATAATAATCACTCATATAATTTAGTTAGTGTAGAACTGTCTAATTGTGCGAAATAAGAATAATATGTGTAGTGATCTTTTTTTATGGAACTGATTCTTATTCGACTAGACTATATGTGGTTTAATAAAATGATTTTTTGGTCATATATCTTGATTTATACTTAATAAAATATATCTGATAAATTTTGAGGAGAATGATTTCTCATTTCTGTTGGAAAATTGAGAGCGTTCAAGGAAGAACCAATTAGTAGTTGAACACTTTTTTGCAACAGGAATAAGACCATCTATCTCCAGAACTTTACTACCTTGCATTCACTATTATGACATGATGCTATGAAAGGAAGTCATACACCATATTTAATTTAATCTTGCACAATGCAAGATTTTGCAATTATTTTATGTGTGTAAATCGATGCTGTTTTACTATGTGTACTTTCTCATGTGTAACTATATATCTGTATGAAATATGAATATTTAATTCATGAGTGTATAGTTCTTTTCTATCATTTTTAATCATCAAAATTAAATTCTTGATTATGTCACGAAACTTTAATTTCAATGCTCAAAGTGTTATTCTTATTTGTAATTATTTAAGATTATTCTATTAGAATTAAGATGTCACACTTTTCATTCTTATTTCTCTTTTAAAAGTTGTTTATTTAAATTATTAATCCAGATTAAATTTTCAGTTATGAAAAGTATCAAGAATGTGAGAATTTTATTTACTTTCAAAATAATACATATTTAAATTTGGAAGATACAATTCTTTTGATTTTCTGGTTTCTAAAACTTTCCCAAATAATGTTTTTTTAAAAAAAGCAATATAAAGTTACGTTATCAAGATATAGAACCTGCTCACAGAATGTATATAAAGGGTATCCCGAATTTGAATCTGCCACCATTCATGCAGTAAAGTGTTGGCAACAATAAAACATTTGACTGGGGGTTAAACATTGACAGTTTAGGGTTAGTAAAGATGGAGGATTACACGATAGAACAGTATGCTAACGCTATATTTGAATTAAATAAAATAAAAAAAACAGTTTTATTTTCCTTTAAATTGTCTTTTTATTGAATTGTAAAGTATGTATGATAAGGTTATGTATGGAATAATACATAGGGCAAATGGCCTCCGCAACTTTGCTGGTTAATATTCCTTGCACACTCTTTTGTCAAAATTTTCCATGACCATTTTGCATAAATGTGGCTGAATTTCTTTGATGCAGTGTTGAATTTCCTCCTTCAAATCACATATGCTTATGGGCTTGTTGGCATAGACCTTTAACTTCAAATAACCCCTTAAAAAGAAATGCAATGGTGTTAAATCACAGGATTTAGGAGGCCAATTCTCAAATTTTTGAACTGCGACCGTCAGACTTTCATTATTTTTGAAGCATTGTTCAACAATGAAAACACTTAGTTTTATCGTGCAACACTCTATTTTTACCAACTCTAAATTATCAGCTGTCAAATGCTTTTTTTTTTGTTGTTGTTGTTGTTAATGGGGGTTGTTGACACTTTACTGCAAGAATGGTGGTAAGTTCAAATCTTGCATTAATTTTGGGACACACCTCATTAGTTTATATTAAATGCTGTTTTTTTTTTTTTTTTTTTTTTTTTCCCCAAGAGAAAAAAATTTTTACAAGTGAAACTCAGACTTGCAAAAGAATTTTTATCCTACTTTAAGATGACTGCACTGAAGCTGAATTGAAATGTAGCTTAGTAATTATACAAATTCATTGGTTTGACAAAAACCTTTTAAATTCATTCTTTATAGAATTAGAATGTTTTTTGCTGTCAATGCTCTTGAAGTCCTTGCCCATCACCATTTCCAGATTTGGTGGTGGACAAGAACTGAAATTTTAAGTCGCTGATGAAGAACTGAAGTTTTAACTAAGAACTGAAGTTTTAATTCACTAATGTTCAATCTTTTAAGTTCATAAACCAATGGCACATTTTGACAACATGAAGTCACAAGTGTAGACCCTTTTTGAAGCCTGACCTGGAAAATCTGTACCTACTACTAATAAAGCTGAATATGTGTGTTGCCAATCACAGAGATGAAATTTAGTATATACACCAAATCTACAGATTTCTATCAATTTTCGGGCGAAATCCATTCTGAGGATGTCTGGCTGTTCGATGGATAAAATTTGGCGCATAGATTCAACTGTCTATAGTATAGAACACATATCATTTGAACCATATCCATCAAGGGGTTGACTTTCTGTTCTGTACTTTCAGTAGCATTTAATACTTCAAAAGCACAATGACTTAAATATATCAAATTTGATATCTGATTTTTTGACTACAATTGTAGTTCGTTTCAAATTTTGGTTTCTGTCAACTGAAAAAAATATGTCCAAAGTATGTATTCGATTTTTGGGTATTAATTGCATGCCAGTAATTAACTGCCAATCTTCACACGATAGATTGATAAAAATACTAAAGATCAATATTTTGTAAATTGTTTGTCATTGTCTTGCAGGCCTTTGTGGCTTTGACCCAGAACCAACATTTTATGCAAAGCGAGAAAGATAAGTCTTGATTAGAGAGTATGTGAAAGTATTTCGGGGAGACCACTCCTGCTGGTTTATTTGATAATATAAATGAATAAAGCGTTACATATGTTTTTTTTAATCATGTGAAAATATGATGTTGTTTTGGATAGGGGGTTTTGAAGCTCGAAATCGCGTAGGCAATGAATAAAGCCTAAATGGCAATTTTCTTCATCTTTTACTCGTATATAATATTTTACCTGCTTTTACCAGTATTGCTTTATATATGCTTCTTTGAAAGCAGACGCATTTTTAAAAGGTTGACGTAGAACTATGACATCATAGCTGTTATTTCATCTCAAAATCGGTCCAGCTCCAAAACTTTGTTTGCCAGATAAAAAAATTGAAAATGAAAGTTAAAAAAAATTGCCATTATATATACAGGGTGTTGCCGAATTCAACCGACAAATTCAGAGGGGTGATTGTAAGTATCAAGAGGATAAAGAATCCCCATACAATATGGGGTCCCAAACGACATTTAAGGAGTGAAAATCGCAAAAATATAATGAGTCGTTTAACTTTTGGAAACAAAAAATAATAAAAGGAATTTCAACTATGAATTTTTTTTAAGTGAAAGCACATTCTTAAAGGCTATTTTTCATGTAAGTAACATGCCGATTTGATGAACCAGGGGGTCGTAAATTATTGAAAGCGAAAAAGTAGTTTAGAACCCTTATCTGCAAAAATATGAAAACTTTAAGAAAAATAAAAGCTTGAAAATATAAGGAATTTTATGCCCTTTAATTTGATATAAGTCTGTAGCGCGAAAACAGGGGAGGTTTTAAGATATTCAAGAAAAACTAAAATGTTTGCCAGGAAACATCGGTACCGATATTTACAGAGGGTGTTGCCAAATTCGAAAGAAAAATTTAGAGAAGTGATAGTAGGCATCAAATAGATGAAAAATTATCATAAATCATAGGGTCGCAGGAGACGTTTATTCTGTGAAAATCGCAAAAACAGACATCGAAGAGCCAATTAGCCTGCGAAGAGAATGGCCCTATGAATACAAGGATTTGGAACAAGGTAGTCGAGAAGACGCTTTCTCGTATTTAAATTTCCCATGCGTTCTAGGAATTTAAAAGCCGCGAGCATTGCAGAATGGATGGTTCGAGGCATATAAAAGCAGCTTGTATTCATTAAAGAGCAGTGCAAAATTGATAGTCGACGAATATGCGGATATGCATTTAATTTACAACCGAGCGGATGGTAATGGATGGCTAGCACACAGAATATACCAATAGCATTATCCAAGTAGGCGTTGCCCACACCACAGCACCTTTGCAAATATTAATAGACAGATTCCTTCAAAATACCGAGGTCAAATGCAGAGCCCGAACGCCTCAGTGGCGTAAAGTACCTTGTTTTTTTGCAGCACGTCCTTCCGGATTTACTGCAGGAAATGCCGGCCATTGCACGCCAGAACATGTGGTTAATGCATGATGGTACACCAGCGCATTTTTTGAATTAGATGATACTTATCCTGAGACGTGGCGGACCTGCTGATTGGCCTCCACTTTCCCCGGACCGCAATCCCTTGGATTTCTTCTTCTGGGGCCATATGGAATCTCTTGTTTATCAGACATCTTTGGATACATTGAAAGATCTCGTAGCACGGATGGCCGTCGCTGCTGAGAAAATCGCAAGCACACCTGGTATGTTTGAGCGCGTCCGGTGGTCCTTTAAACGTCGGTGTCGGTTGTGTAATGACCTTCGCGGGCGCAACGTTGAGCAATTTTTATAAAAGTTTCTCATCGTCTCCTTTCTTGTGTTAAAATGTATGTGCTGCAAATGTATGCTGTATCTGTATTCCTGCAAATAAATTTTCACCGCCGTTTGCGACTTTATATTTTTTTGAAAATTCTTATCGCCTTGAGGCCTACTATTACTCCTCAGAATTTTTCCATAGAATTTTGCAATACCTTCTGAAAACATTGGCGCCGATGTTGCATCGATGTTTCCCGGCAAACATTTTATGAATGATGAATACCCATGAATTTTTTTTCTTGAATATCTTAAAACCTCCTCAGTTTTCACACTAAAGACTTATATCAAATTAAAGAGAATAAAATTTCTTATATTTTCAAGCTTTTATTTTTCTTAAAGTTTTCATATTTTTGCAGATAAGGGTTCTAAACTACTTTTTCGTTTTCAATAATATAAGAACCCCCCCCCCCGGTTCATCAAATCAGCATATTACTTACATAAAAAAATTGCCTTTAAGAATGTGCTTTCACTTAAAAAAATTCATAGTCGAAACACCATTTGTTATTTTTTTATTAATTTTTTACAGTTTCCAAAAGTTTGCCGACTCCTTATATTTTTGCGATTTTCACTCCCTAAACGTCGTTTGGGACCCCATGTTGTATAGTGATTCTTTAGCGTCTTGATACCTACTATCACCCCTCTGGATTTGTTGGTTGAATTCGACAACACACTATATACAGAGAGAGGGATAGAGATGTCTCATAATTGTTTCAAACCGTTTTAACTAGGTTTTTTTTTTTTTTTTTTCCCCTTGTACAAAAAGGCTAGACGTAACAATATCCAAGAATTAAAATTTTGTGTTAAACAAGATTAATAATTAAAAATTTGTTTTTAATAAATATTTTTTTTCTGCTCTTCTAAATTCAAATTTCAAAAATGAAGCTTGTTTAACTTCAAAACTGGAAACTGACCCCGTTAATTCTCAACTTATTTGTAAAATGTAATAAATTTTACTAACAGAAAATTTTTTTAAGTTCACATTTCATATTCCTTCTAAACTTTGAATTAGAGTACAGACTACATATAAAGTCTTTTTGTCTCAACGAACTAAATGGTTTATTTTATTAACAATACAAAGGAAAAGAGAAACATGGTGAAATTGTCTGTCAAAAAAAGGTTTTAAAAAATTAGCAATTTGAAATAGTTAGATACAAAGTACATCATTAGTAATGTTCCCTCTATTTCTAAAAGATCTGTTTTTTAAAAATGATAATATTATTACAGAAAATTCTATTTGGTATGTGTACAGTGAAAAGTCCAACAGGGTTAATAACGAATAATGAAGCTTAATTCTACGCAAAACACAGACAAGCATACATTGAAATTGCAGCGCACAAACAGTAAATTATTATAAAACATTTGAAACAATACAAAGCACGCAGGGAGGACTCGATGGAGGTCAACTCTCCAAAGAGAAAATTCACTCGACCTAGTGCGCCATTGCATTTTATAGCTCCCTGATATGACATTGAATGTTTTTGAACAAACGCTGGAGCTCGAATTCTAATATATATCTCCTGATTCTGGGATATAACTAAGAATATAACACAAGTTACATTTTCATGTGTTTTCTGATGTATAAAGTACGATTAAGTAAACATTCTTGTATAGCAATAAAAGAAATCATTGTTTTAAATTATAACAAAAAATTAAAATTAAGTTTAGGAGAGAAACAAAGATAAGCATTGTAATGACTTCTTTAAAAATGTAAAATGAAGTAAAGATAATGAATGATATGAAAGGAAATCAGGCGCAGTGGTTACCTCCAATACTTTTTTGTTTATTCTGTAGTAAATGTGTTAGCACCCCGCATAAAACTGAGGACCTTGGACAATACCGGGAATGCCACGAGTGCTCAGATTTTTATTTAGAGTTAGTTATGTACTTCATAGTATTGTCAAGAAAAGTCGATACTTTTTGTATTAATTGCATAGTATTGGCGAATGTTTTCATTTAAATCTTTTTTTTTTTTTTTTTTTACTGAATTTAACGTCCGATTTTTGGCGATTAATCGCTGACATACTTGTTAATACAAAAGTATGAGAAAATTGAATATATATATTGGACGTTTTTTCTTCGGCCGATCGAAACGAAAATTTGAAGTGACTGCAATTGCAGTCACAAGATCATATACCGAATTTCCTTTATTTAAATCATTGCGTTTTTGAATTATTGTGTTTAAGTACAGACTTTGTAAGTGTAAACTTTTGCAAAGTTTTCTTCTTATCCTTCTCTAGTTCACAATTTTATCTAAATTATAGAACTTGTTTTAAGGAAACTGATTATTTTGCATTCTACCATGTTATTCTTTGTATGTTGTTTTGATAATAATTTAATCAGAATTAGTATTAAAGAAAAATATATAGCCATAATTATTATGAGTATAATATATAATGTTAATGGCAACTTTTACCAAATGAAAATCGAAAGCAATAACGATATGATAATATTTTTTATATGCATCGTATTTTTGTATACGATGATTGTTTAACTTAAACTCTATGACTTTTACGAAAATTTTACATGAAAATCAAATATCTTTGATGAAGTATAAACTTATTATCCATAAATATTTTGTTGTTTCAAATAATTTAGAATTCGAAATTCTCTAATTAAAATTTTTTATAAATGCTTACCTAATAATTACTTTTTCTTTATTTAAATTGTAAAATGAAAAGCAAACAAAAAGGCCACGGAAAATATCTAATTTAATTACATTTTTTTCAGAGTGAAAATATAAATTATCAGTTTATTTTAAGACACTGATATTTAAAGTGTCATTATTCTTAAAACAAAAAATAACACTCATTTCACATTCGTGATGAAACTAAAGCCATCACATTTTCAATTAAAAATTACTACTCCAGGACATTTTTTTATTGTACATTTTCGTTCAATAAAATTTGATTTTTATTAATTCATTGTTTTCCTGCAATTTCCTGGTCCAATATGAATAAGCAAGAATTGGTCCATATTTTTAAATTCTAAAACCTGTATTTGTTTTCTGCTTTCAGAACATCTAATCACGATTATGTAATTATTTGCTTGAGTAGGAAAATGCCTTGAGAGAATGCAAATTAAATAATAAAAAGCAAACGAATTTTATTTGCTCATTTCCTTATTCAAATTTCATTCTCTTTTCCATTCTTGTTTGTTCGTAGTCTTTGAAGCTAAAAAATTTTTTAATCTAGATGTACTTTTATTTGATTTTTTTTTTCAGTTTTCTATAATTTCCTTTTTAGAATATATTTATTTATTTCCTTTCAGTCATTAAAAGTCCTATAAGCTATTTTTCATTCCATTTTGTGATTCTGATCTAGGAAAATATTACTAGATTAAAAGGTTAGCAGACGATTTTTTATATTTATTTTTAATTCGCTCTCAGCAAAATATAATTACACAATGAGCAATTTACATACATAATTAAACAATAAACTATTTTTAGTTCATTATTTAATCAGACAATCAGAAAAAAAAATGATTATAAAGCTCTATCATTCCTAAAAATATTTAAAACTAAAGCTGGTTAGAAATTTTGATTTTTCCGTTTAAAACAAATATTATCACTAAATATATTTTGACAAGTTATTATATATATATATTTTTTTTTTCAATATATAAATATTTGGATTGTATTTCTTTTAAATTCATTTATAATTTAATTTGTTGTATCGGGCATGAAATTAAGAATATTCAAACACCTAAAAAGCGATAAAAATCATCTATATTTCAAATTATTTATTCGTTTTTTAAAATTAAAAATGGCGAATTTAATATTTTACTAAATTTTTTAAGATTTGCAATTCCGGAATCGAAATTAACGAAATAATTTTTTAGCAACCCACATGAAAAAATTAAAAAAACTTACAAAATTAAATATATCAAAAAGAGTTTTTTCGTAGTATTAAATTAATATTGAATTTACGAAATAAATATACTTTTTGAGAAGAAATCATTTACAGTATAAAATACAATAGTTGAAACTATCTTCATAATTTTGCCGACAGTAAAAATATTAAAATGCCTTATATAAATGTTTAAAAAAAATTATAATGGTTAATTTTGAAGTCAATATTATTCATAACTTAAAATAAAAATGTTATGTCAAAACAAACCAACATATCACGTGTTATTTGTCAATGCAAAATAGCGATAATTCATATATTTATTTTTTTTAGTTCTGAAATTAAATTTGAATACTTGACTGACCATGTATATTCTACTTTATGGAATGTTTAAAAAAAAATGTCAACTAATATTTTAATACATTTCTTATGAGTAATATTTTTATGCATTATACATTTAATAAGAATTTGCAAACTGTTTCCAAAAAATATAAAAGATAAGTTTTTTAGTGCAATAATAAGATATATTTAATGGCATAAATACACAATAATTAGTTTTTCTTGGTTCTTTCCTTGATTTTCTTGATTTATTATTATGAAAATAATATTAAACGAACGTATACTCTCCAATAAAGATCTTATATGCCCCTCCCCCCGCATAAAATTGTAGACCTTTAATAAAGCTCAATTGTCTTGCATGCAGCAGCGAATGATAGTTACAAAATATAAATCTTTGATAAGAATCTAGCCTTTTTAATTAATCTATTATATGAATACACATTTTGGATGCTTTTTTGCCAAAATTAGACATGAAACTACCGTTCTTGTTAAACTATCGAATTTTATTGATTTAAGTCATTGCGTTTATGAGTTATTCTGATTACATGCATGTGAAAATATAGACTGACAAACGGTCAATCATCTGAAAAATTTCAAAATTTGAAAAGTATCTTTACTTTATATGTTGAACTTGTGCACTAAATTTAATTTAATTAATTTGTAATTATCAAGTTCTCTTATAATTGAACAGTGATTACTATAAAACTTCATATAAAATGAATTTTTGGCATTTTTTTTTCTATACGAGAAAGTTGTGGGAAGAATTCTCCGGATGGTTATTATATATCATTAAAATACTTTGAGTTAAACTATTTAACTAAAATTTTCTAAATAACTATTGTTATGGTAACTCCAATTAGGTATTTTCAAAAGAAAAAAAAGAAGCATTTTTTTAGTGAATATGCTTTTGTTCAAAAATTAAAATTTCAGTAGCTTTTCCTGATGATCAGCTTTTGCTTTTCTCCAAGTTTAAGCAATTAAAGAAATGGAAGAAATTTAGAAATTATGAAATCAATTTTGCATATTTACCAAGTGGAAATGGTGTCCCTGATACGTTTTGACCTACTGCTAAATAAAAAGGCGTTATACGTTCTGTAATACACTACAGAAAACAATTACTTATGTATTAGGTTCATGCCATTGTTGATTAATAGTTATACATGACCGATTTTTTGGTGAAATCTGACATTTCTACAAAATCTAGTGCAGGATATTTGTATGCGCAATTCTGGCATACGGTTAAAGCATAAGTACCAAAAAAAAACCGAATATATATTTTGGACACCTTCTCTTTAACCAATTAAAATTAAAATTGGCGCAGTACTATAATTGCAGTGGCATGATCTCATATCAAATTTCATCTAAATCATTACATTTTTGAATCATTGTGTTTATGTATATGAAGAAATGTAGAGCAACCGACTGTCAAACTTTGATGGATCTTAATTCAAAATTTTATAAGAATTCGCACTTTAAATGCTAAATCTTAATATAAAATTTTATCTATCTAGCTCTTTACATTTTGTATTAAGGTGATTATGTGTAATTATAAAGCCGGACAGACGGAATTTCGTTTGGAACGGCGGAATAGATTTCGTATGAACTTCGACGGAAATCTACAAATTTTACGCAAAGACCAAATACTAAATTTCATTCTTTTAACTGAAAGCGTTTCTCAATTATCGTTTTCACAGAGAGACAGGCGAGAAAACAGACAGACATAATTCTAAAATTGAGTTTTTTTTTTTGACTCAGAAAACTTTGGAGCTACGTGGAAATTCGTCAAAAGTTCGAATGCGAGTTGTTTAGAGATCACAATCCTTTTCTTTTTGTATACGAGAGAATAAACACCGATTAAATTCTCATGCTTCTTCAAGCTTAAAATGAGAATTAAAACGACTTTATAATCAAGGTAGCACATCTCGTTATCAAGGATAAAGCCTTCAGGGTGAAATTTAGTGGGGAAAAATGCATCGAAGAACCGGCTGGACGAGGCATTCATTCTTCCGGTTCAGTTTTCGCTTTCACGGCATTCATAGGAAGGGCGAGGTAGAAGAAAGGTTTGCCCCCATATACGTCAATCTAAGGTACATACGTCAATCTCTATTGTTGAAGTTGCTACAGCGATTGAGTGTGTGAGTTGAATGAAAAGACTAGCATAGAAAATATTAACTTAAAATTAATTTTTATTTAAAAATTTTCAGACTGAATAGAAAATTTTAAACTTTTATTTCCTTTATCAGCATTTCTAAAAGTACCTCAGCTGATTTTGTGTTTGAAAAGCAGAAAAACAAATGAAAAATTAGCTGTAGGAACTTTTACGACGATTTTTGGACAATTTGTAGAAAACGATTTCTTTAAGAAAATATCTTTAAGGGGAAAGTAGACTTTGAAATAAGCAAAAATGGACTGTATAATTCAAAAATTTTATCCTTTCTTTACAACAATATATCTTTATATTCAAATAAAATAGTTATAGAATATATTGTTCAATGAAATAAATATTTAAATGGTTACAGGAAGAAAGTACGTTTTAATGACTTTTCTCAAAATGATATTATAATTAGATTTAAATATCTTTGAAATGTTCCAGGTGTCCTAATTTTTGAAGAAATTTAAAAAAATTGATAATAAAGATTCGGTTAAATATTAAAGGAAAACAGAATAAGCATTTTATATTTCGAATTATTTTAGATAATTAAAACTCAATTTTTGTTTAGAAACACATAAAATCCTTGTGAAAATTCAGTAAATGTGCATGAAAATATTTCTAAAAAAATGAGCACTTGGTTGGAATTACAAAATAATACACATATTTTTTGGGTAATAAGGAAAAAAAATAATAGAAAGAATTAAAAATTAAGTCGTCTGAAATATTTTAAAATTTTTAAAAATTATATATTTTTAAATTTTTCAAAATAATATATTTTGTTGGAAAAAGATCATTTTTAAAAAAATTCGATGTCTTTTAATTTTAATATATATGCATAAAGAATTTCCTAACCTTAATTGAATAATTCACAGATGTGACTAATAGAATCCACCGCCCCTTTATCTTATC
>JAPMOR010074748.1:0-32920 GCA_026543865.1 Argiope aurantia
ATAAAGGAATGCTATATAGATATATTTCACATATACCTTTATTTATCTTGCGTTTAATTTCATTCCGCAAGTAAGAATGTTGATAAATTGAATTTCCTAATTTTGTCCATCATAATTGTTAACATTTATTTAACGTTAAATATATCTGGTATCTATATTGATTCACTGATCTGCATACAATCAATAATTTTGACCAAAAAAAAACACATTATCTGTTTTAAACAGTTTATTCTATAAAAAATAGAGCTGCATTGATTTTTAGTCTGCGATTTTTAACGAAAGAAAATAAAACTTTTTCAAATAAAAAATAAAAAGAATTATGAAAACAATAAACTATTTCAGAAGAAAAAACAATAAATAAATACTCTACTTCAAGAAATTGAAGAAAAGTTATAAGTTAAGGAAAAGGTTTAAATTTTTTTTCATTTTCTAAATAGAGCGAAATGAATCTCAAATAATTACCCTTAATTTGTTCAATCTTTACTTAAAAGCAATCATTAAGAAATTGCAATAAGTAAAACATCGTAAGTATCGTAAGTATAATTTAAACAAATTTTTAAATCTTCAAATCTTAAAAAATCATCTAAATAAGCTTCAAAAAGTCATTTGCAAATGGAATTCTCAAGAAAAACTTTAAAAACTAATTAATACTTTTAAAATTTTGCTCAAAGATTCTACAAAAAGCTTCAACAGACATTAATTATACACTTTAAAGAACAACAACAACAACAAAAAACTATCTATAAAAGTGGACATTAAGATTAAAAAGAAGCAACTGCTTTAAGTAAAAAGAAAATAAAAAGGTTTTAAAACTTTTTTTAAATAAAACCTTGACAAAGAGTAGATCCGATGTGTGTTTTTTAATTCTTCAATTAAAACTGAGCAAGAAAGAGTTTTTCGCTGTTTTTACAGTTCTTCTTTCAAATTTCACTGTGCAATTGAAAAGATTTAACTCCATTTACAAATACATAACAGCCATCGCTAATTAAAACATTGATGAAACAAATTTCGATTTCTTCCTGTATTATGTATTAGCGAGGCTTCGGAATTTAGCATAAATATGCATGGGAGGTTGAGGATGTGTTAGAATAATTTTACTTGGATTTTTAAGTTATTAAAATTTTAATAAGATTTTGACTAACATTGATTAAAAAGATTTAGATTAAATGAAGTTTTGAAGTTTTTCCAGCTGAACTGTTATATTTTTGAGACAAAATAAGTAACTTTTAGATGTAGTTCAAATACGTAATTGCACATTATCAGATAATAGTTTTTGTCTTGATTTGAAGCTATGCAGGGGAGATTTCCCTTTCGTAAATGTAAAATGTTTGAATGTTAAAGACGGTACAAGTTCTAGAACCTTCTTCATACCAATCTTTTCTTTTGAATTCTCAAAATCCCTATACTTAGAAAATCCCTCTTTTTTCTTTAACTTCAATTTTAGGATAGTACATTAAAAAATGAATCAATCTCCATTTTATTTCCGACAAACCTTTGTGACTTATTTGTAGAATTTTTTTTATTACAAAAGACGACTTTATCTCTAATTCAACTGTTATAACTGTGAGTTTAAATCTCAGTGTCTCAAGATTTAAGAAAAAAAGATAAAGTTATATAACACTAATCATCATTTATCATATAAAAACATAAAAATGCAAAATTTTTAAAACATTTTAAAATTTTGATTGAATAAATACACATTGTATAAGCGCAAAAATAAGAAAAACACAGTTTTGCGATACGGTTTCATTTCTAATAGAGAAAAGTATAAGGATTTACATTTTCCCTTATAATTTTTCTGGATTAGTAGATTGCTAATCTTATATACAAGGTAAATTAAAAGAACATGCTTATAATGCTGTCAATTTTACAGAATAACAAATATGGAATATAATAGCTAGATGCAAATTTTGTTATTAATTGTTTGTATGTTGCTTTTAATTTATAATTCCTTGCCCGTATTTTTTTAAATTTTTGAGTGTCATTCATTTTCACATTCTTAATTTCTGAGTCAAAACATTCAGAAGTTAAGAATGTTTGCATTATCTTTCGAATACAATTTCAGACGTCATACACAAACACATATAGGAAACTTGTCTCCGAAAGTTGTGAGATGACCATTGACGTCAATGGCTTGTTACCCCGAAATTTGAACAATGAAAATGTTTACCGTAGATGAAATGTAAAACTATACAAATAATAATTAGTTTCATGAACAGAAGATAACATACAATAACGTTTATTTATTTTACTTGAAAAGTTCTACGAACGCAAATAAGCAAAACATTGATGCATATTCTGCAAATAATAGAACCCGGATTTGAAACAGATTTGCCGCCTAATTTTGATTGATTACTCTATGTCAGAGATGATACAGAAATTCTATTGACTACGTCAAAGGTTTCGCCATAGGGTTACTTCTTTATTGCGCAGATCAAATTCCCCCTACTAAAGACTTCATTTATCTCTATGAAAATATCACAAGTATATTATTGCCACTTAAATTCTGTTTCTATATATCACGCATATAATTAAATATAATTTCTAATTTGAAATTTATTGCAAGTTTTGACAATAAAAATAGTACATTCTGTTTTTATTATTATGTTTTATTATTATTAATTTATTTAATTACCACATTTCTTTTGAGAAAAATCTGGCTGGGCTCTCATTAGATAGAATCACGTTATTGATCATTGATTGGAATTTTTCTGCGCTATCAAGTTAAAATTTAAATTGAAAAGAAAAAATTATTATCTTCCACACAAATTCTTATGTGAATCCCTGTTTTCAGCTTATTGATAAACATTCTTTAGATAAATCTTATATACAGGATACCAAAAGAATCATAAACATTTAAAAATTAGTAATTTAAATCAGTGATTAACTTTTGGATTAACTTTTTCGAATTATGTTTGTATGATTTTTGAAGTAAAAAGAAATCATGAAATATTATGTAGATGGAATGATTCAATGTCTTTTATTAGAAATTTTTGAGCATAGTCTTCTTATTCAGAAACATTTGGATATAACTCTGTAATGAGCTTAGAAAATTAAAATTAAAAACTGTAGAGGAAAATCGAATGCTCGTCAAGGAAAAAAACAACAACTTAGCTTTATGAATTTTGAAAATAACAACAAAAACAAGTACAGAAAAAGTTTAATGGAGTTTGATCCTATAGTATGAAATATCATGTTATGGTGATATTTTAAGCCTGTTTCGTCTATATAAATATATATTTTGATTTTTCATATAGAGAAATCGAAAATATTGCAACAGTGAAAAAAAATAATTAATTCGAGATTTTGTAGAATCTCCAATTTTCAATCCTCCTCGAGTCCAAAGAATAATGTTTAGAACTTATCATTTTTTAACTTCAAGCCATTTTGAGCTAGATGAGTGAAATTTGGTACATAAAGTGAAGATGAAATTCCAAATTTCCAAGAAATTTTGAACACAATTCATTCAGAAGAAATCTGTCACTCCCGCGGCCGAGAATAAATGAGCACCATCATTGCTGCAAAGATAAAATTTTATTCACAAGTGTAACATCTAAATTGTAGATTCATATCAAATTTTGAACCAAATAAGATAAGTCTATCTGTAGGAATTAGTCTATCTGTATGCCCCTTCACGTGCATGCAAGCGAATTAATTCAAAAATGCAATGACCTAAATTAATGAAACTTGGTTTGGGTCTTATGATTGCACTTTTTCTATTCTAAATTTTGTTTACAATCGATCGAGAAAAATAAGAATCAAAAATCTATATATAATCTCTCGTCAGTAAATAATCCCTCAGAATCATACACTAGATTCAATGAAAATGTTAGATTCACGCCGTGTTCTAAGTGTAAAGGAGTTGAACACACATTTTCTTTCAGTTCACTTAGTTGAAAATAGCCGGCAAGTTATTCTGGTTCCAGATGTTATTTTCGTTGTCTCTTAAACATTAGTTGATATTATAAAATATAAAGAAGTGTTACAATGAAGTCATTTAATGAATATACAATCTTCCTTAACATTTTTCAACTCTTAAAAATTTTGTAATATTTGATAAAATGCAAGATTTATGACAATTTAAATTATTTAAGTACACAATATACATTATTATTATTAAATATTTGGCAGACAACATTTTTTGAGGTTATTTTTAAAAATAAATGCGAGATAATTTTTGAAGGTTATAATAATAAATTTTCGAAAAAGACGCTTTTCTGAAAAATTGAATATATATATATATATATATAATAATTTTAACAAAGAATCGGCATTTTCTTATAGAATTTATTTTTATTTTCTTTTTGACTTACATCAAATTATACTTACTCAAAATATTTTCTAATTTTTGCATTGACGGGAAAGTAAAGCCATCATATATTTATAACTTTACATATTTATCATTGTTACATATTTTCATTAACCACATTTATTTATTTTAATTTCATTTATAAATAATATTCCAAATTGCTTATACTAAGCTAAAAAAATAGGTATTATTTTCCTTGGACGTGGGTCTAAAATATGAATTAAAAATCTAAGGCTCATTATAATAAAAGTTTTTAATGTAATGAGAATACATTTTTCTAAGCTACTTCTTCCAATTGAGAAATTTAGGTAAATATTAGACGCAAATTTTTAATTTTTTGTTTCGACAATTTGCTATATTTCGACTAAATAGCTAGTTTTGTTACTTATTTATTGCATTCATATATAAATTGGCAGACAGGTTGATTGAAGCGCACATTTCCAAGGAAAAAAACTTCTTTTCATGCAGGAAGTCCAAAATTAAATAGCTTGAACCGTAAAAACGAGGTAAAGTTTGAAATTTATTAAACCTGAAATCATCAATAATTTCATCATCATAATGCTGTCTCTTTTGTAACTAAGAAAGTAAACACAATTCATATCAATTATAAATCAATTTCAATCAACCAATTTTTTTATGAAAATTCTTTTTTAATTCTGATATCATGCTTTGAAACTTTGACACTTAATATGTCTTGTACAGTTCTGTAAATGAACTTTAATATTTTTGAGACTAAATAAACGACTTCTAGTCGTAGTTATCTCTTTATCGTTTATAAAGTTAGAATATTTTTTATTTTATTTTGAAGTTAGGCTTGAGATATTTTCACGCGTCTTGTAAATTTGGTGGCTAAATGACAAAGACAGCAGATTTCTAATTCACCTTTTTCTCCTACACTCTCGAGATCCTTGTATTAAACTTTCTTTTTCAATTTAAGAAAACATTGGGAAAGGTTAATGTAGTTATATTTTATTTTCAACATATTCTTTCTGCATTAATTCTTGAAAACGTTTTGTTATAAAAGAGGAATTTATCATATCACATGGTCCATCGTTTTCAATATTTGCATATTAAAAAATGTTGCTGAACCAATTACCGGCTTCCTAGTGTGGTAAGGAAAGGAAGAAAAAAAATAATAAAGCTATTTAACATCATATGCTCTTTATGATATAAAACATAAAAATAATAATTCTTGGTACTTTAAAAAAATTCATCTGAATAAATAAAAATTGTATTAGAGTAAAAATAGTATAAAACATGTTTTCACTTTGTTTAGATTTATTGGAAGAAACATTTTAAAGATTTACTTTCCTTTAATTCTTCAGTGTTTCTGGTGATTAATATTATGCTCAAGATAAGTAAAAATAACAAGCATACAATAGTCCTTATTTTACAGAATAACAAATATCTGGGAACGTTGGAATATTTTGATGAAATACTATCTTAGAGTATATGATTATATGCGACATTTTCGTAAATTTTTTCCCACAACGTCTGATTCACAATACTGAGAAGCTAAGAATGAATACATTATCTTTTCTACCAGTTTCGGGTGTCATATGCACATATAGGAAACTTCTGAGACCATTGACGTCAAAGGATTGTTATCTCGAACACTGTACAATTAAAACTGCCCTTTTAAATGAATTTGAATCTATTCAAATGGTGATCAGCTATATAAACAGAAGATAAAATAACTTAAATTTATTGGTTTGGAAAATGCTGTGAAATAAGAAAAACTTTGTTGCTTATTATGCAGATAAGCGAACCGGATTTAAAACAGGTTTGATTGAAGGGTCTACGTTAGAGCGCTTATAATTAAAGCAACATGTGGTTAGGAAATCCTGTTGAAGTGTTTCGACTACACCAGAGTTTTCTTTCTTCAAATTGTACTGTAAATAAATAAAGGATAAAGGAATGTCAATCCTCAACCCCCCTGGCTGTATGAATGAGAATCCCTATAGAAAAAATTGTAGTTACAAATCTTACAACCAAAAAAGAACAGAAAATCTCAACTTTATGTCTTTTAAACGGAAGGAAACGAATTAGCGAAAAAAGTTATTTGAACTTGCAGTCCAAAGTATCCTACCCTGATAACGCTTTAAATTTTATTCGTTTATCTTTATTTTATTTTTTCTTTCTTATATACCAAGAGAGACAATAATGCAATAATAATAATAATAATAATAATAAAAACTGTAATTCGAGATTTTTCACGAATCTTCCAGCTTCAGATCTCCCCGAGTTCAGAAAACTAATTCTTGAAATCTGCGAACACAATGATTCAAACCGTTTTGAACTAGACGAGGGATATTTGGTACATAGAATTAAGATTAAATATGAAACTTTCATGAAATATTGAGCAAAATTCAATCAGAGAAAGTTTATTTCCCCCACTCTCCGAGTATAAGTGAAAACAATAACTACAAAACCCAAGAGCTGGACAGATAAAATGATGTAAACAAGTGTAGCACTTAAATTATAGATTTAAATCGAATTTTGAATCAAATCTGACCAGAAATTGACCTTGTGTAGATCTGTACTTTGTGATTGAAAAATATCATCCAAATCCAACATACATATTTGATTATCTAGTACTTTTTTATTAACAGTATGCCATCGATCAATCACCAAAATTCACACATTAGATTTAATAAATAAAAATAGCCAATATTCATGGCAAATCAACTGGTTACAGAAGGCGACTAATATTTAATAATGCTAAACTCAATTATGATTAATTGAGATAGGTCGAAAGTACAGGTAGGCTTTCGGTATGCCTTCTTTTAATTACTTTCTGGAATTAGCTTTGCATATGCGATTTGTTACAGCGTAAAGATTTTTAGAATGCAACATGATACTAACATTGAGAGAAGAATAAAATGAACCAAGAGATCTAGCAATGTCTTATTAAAACCTTCATAAAACTGTAATAATTACTTTAAACTCATGAAGACATTTACTAAAACGCTCTCCGCATTTGTATACTTAATCCTAAAGGTATAGAATGGAAGCATTCTGAATTCTCTGTTTCAGATGGAAACTTTAGCTTTATCGAAAATGTCATACTGATAAGAATTATTTTTGAGAAATATATACATTAAATAAATACAAATAGATTTGCATGCATTTTGTTTTCTAGATTCGTTATTTTTATTCATTTTTCTTCTATGCTGCATTTAGAAGTAATGAACTATATTTATTTATTTTCAAGAAAAATAAGGACAATTATCTAATACTTTGATGTAATTCTGAGATTTTTTCTGACTTAATATTTCAAACATTCGATTCCTCAATTTTCATTATAATGCCAAGTCCTTAAACATCACAATGAGTTTGCTGAAATTTCCATTTATGAAATTGTACAGACATTAGAGCGTATATATCTTTTGGCTTATTTCAAGACCAAACATAAATGGAATATATTATATTCCTTTGCACTATATTGTTTGAATGATGAGATTATTTTTTTATTTAATTTAGTTCATATTCTAAATTGCCATACCCTAATTAGGGTTAAAATTACAATATACTAAAGAGATTTTTTTTCTCCCTTTTAAAACACGAAATATTATGTCACTTGTAATTAATCTTATGTCTAATAATAAATCTAATTTAGTGAAAATAACTCTCATTTTTTAATTACCTCATTACTTGCCATAACATTAATGAATATTTACTTCAATACTTGAACTTCTTTGTAGACTCAAATAATTTGTATTATAAAAAAAAGCTCATGGACTTTAACAACAAACTGTCATAAATTCAAAGTATTAAATCTAGAAACATCTAAACTCGGGAATTCTCTCAGCTTTTGAAACTCGAGTAATTTGAAAATATCTGAAAAAAATGTTTGGCCTATCTTTTAGTTTATAACTTGACAACTGAAGCTACATTTAATTTCCCAATTTGATATTATAAACGCTCTTACCGCACATATCTGCGAAAAAATATTTCCTTTTTCATAACATAACACATTCATTTTTTTCATAACATTTTCGAACATAAAGTTCCTAATGAACATAAAGAAATCCTGACCGTAATATACCGAAGCTTAGCAAACGTCGGCATTTTCCAAAGAATATCAATATTCTTATAATCTCAACTCGATATTCATTAGAGAATATCGGATGGAGACATTTATTATTATTTTTTTTTTTTTGCAATTTCGTTCTTTCGCAGTATTACACATACCGATTTTTGAAAGTGATAACTTAACACATTAAATGCGAGAGTTGACTCTGTGCTCCCACTTGTTTTTTTGGGGCAACTCGAACAACAACAACAACAACAAAAAAAAAAAAACTACCTAGAATACAAACGGTTAAAAATGTAACAATAGTGAGTCTATTTTCATGTTTAAATTTTGCAGATTTTTCATTTCCTATTCTGAGTTTTGTCGACATAAGTTTTACTTAATCGCTCTCTCTTAAATAAGAAGATGGAGGATAGATAGTGTAGGTGATGTAACCGGAACAGGCAAATTCCGCCACAGGAATATAACATTTTTGTTGGATAAATTTCCATTATGTAACTAGATCTAAGGCATTCTACCAACTTTTCAGAGACATGGGGTACAATTCAAACACTCAATACAATTCAAATTGGTATTTATCATTCCATAATTTTTTTTTATTTGTACCGTTATTAAATTGGGGAATGAAATCAGAAATTTGTTCTGAATCAGAGTGGGTGGTCCCCTTGAAACTTTCTAGCAGTTAAAATCTTAATCCCCTCCTCCTGCATAAAATTCCGATTTCCATTATTCGTAAATATAGAATATTTTAATTTTGTAATTGATTTTTAACTCATTATCTTATGTGCTAGAATTTTGACATTTGTGTACTCTTATGTTCTCAAAATCTTTGAAGCTCACACAAACAAATAAATTTCACTAAATTAATCATCTTAATTCATTTTAAATAAATGTTATAGCACAGATACATATTCTTCTATGCACTGTTAGTACACTTTATCTAAACCAGATGGCAGTATATGCAAATATCTTGATTTGAAGATCCCCCCCCCCCCTGTAGAATTAGAATTAGTGAGTATAATAGAAATTATTGAATAAAAGACTTTCATATTTTAAACTTTATGGGATCTTTTGAAGCATTTTAATGCAATATTTATTAAAAAATAAAGGAAGATGTATATTTTTTTGCTTTTAACATGCTAAATCGCATGACCCAGAATATCAATCTCGACACATTTATACTTTTAAAGTTTTGAGCTTGGTGACATTTTTTTAAAGTTTCCATTAATTAAAAATTTAGCGAGATTTTTGTACTTTTTTCTTATATAAATAAAAAGTATTATTACATACCGATGTTCTTGATATCAATTTAAAATTTAAAAAAAATCATTTTATTAATTTAAATTTACTAATGCAATTTGTTCTCAATTTTGATTCTTTCCAAAAAATATTTTAAAGTAGTACGAATAGCAATACTTTACATGGCTTTAATGGAATTAAAATTATTTTCATTGTTTCATTAAATGCTAAACAGGATACCCGTGGCTCTACCTATGTTTATTTGTTCTATTTCTTTATAAGTAAACGCTCCCCCTTCCATTCATTTATGTCTAATAGTTTTCGAATTCTTGTATTCTATTCTTTAAGAGTTTGTAGGAACTTTAATTTTAATTAATTAAAATTACTCTAATGTTTTCAGAGAAACTACAATTTTATTTTCGCCATTTAAGGTGTAGTAATGTAATAAGAATTTACGATAGTAAAAAAAGAAATGAAATGAAAACGACCGAAGACATTCCGCCTGGAAGCATTGAAAATTTTCAAAATCTTAAGTTTTAGTTTAGTTAGTTGTATTAACGTCCCGTTTGAAGCAACACTAGGGCTATTTTGGGACGGACCTCGTAATTTTGAACCGCGGTCAGATGACGAGGACGACACCTGAGCTGGCACCCCCTTCAAAATCTTAAGATATGAGAAAAATTTAGATCAAAGAATTAAAGAAATTGTAACAATTTTAAAAAACGATATGCGTATTAATATTTTTGCCTTTTCTGTACCTATAAAAATAAAAAAAAATGGTGAAAGCAAATTATTTACATGGGCAGAAGGTATACCGATGATATATATATGATTAAACAGTTATGCATGTTTAATATTTCGATCCAAAAATGGAAAATCAAAATTATGGTTAAATTTTTTAAATTATTTCAAATCAGAAAAAAAAATATGAAATTAATGTTCGGATTTTTAAGATGGGATAAAACATCTAAAATCTTTTAATCTAAAAAAATGTTTTTATGAAAGAGAAGACGGAAATTATCTTGAGTTTTTACCCAATAAATCTTCATCATTATCCAACTGCAAGAGTGTAGTTTTAATTTAACTTGGCATTAATTAACTCAAATAACAGAACAAGCTTTCAGAAAAAAAGAGCAAAAAAAGACACCTTAAAAAAACATTTTTAATTGTTTGAAGTAGAAAAAAATGACAAAACTAGACACGGTAATTAAATTTGTCGTATTAATTTTAACAGTTCGTGTAAGCATCAATAAATTAAGGACCTTGCTCAATTTATTTCATCGGTTAATTGAGAGCCATGTAACGAAAGACATACTCCATACCGAAAACTAATTTTTTTTAGTCATTGTTAAATTTGTATACTACATTATTTTAAGGTTTTGAAAATATTCATACACGCGTAATTATAAAAAAATTACTGTATAAACAAAAAAAATGTTTCGCTAATTAACATTTTAAAACAATAAGAGAATTGTTTTCAATGAGTGAAAATGAAGTGAATATGAAGACTATTTATCAAGTTTAAAAAAGTATTGATCTAAGTATATATTATCAGTGCTTTATGGTAGAATTATTTGATTACACTAAGTACTACATCATCATCATTCTTTCCTATTTCTAATATAAAATGAATACACAATATTTACTGTTTAAGATATTATTTATTTTATTCTGTAAGACCTTTTTGCTCTATTACCTTTTTCCATCTCTCAGGAAGTCTCATTATACCTTCTTCCCAAAATTTTTGTGCTTTGGACAAGATATAATCCTCGAATTGCGCTTTTATTTCACTGATGGATTTAAAGCGCGTATCGCGAAGAGCAATTTTTAAGGTCAGAAAGAAGTAATAATCAGATGGAGCGAGATCTGGAGAGTATACAAGATGCGGTAAAATATCCCAGTCAAACTGCAAGATCTTCCTTCTTACGACTAATACAATATGTGATCTCGCGTTGCCATAATGAAAAACAACGCCTCTTCAGTTCATTAATTCTGGCCATTTTTTTGCTATGGCAGCTTTCAATTGATCCAGTTGATGACAGTACTTCGTAGAATTTATTGTTTCACCTTGAGGAAGAAGCTCGTAGAAAATTACGCCTTTCCAATCCCACCAAATGGACAAAAGAACTTTTTTTGGGGTGTAGTAGAACTCTGGAACGACAGAAACCAATGGCATAGACGGCTAATAGATAAGCTTGCATGTTTGAACAAGTATGGCCAAATAAGGTCATTCATAGCGTGATTAGAAAGAAACTTTTGAGATACCCAAATACATAAATTACGTTACTTTCGATAAATTGAAATTGTATATGTCGAATTTAGTATAGTTATAGATTCTGGTTCATTACTAAGAAAGGCATATTTGCTTTCAAGAAGAGAATGAATAGTGCTTAGACAATAATTTTGTCAAATTTCATGATGTCGAAACAGACGAGGACCTATCACTTACCTTCCAATTGCACTCCATCTCTTTTCTTTCCATAAAGAATTATTTTAAAAGGCTTTGTTATTCAATTTTTCATATTTCACTATCATAGCGATATCTATAAGCTCATTATAATTCTTGCGTCTTTTATGCTACATGGTATATTCCAACTACATTGAATGTATTTTGCAAGCATGAGTTGAAAAGATATAAATATTAGGGATCAATTGATTATTGATTAAACTAATTGTTGTTACCTGTATGATCTTTTTCTCAAGTTATAGACATTAAGATATTTCTACTGGTTGATTCTATTCAAATATATCAATATATTACTTCAGATTTTCAAAACTAAAATAATTAGTTTTTTTTAAAAATTTTGACCTTTATTTCGTCTCTTACGACAAATTCTTCACCGGTGTTCTTTATTGCTCTTCATTATTTTAATCTAGTCTTTCAACAGAATTTCATAAACACAAATATTCTATTTGCTTCATTCTTTTCGATTACATTTTCCAAAATAAAATTAATTTGTGAAATATACATTTTTTTTAGTATGATATAAATCTGTTTCCAAAGTCTTATATATTTTCTCTCATTATATAAATTTGAAGTGCATTGACAGGAGATTTTGTAAAGTGCTATGAGGCATTTAGTATGAATTTTTTGACGCATTTAGTATGAAGTAAAAAAAAAATTGAACAATTTGAACTGTAAGGTTTATGTAAAGTGTAAGAGAATTAAATTTCTATTCTTATAGCTTTCTTTGGGCAAAAAATAAATAAATAAATATATTATTTTTTCTTCTATTGGGTTGTTCGGAAAGTAATTTCGTTTTTTCCCGGCAGAGGATTTAATTGTATTTTTTGCACCCAACTTCACATTTAAACCGTATAATTTTTATATGCTTTGAGAGCTCATATAGCAAGGCTTGTGCGTGAAAAATTCCTATTAATTCTACGCAGAAGTTTTTGGTTTAGTGCCCTTTTAAATATGGAGAGCGATAAGCAGCATTTTCGACATATCTTACTGTTTTACTACAGAAAGGGTAAAAATGCTGTTCAAGCCAGAAAGAAATGGACCGATGTGTATGGAGAAGGTGTGTTGACAGTACGCCAGTGCCAGAACTGGTTCGTTAAATTTTTTAGCCGGTAAAACCTTCACCTCAAATGAGGAGGTCAAAAACCACCTCGATCAGAGCAAAAATTTTATGAGCGTGGAATTATGCTACTACCAGAAAGATGGCAAAAGGTGTTGGACCAGAACGGCCAATATATAATTTAGTAAAGTATTTGTTTATTATACGAAAACTGTCTTTCATTTCCAAAAAAAAAAAAAAAAAACGAAATTACTTTCCGAACAACCCAATATATATCGGGAGAGAAATATCGGAAAAAGTAATTTTTTTTCCTTACCATGGTAAGATAACCAATGGAATCAATTCTTCTTATGCTGAAGAAAGAGAGGCATTTAAGCCGGAAATTTGAAAAAGTGAAAGAAAAATCGGCTGGAAATAAAATTAAAGTCCCAATAGGCAACTAAATAAAGTTAGCCAATGAAAATTTGAAGTTGGGTGGGGAATTCTTCCTTTATTTAGAGTGTCGTTTCAATGATAAGACGTGGATTTCTGGTGACATTTAGAATGCTTCGTGTTCTGTCGTAATCAGAAATCGCCTTGATGAAATTATAAAGAGATTTTCAAAGAATGAATACAGTATGCGGCAAAAAAACCCGGACAAAGTTATTACTTCAATAGAAATTAATCAAGTACTTTTTTATTTTTGTTCACTACTTATTGTATACCAGTTCAATTATAACATATTTTATAATGTATCTTTTAGTTTGCACATTGTTTTTTTGGCTTTTTTACAATGCCAAGCAAAAAATATGCTATTTTAGAGTTGTTTAAGCAAGGAAAAAGACAGTATGAAGTTGTTCATTGGCTTAATATGCCTCGGCACATAGTATCTGATGCAAGCTACAGTTTCAAAGAGCTTGGCAATGATGGCCAAAGTTCAGGATGTGAACAAAAACCATATGATGGACATTTTCAATAGCTGTAAAGTTATCAAAAAGCGAGTTCAATGAAATTCGAGGGTTTCCATGAGAAAGATTACTCGTGAAGTATGAATAAAGGATCGATCAGTGCAACGAATGACAAAAACAGAGCTTGGACTGAAGCCTTACGAGTTTAAAATAAATTCAGTTTCTGACTGAATGAAACAAACTCGTATTGCGGCTCCAAAGACGCCAAAACTTTTTAGGCGGATCTAACTAAAAATCAAGCAAATTCTGGAAATTTTTTTAATTGATAATTCTTCTACAATATTGCTTTAAATCTTCCTCTTTATTATTTTTAATTAGTTTATACAAATTCTTAATCTTTAATCCACATGCATTTAAACCATTTAGGAGTATTTGAATGAAATAAAGGCTGAATTTTATTACTATTTTTTTCAAAACTGACAACACATATTGTTATTAGAAAGAGTCAAAATTAGTACTTGAAAATCACTTTTTAGTCCCTAAATACTAAGCAATAGCTACTATAGAAAAACCTTAAATGCAAAAGTTGTTTGCCTTAATGAGTAGCTAATACAGATAATTTGATTTATTTTCCTTTTTTAAATGCTAAGAAAGTAATAAGGAAATGGAAATTCCTCCCCCCCCCCCTCCATCCCGAACTAGATGGCCTATTTAGAAACTCATCATCATAATATAAGAACTTTTGAACGATGGGCTCTTTTAGGTACTTGGGATCATTATTAGTAAAGATTTGCTGAAATTTTTCAATGTCGTGTCATGAGAAAGCATTGCAATTGGTATCCTTCCGATAAGGAATCTATCAAAAAAAAATTTTAAGGAGCAAATTTCATAAAGATCATGAAAGTGATTTATGAATAATATGAGGAGTTTGCTAAATTCTGATAAGAAATCTACTTAAAAACAGGAATTAATAGTACTATAAGAGAGTTGTTGCAAAATACATCACTTTTTATAAGTAATTTTACTCTCTTAAAATTTTTTGAAAACTCTTGAAGGGCAATTAATAAAAATATGAAGAAAATTAATAAAAATGCTCTAAAGAAATCCCTGTAAATTTCATCTTAATCTCAACGAGTCTATATTCATTTATTTTTCTACCATGATTAAATAAAAAAGAATGTCTAACTAGTTAAGAATAAGTTCAAAGTATTTGAATTCTCTGTTTTGAAAAAAAATCTCATGTTTTAGCTTTTAATTAAAATATTAAAGTTTAAAAAATTTTACTTCGTAATTAACTTTACTTGAAACGACTTTCACTTTAATATTTTTAGACAAGTTCTTAAAAAATCCGCCAGTAAAACTGATTAATTTTAATAAGTGAACTAGAAAAGTCCTGTTTGAAGACTAAAAATAAATTTTTTCTTCCTACAAGATTGCGTCATTATTATTTAGAAAAATATCCATTAATACTACGATTATGTATTAAATAATATTTGATTTTTAATCTATTAGTTAAAACTTCCTTTAACTAATTAAGAGATTTCTCAACACTCAGTAATCCATTAAGTTTTAAAATATATTTTAGAGTTAGAGCACTTTTAATCAAGTTCTTGATTTTTTTAACGAAGTTCTTATGAGAAAAATATCTTTAAAAAGATGTAAATTAAAAAAAATTCTATTAAGATTATAATGAATTAGTAAGAACACTATTTAAAATCACATTTTTATTCGTGACGTCCTAACTAGTTTTTATAAAAAATGCTTTAGTCTATTTAAAATAATATTCATTTTTTTAAATGCTATTTTCTTTCAGAACAGAAAAAAAAACTTATCTAGATAGAATCATTCATTAAAAATCCTCACCGTAAAAACATCATTTTAAATTTTATATTAAAAAGTTCACCTTTTTGAAAAAAAAAATTCTCCGAATCCGATCATATAAATTTCATTGTATTTTGAAGTTATAATGAGAATAAATAGTGTTTTGGAAGAGGAAATTTTAGATGTATGTAAATTTTCAAGGAATAAAATTTGTCATGATTGTATATCCTAAAGGACTGGCATTTGAAAACTTGTTTTATTAATTTTTGTTTCTTATTGAATTAATTCTAAATTTTAATTTAAACTGATAATAAAAACTCGACCGAAAGCCAAAAACGAAAAGTCATTCATTCGTCTTCACCAGTTTCTTGCGTTCTTCCTCATCAAAAGTTTAGAAAAATCACCATATCATCATTTTTGATCACCAAAATGATTGGAGAAAAATGATAATACTTATACATTACTCCGCAAGACACTTCTAAATAGGGGGAGAAAATGCCTAAAAGTTTAAAAAATTGCGTGTTCCATTGAAGACGCCCTTGTTATTACTATATATTTCATAGTCTTAATGATACATGAAAATCCTTGAAGTCACTCTGTCTTTTGCAGACAAATATCATAGTTTCTAACAGAAATAAAAGAAGTTGACAGTTGAATCAGCAAACCACTCTTTAAATTCTCATATATTATTCACCATGATGATATTCAAAGAGTATTTATAAAGAAAAACATTAATTACTGCAACAAAAAAAGTAGCTGTTTGATCACTTACTATTCATATAAACGAGTTTGGTGTATTCCGAAGAAACTGTAAGCTTCACTAACTATTTCAATTACAAGATCCATAACCTCAACCTTTTAAATGGTAAATAATATGTATGTTGAGAAATAGCACTTAAGTTCAAGTTTTGAATATTATTCCCTCTATAAAAATATTTCACAGATCTCTTATTAACCTTTATTACCATTATAAGTTAATGAACAACAATCAAACTTGGGGTTCATAATTTTCTATGTATCCGAATTAAATGCCTGTAAGGTCTTCAGGCTTTCTATATGTTTGTATAGTTTCGAGTCTGTATTTTAAATATTTAAAAATATATTTAAAATCGTATTTGTTTAGCTGAAAAAAACTTTTTTGTCGATAAAATTTATTTCATTTATACTTCTTAGTTAACTTTAAATGTTCTGAAAAGTTCAATATTAACAATAAGATGTCCAATTTCGCTAATAACTTAACAATATTGAACCCTTTTTTTATGTGGAAATCATGAAAGCATTGAAGAAGGATAAGATAATTACTGCTGTAAGAAGACTTAACAAGTTTCTTTAAAAATAAACAACATAAACTGTGAGCTTCATTAATTTATAAAATAAAAAGATAATTGTATAATCATTTTCAGGAATATTAAAAATAAGATATCGTTTGTCAAGAGAAAATTTAATTTTTTAGATGTCGGTATAGATAATTACCTAATCAGTATAATACTTTAATCTCATAAGCTATATTAAAAAAAATCTTAAATGACAATATCCTAGGATTCCTCTTTTTATAATAACGAGTATTATTTTTCTTTTATATATGTTTGCCACTCGATCCGTTTATACAACGCGAAACAGCAATATTTTATTTTCAAAATTTTATATAGATAATTAAGTTTTTGAGACTTAATTTTTTTAAAGCTGCATTTTTTAACATACCGCATTTTGAGTTTTTTCTGTTATAATTAATATTTTTTTTCATAAATAGTTTTATAAATTATTTTGCCTCACGAAAATTTAAGTCCCTTGATTATCATACTTGTAGACTTTCATTTAAAATATTTATTACAAAAGTTGTTGTATAGATACTACGTGAAGCGCTAAATAATATATAATATTAAATTAAAATTAAAATTATTATTCAGAAATTTCAACGAAAACCTTCTTAAAATAGTTTGCTTAACAATTTTTGTGTAGGCCGCGGTGGCCTGGTGGTAAGGTCTCGACTTCGGAACCGGAGGGTTTCAGGTTCGAGACCCGATTCCACCAAAAGAACCGTTGTGTAAGGGGGTCTGTTGCACGTTAAATCCGTCCTGACCAACTGTCCTCCCGCTGGTGTGGTGTGGAGAGGGGGGTGCCAGCTCAGGTGTCGTACTCGTCATCTGACCGTGGTTCAAAATTACGAGGTCTGTCCCAAAATAGCCCTAGTGTTGCTTCAAACGGGACATTAATATAACTAAACTAAACAAAATTTAACAATTTTTGTTAAAAATGTTTGGAAGAATGTGTCGCGATAATTTCTTTGTGTCAACTTAAATGATCTACGTGATATCATTTAACTAGTTCTAAATGATGTAAAATTTTCGAAAATTTTTATTTGGGAAAACAAAAAGCATTTGGAACTAGGAGAGTAGCCTTGTAGTTATTACCACTAAAATTGTCTGCAATTTCTGCATTTAATGTATTAAGCTGAATTAATGCTAAGATTCATAATACGATTTTGTTATTGGAAGAATTGGAAGAATACTATATATATATATATATATATATATATATATATATATATATATATTAAAAACTATGAATGCTTTACATTTATTTAAATAATAATTATAGAAGACAAGCATGCCTCACAAGAAGATTTAAATAAGATAATGGCAATTCATATTCACTAAGTGTTCGTCAAATATTAAGCAAAGAGTAAACATCAGAATAAAATTATCGGTTTGCTAAATGAAAACCGAGAATTTGATATGAAGCTACAGAATATGGTTAGAAACATAAAGTTAATTAAGTGAAAAGTTATTAAACTGAGTATATGTGAATTAAATTAAATTGCATTATAACTATATTTCTCCGGGAAGCATGCTTACAATGTATCCCCAGAAAAAATCCTGTACCCTGCAATATTAATTTCTAGCCATACGACAGTGACCATTACATGTTTGTTGTAAAATTGAATAAAACAAAGCACGTGAATGTTATATTTCTTGTATAATGAATGAGTTAAAAGACAACTTTTTTTCAGACACAAGGAATACTAGCCTAATCGACTTTCCACTGTCAAGAACATTGAACGAAATCCTTTTGCAACTTGACGTTACAGTTGCTATACAGATGCTGCTTCTTTTTCCTCCCTCCCTTATCTAGTGTTTGGTGGAGTTGTTTAAGTATTTCCTTTGACCCAGATACCATTTGTTTCGGAAACATGAACCCTAATCTCTCTGTTCAGTCGTCTACTTCAAAAGAAAGTCGTCGTCTACTTATCTTAAACTTAAAGCCTAATCTTTTCTCGAATGGTGATAGTCTTTTATATATAAAACTTTTGAAAAGCATTTATAAAACATTTCTTGACGTTTGAATTTGTCAACAAAAGTTTTGTAGAGAAAAAGATTCGTAGTTGTAAACCGAAAAGTTCAGAAAATGTAACAGTCTTTAATGTGCTTTACTGGTTCCATTTTATTGCTTTTGAAATGTTTCAAGTTTTTTCACTTGCTATAAAATTTAAAATGCTAAATAGACATTTTACAAATGTAGTATTTTTAAATAGTTCATAGATGAATTAATAAGTCACAAAAAATGTTTCAAGGATTTATCCTATAAAAAGGGATCATAAATATTTTGTATGTTTTTATCCATGGTTGAAAATAAGTTCATTTTATAGCTTTAAATTTATATTAATTTAAAGCAATCATTTTTAATTATAAACGAATTATGTAAGCAAACCTCTTTCAATGCCTTTGTTCTCGAGTTTCCTTTGACCTTATTTTCTCTGAGCTCGTTAGTATATTACAAGAGTTTCACTTGATACGGGCATAAAAAAACTATGTGTCAAATCATTACACTTCGTTTTTCCTTATTCTCGTGATCCTTAAAAAATAATGTATGCCTTTTAGCGGGAGTATAAAACGCGAATAGAGACAAATATTCCAAAGTATAAGAGTCGAAGATACTAATTGCATTAATTAAAATGAGAAAAAACATACTGTGCATTACTGAAAAAATAAAATACATTTCTTTAAAAATAAGTTGATACACAAAATCGAAAGTATATTGATGTAAATTTAATTGATATCCATGGATGGTCTTTGAATTAAGATTGATCGAAATTAAATACTATGAGTCGAAAAGTTAGATCAGCTGGTATTTGCTTTATTTACAGCAAAATATTACCGAATCTGAAGATTTCTGGACATTTAATGTTGAAGCTACTTTCGGAGAAAACATTAGAATTTTTTTTTTGTTTAAGAATCTCCCCATTCAACAACAGAAAGAGTTCTTTGTTTCAACACTACTGACATGTGATCATGAATAATCAGTAAATATTAGCTTACATCAAAAGCAGTTATTTTCTGGAAGAATGGAATCTTACTAGGGATAAAGTTGTGAATTATGTTAACTTTTATGAATGGTGAAGACAGTATTTGATATTTATAAAGATAAAAGTGTGCATATGAAATTGAAAATCTTTGTTATTAAATTTGCTAATTCGAGCATGAAAATTAAAGCATGTTGGTAGAAGTCACATTTATCCATCGTATTTTTTTGTTTTTTTGTAAAAGCATATTTTATTGAGAATACAGTAAAAATTCTAAGAGATTATCTAAACAACAATTAAAATAAACAAATGCATAGAAATATGTATACATATCTGTAATACAATATAATTATAAATATAAGGGATACCCAGATGAAAAGTGAACTAGTTGACAGAAAAGAATACCTTTATTAGAGATCGAAAGAAATTACCATGGGCGTGATAACGCAGGTCCCTTCCTTTAAATAGTAGGTTCTATGCCTTTGCCGTAGAAACATGGTGATTGATTTTTCAGGCAGTTCTTCATAGTTTCCTTCACTTCGTCATTTGAATGGAAACGTGTCCCTTGTAATGCTTTTTTAAGTGGCTCAAAGATGTGGAAGTCATAGGGCGACAATTTCGGACTGTACTTTGGGTGTTCCAACACTTGGCAAAATAATTTTTTTTAAGATCGTTCGGGTTTCAAGAAAGTAGTGTAATTGGGCATTGTCATGGGGAAGCATCACTTGTGTGAGAAAGCTTCTCCGTTTGCTTTTGATTGCCTTCCGTAGTTCCGTCACAGTACTGCAGTATTGTGTTGAATTGATAGTGTTCTCTTTGGGCAGGGAATCAATCAAGAATGGTCCGCGGCAATCAATGAGTCAAAAACCATACTATCGCGCTCTGTTCCGATCTGGAACGCATCCATAAATAATGAACGACTTCGACCAGTTTCCTCTAATACATACAGCTTTCAATGTTGAACACAGTATGCACACCTCCTATCGCTCCTTTTATCTCTGTTTGGTGCCGCTGCTATAGCTATAGTCATTCTGACTTAACCGCAAGTGTCCATTTTTCATTTGGGCAACCTAATAGTATTATAATTTGTTATTATATATTGGTTTGTATATATAATATTTAAAAAAAATACTAAAATCTCTTCTACTTACTTATTTATTTAAAAACAAATTACTAGAATTTATTTTACAAATGCCACTAGGCAACGATGGTCTGGTGGTAAGGTCTGGGCTTCGGAACCGGACAGTTTTAGTTTCGAGACCCGATTCCACCAAAGAACCGTCGTGCAAGCGGGTCTGGTGCACGTTAAATATCCGGACTAAACGTCCTTCAGCTGGTGTGGTGATGGTGTGAAGAGGGGGGGGGTGCCAGCTGAGGTGTCGTCCTTGTCATCTGACCGCGGTTCAAAATTACGAGCTCCGCCCTAAAATAGCCCTAGTGTTGTTTTAAAACGGGACGTGAATGTAAATAAACTAAAGAAATGTCACTAAGAATTTATTTCCAAGGTTTCCTGTTTTTTTTTTTTTTTTTTTCTTAATTTTAAACGTAGTAAATGGAAAGAGTGAATAAAGATAAATTTGTTTCAAATATTTGAATTTTTTAATTAAAAAAATAAAGTTTGAATTATATTGTATTCAACTAGAAAAAATTAACAAAATTATTTCATTTTATATTTTTTCCCGTAATTTTCTGAATATCCGATGACATTACTGTCATATAATTTATTTTTGTTGTACTTAATCAATGCTTATTTTCAAAGGGGAACTAATTTCATAACCACAAATAGCTATAACCACGAAGCTTTATATCTCTGAGAGAAATTTTTCTTCGAAATTTAAAAATATAAACTAAAAATTAAATCAATTTTGAATTCTTTTGTCCGAAACATTAAGATTAAATTTTGTATCTTTATATAATTTTTTAAGGATATAATTGTTTTTATATCAACTATAACGGGTGCACAAAAATATTTAATTACGTCACAAGTGCGTGTTTTTAAAAACAGTACCATAAAAATAAAAATTATAATTATAAAATATATTGAGAAAATTTAAATATAATCCGTTATTAGGCTGGAAATTATATGGAAAAAATTATAATCAATGAAAATTTAAGGTTTTGAAATTTATAAAATGATATACTAAATTTTTTTGCTTGATGATATACTTCTAGAATATTAGAAATAATGTTAAAATTTTGATTAATTTTAATTTATTAATTGATGAGCTAAAAAATTTTAATAAACATCTATAACTCAAAAAGTTGCTAAATGCTGATTTTTTGTCTTTTAGGCCGAATACTTAGTTCTGCATGCAGTTTTGAATGATTCTTGTGATTAAGCGAGTAGAATTAAGAAAATACAGAGAGTTTCTAATTTTATCAACAATATCATGTAAATTACCATTTGACTTTCATTTAATTTTTCATTAGCCGTGACCAACTGATTCCATTAAAACATTAGTTGTGTTTATTTCCAAACAAAATTCTTATGCTTATTCTTATGGATTAATGGATGCTCATATTTTCTTGGGGATGTATATAAATAAATGACTGGATATTGGAGGTTTATATTTTCTAAACCATTACACATTATATAATCAGTGAAAATAAAGAAAACTTTGCAATTTTTTTCAATTATAAATATTTGATATCTCTTCGGTTGCCGAATTCATTCTATATTTACACTTTCAATGGTGCTAAATGCAGTATTTATAATTTCTCTTTCATCGTCTATTTTCATCAATGGAGACGTACAGACAATATGACAAATCTTTGGTGTAACGTCATAAAAAGAAATCTGAATCTTGGTGGTCATGTGACGAAGGGGAAATCATTGTTAACTGTAATAGAATCCAGCTTTGCAAAAGCTCCTAATTTGGATAGGCTACAAACAACCAATAGAAGGAGACTCCAACTTGCTGAATGATAAAATCTGTACTATCTCCGCTAGTTGGGGTAAGAAGCATATTTCCAACATGTCCAGTTTATTACCACCTATTGAGCTATGTTAAAATCAAAATTTGGGATGCCTTTTTAATTTCCATGTATTTTTATTTACATTATATGTACTAATTTCGAAACTACAATTTTTAAAAACTAATCACTCATTTATGCTAATCTTATATTTTTAAGCATTAAAATTTGATGGAAATTAAAACAGCGTCATTTTAATAGTCAAGTTTGTCCTCTTTATTGAATGAATAAACCTTCCTAATAGAGTCAAATCCTATGGCGTCAAAGTAACAACAAAAATTTGAGAAACAAGGTGACGGATTTTAAATTCTTGCTGTAATTTAGTTTCGCTTTCTGATATTTTAAGTAAACTGCTTCTTTTATATAAAGAATAATTGGCAAACTTATCTTCGTTAGCATTCAAGAAGGGAAGAAAAAAAATATGAGAAAACTTAAAAGAAAAATTTGATTTTTTGTAAAAACAAGTAAACAAAAAATTGGTATTAAAACAAAAAGATTCCGAATTTAAAATAGCTTAAAAAACTGTCTTATATACTAACATCCTCGAGAGTCATTGATGAAAAGCATAAAAATCTTGCTTAATTTTTATTAATTTAAATTTTAATGAAAAATCTAAAAAAGTCTCTCCCAAGATTTACGTTTTCACATTTTTAAGCCAATATCTGTGCCAAATTTCGCCAAACACTTATATCCTTTTTAATAATTAGTTGCGTTTTCATAAGAGCAATTTCAAACCTTTTTTTAATTCTCCTTTACTTAAGAAGCAATTAGATTTATGGCAGTTCGCTGTAAAAATATTTAACTTAAGAAAAAGTAATTTGTCTAATTCAATTAAAAAATAATCAATTAAAGAATGAATTTTGAATTAGAAAATTAGATTAAAGAATATATTTAATTCTTCAAGTGCATTTTAAGCCTTATTAAATAAGCCATTGAATATTTACTCCTCGCTAATTTATCCTTCTCTGAAAGATGCTAGAAAGAAACATAATTAATGTGAACGTAATGATACTTAAGTTTTAGCTGTAACTAGAACCAAGTGTAGATAAGTGTAGATTTAGATAAAGTGTAAATTCTTTCGCTTTATACTATCTTTATTTTTGAAATTTAAATACATTTTCAGGATGTAGTATTTTTTAGACATGAGTTAGTTCCTGATTTAAAATGTGGGGTTTGATTTCTGCTTTTAGCAATGCAATTTCAAGAAAATAAAAAGATTGAGGGAGTGTTCTCCTTTCAAAATTTTCATATACTTATACAGACAAAACATTTTATGTGAGTCCAGTATTGTAAAAAAATACATGCGAGAATGTGTGCACGGCATTGCGAAAATTAATGTGAAAATGTGTGCATAGCATTACGAAAAAAAATCAAGTTGGCATTTTATTCCTCATTATCTTCATAAATTCTTTTAAAATTTAATATAATTCTATGATTTCGGTGTCGGGATCATTAAATATATAAGATAATGAATCATTTTTAATCGGTTAGCTTTCAAAAAGATAGAAAAATTAAAAGATAGTCTATAATTTGATTGATTGGAATCATGTCTACCATTTTTCAACAAAAATGTACTAAAATTCAACCATTTTATTGCATTTTTGTGTTTTCTTGTCACATACGAATGAATATATAGATTGGCCGAATGTCAACACTTTCAGGAATTTTATTTGAAAGAGATGAACAATTACAATTCTAAAAATAAAAATATATAATAAATTTCATTTCTCTAGATACTACCGTTTCTGAAATATCATATATAATGTACAGAAAAGAACAAAATGCGAGATTTCCTTTCGGTGATTTCGCTTAAATGTTGTCAGAAAGCTTCAATATTAGATTCAGTATTGATGTAGTAAATTATATTCCATGCGTCAAACTGTTTGCAATTTTGAGTACTCATTTTTCTGGAACGTAAACAAACATTACTTCAAAAATGGTTTATTAGAACCTTCAGCGATGGTCAAAAGTTAGGAAATAATCAAAATTTTAAGTCTCGGTTTTATAAAAATTACAATATTTTATCTTTAATGCTCTGTTACAAGACAAAAAAAAAATCTTCTTTCTGTATTTCGTAAACGAATAATGGAAATTACAGGAGCGATCTGCTTATTCTATTCAATTCCAGTTGTAAATGAATGAATGTCAAGAAATTTATTTTAACAAAAGGTTCACCTTAGAATCATCAGTAATGCTAACATGCATAATTATAGATCAGAATCATTGTCAGAATTTCTGTCCTGCTTGACTACTTAAAGAAGGAGTAAATTAACGCTAATGCTTGATTTCGTGAGATACAGCTGAAATTCTCAATTCTTTTGTAGATTTGCATTCAAGTTCTTAGTCTACTTATTATCTTGACCAATAAAAAATCTTTAATCAAATAATATCCATTTTACTTGTCAAATAAATAATTTGTCTTCTGTCTTTATTGCAAGATCATATAATAATTCGAGTTAACATCATTGATTTTGTGTACCGCACCTACATGATAACAATTTAAATATTACACTGTTAACAGTTTTGTAAATAACATTTGAATAACTATCTTACATTAAAGTTAGAATTGGCCCGTAAATAACTGCTGATAAATATTGAATTAAGATATTTCTTTTTGAAAAGATTTAATTCTCTCGATAAGAAAGATAAATAACTGAAAGTTGGACTCAGCGCTCTTATCTCCTATTTTAGTTAAAGGGAAAAAGGCATCTTTCAACCGTAGACACTTTTTAGTTAGAAAATGTTAGTGTTGTTTTTGTATTCAGAATGCACTTTCATTTTATGCACCATTGATTTCTCTTTTAAATATTTATAATTTATAAATATCAGTTAAATATTTTTACAGAAACAAACGAAAATCAATCATGAAATCATCTTTTTCTGTTAAAGGAAGAAATAAATGTCTAAGGACTTCTTGTTTCTGATTCAAACATTAAAACGTAAATGTATGAGGACTTCTTGTTTCTTATCCGAACATTAAAACGAATAATCACAAGATATACGCTTCCAATATTTCTTTGAGATAAATAACAAGTTGGATTTTTTAATGAAGTCATAGTCCATCGTCTGGAATAATCTTTGTTCTCGACGAAAAATCTCTGCAATTTTCAATGTTTGCAGACAGAAAAACTTTTAAGAGTCCATTTAAGGTTCAGAAATAAAGGATAGTGCATGTCAGATCGTAAAAGTATCTTGTTGCATACATTTGTTCATTGTTCAATTTCTTTTGTAGAGTGCATATAAAATTGCTTCCTATTGGATACAGTATACATCATCTGATTCTGAGTCTCTCATTAACTTTCTAATGGGTCACAATTACTGAATGAAGCAATGCTGCACTTTTGAAAGAAGTGCATTGATAATAAATAATATATATATTTTTATTCTTCCAAGGTTTTTCAGTTTTAACTTACTAACCATATAAGTATACTGCAAACGAGAATCTTCTAATTCTACAAGGAGTTTTGGCTTTCTTAAGCTTTTAAAAGGGCAAATAATGTTGGTTCCTTTGAGTTACTATTTATAAAAATGACATTTAATAACCATGAAAACAAGGTTTTTATTTTATTTTATTTTATAAGGGGATTTTTAAAAAAGAAATTTTATAACTGCAATTAAAACAAGTTAATTATTGTGGAAATAGCACTCATATTGATTGGCATTTGAATATTACTCTCTTGCTATTTGGTTTTATTACAAATGATGTCATCTGCAATAATAATATAGAAATACCCATCTTTAATGCAGTTCTAAAGGCGGCCTTTAATATAGCCTTTTTATGTGTTTTGCTTAAAATGCAGCATGCCATCAATACTTTTAGAATTTTTCTATTATGATTTTGAAGTTGTTAAATATTTTTAACTTAAACTTGATTTAACTAATTTATTTATATTTATTATCCGAATTGAACTTAAATATTGTATTTTAAATTTTAAATGTTGTTAACGTCTATTGTCAAGAATGAGAGAGTGTTTAATTTTATTTATATATTATTTATATTTTATTTAGTCCAGAGTGTTAGTTTTATTTAAAGTATTAAATTATTTAACAGAAAATAAGGAATGGAAACTATAGAATAAATTAATTACTTTGAGAAATCAATACAAAGTAGGTACAACCATTTTCTTGTACCGTTATTTGATCCTTTTACTTGACCATTGACGCCATCAGGTACTTTTAGGCTTTTCTCATAACAGCCTTAAAATAAAATAGAATTTTTCATTTGATGCCTCTAATGAACTTTCAGATAATAAAAACATTTAAAGAAAATCTAGGAACGAATATATCTTTTTAAATTTTTTCTCCAATAAATTAAAGTTATGGAGTTGAAATTTATTTTCTCATGAAAATTACCATACGAGACGATATTACACTGTGCGCTTATTATATTATCTTTTTTGTCACAATTATTTTGTTTTGTTCTTAATGCCTTACATGGAAAATTTTGTTTTTAAAATATTTTTTTAGTTTCCGTTTCAACTGTGATTAAAAACTAATTTCATGTATTTTATTGATCATCAGCTATCTTTTTTAGTGCGTTGCTCTTAATCTGTTGATGTTCTCTTTTATACCTTTGAGATATTTCTGTTGGGTGATTTTTATCATTGGCTTTCTAAAACTCTCATTATTAAAGTGAGATATAGAAATACTCTTAATACATAGTATAATTTGTGAGGCAAGTGATGTATTCCTTTTCACCCTTCAGAATTTTTACAAAGAAAATCTTTATCACGTGACTTTCATATCAAATCGATAGCACTGTTAAATTTAAAGCATGAGAGCATATCAAGACATTTATAAATAGAACTAAGCACAATTTATGAGAAATTCAAATTTCATATCATTTCGATTGCTTTAATATTTTCAAAATGATGATGACCAAGCCATAAACACTGAACTGCTAAAGGTGAAATCTTGATTCTATAAAGTTCACACATAAATCGGAACCAAATTCATGTCTCGGCTTATCCAATATCAGATCATGCAGTAGCTGATTGGGCCGATATTAATATTTCTGGTCTCTGTGAATAATATTGACCAGCTTTGCTAAGTTTCATATTTTCAGCCTGAAATAGAGCTTTGACTATTAAAGGTTGTATTGCATCATGGGAAATTAAACAAATGACATATTAATATCAGCCAAAGTTATTGTTGGGTTGATGTCAAAATGGTTTGAAATAAACAATTGTTTGAGTTGATAGGTTCCTCACAAATTCATTTGAGGGAGAATATTTACGAATGGAGGTATCTTCAGTTAATTATAGTTTCTTTTTTGAAATATGAAAACGAAATACAATCAATGAAGTGAATTTTATACGGCATAAATAGAGTAAGATACTTGATACATAATATAAGTATTGAAATGGATGAAGTTAACGATATCGAATGATTTCTGGAGCTTTGAAATGAATGATAGCCTATAAAGAACAAAATACCGTTCTTCAGCGTCAGTGGACTTCAAGAATATATTTTAATTTTATATATATAATTGATGACATTTATAGTGTGAATACTGAATACGAGATACTTTTCCCAAAAGCTATCCTTAAACCACTTAACGTAGGCGGAGAATATCTAAACTTTATTTCTATGTTTCGCATTGATGCTATCGCAATAAATTTCACTTCAACTGATTGAATTTAATCTTATAAACCTATCCGTCAAATTCCAACATAAGTTTCTTTAATTAATTCCTTCTTTCAAGTCTCTAGTCCCATAAATTAAAGTATGTGATTTTTTTTGATAAACGCAATGAAATTAAGTATATATTTTTATTTTTTTGCATCAAATAGATATAAAAATCTTTAATAAAACCAAAATATACGTTAAATTAAATCACAGCTTTTGGGGGATTTTTGGGGTAAAAAGAAGTATAAAACAAAAGCTTTCTAGTTTAAAAGCTTAGTAAATAATTTGCTCAAAGGTTTGAAGATTGTTTAATAAGTACATTTCTTGGTTCCAGAACTAATAAAAGAGCTCCCCTTATACACAATCTTTAAATATTTGGGTTGGTCTGATAATTTTAATTTTTTTTTCACATTGTGAAACATTAACACAACTATACAATAATTTCTAAATGAAACTTTCTTATTCCCTAGTTCAGGAACCGCAGATCACATTAATAAATTCTTGTATCAAATTTGAATTAAAAAAATATACTAAATCTTATTTTTCAATGTTTTTTATAAGAAAATTCTACTAAAATATAAAATTTGAGAAAAGTTACATTTAAAGTTGTACAATAGTATTATGCAAGTATAAAAATCAATGTAAATTCTTACTGAATAATCTTAGAAACATAAATTCAAGCTGTTTCCTTAAGAAGAATATTCAGAAATCAAGAATAATAAATAAAAACAATGTTTAAGGCTCTTGTAAAAAATAAAATAAAATAAATTAATAAAAAAATAATAAAAAAAATGACCTTTTTATGTAGTCATCTCCCTTAACTTTTAAACTTAACTCTTTATCTTGTCTCTTATTAGAAATTTTAACTAAAATATTAGTTAAGTGAACAGAACTCAGTTAAGTGTAAAGTGATTCATTGGGTGGTTTTTACTATTCTAACAAGAGAAAAGGCAGCATATAATAGAATTATCCCGAAAATTATGATAGCAACTCTCTCGCAAACCAAATTAGCTTTGTATTTTCAAGAAGACAATTTTCGCTTCAACTATCTTTTCGATTACTATCTCCGAATTTTATGAACGAACTTTCAACATCATTTGGATTCTCCTTCAAAGTTTGGTGTTTGTCTAAGGGATGCTATATATTATTTTAGAGTCACTGATCTTAAAAGCATTGTTGAGATCCAATTCACTTGAGTGAGAGCAATCAATGGAAATTGTTATTGAAAAAAAAAAGCAGTTGAAAACATTCTGAAATATTTGAAAATCAAAATAATTAGTTATTACAATTTCTTCAAGCTTTTAGGTAATATAATTAATTATTAAATATCGGTAATAACTAGTCATTAAATATTTGAAACCTTAGGTAATATAGCTAATTATTAAATATTTGTAATAACTTGTCATTAAATATTATCAACTATGTATTTTTATATTTTATGCTAAAAATAGAGGAACTAGTATGAATATATAATAAAAATAGAGTAAGTAGTACGAATATATAATAAAAATAGAGTAACTAGTAATTAATATTTAATAAAAATAGAGTAATTAGTAATAAATATATAATAAAAATAAAGCAATAAGTAATGAATATATAATAAAAATAGAGTAATTAGTAATGAATATTTCATAAAAATTGAGTAACTATTAATAAATATATATTAAAAATAGAATAACTAGTAACTATAAAATTAACTAGTATACTAAAATAACTAGTAACTATATATTATAAAAATAGAGTTACAAAAAGTACCTTGTAAAACACATTGGTTGTTTTAGTACATATATTCTTACGTTTTTTCAAGAATAATTAATGTAATAATAATTAATAATTTAAACTCAAAATAAACAAAATATAATTGATTATTAACAAAAATAGTCAATGGCTTACGAATTTAAAATGTGTTTAACCAAATGAAGTATATTCCCCACCTCAATAATGAATAAAAGATTAGTAGACAAATCCTTTGTCTTTATAGACATGCTAATTTTTACCGCAAATGCAAATGAGATTCAGCAAATATATAATGTTATTGATATCAATTATAAATAAAGAAAACGAGTAGTTAGACTCATAGTAAACATATAGAAAAAAAAGGTAAATGAAAGAAATTCAAATATTTTATTAAATAAATAATGATATTGATATCAATTATAAATAAAGAAAAAGAGCAACTGGACTCATAGTAAGCATTAAGAAGAAGAAGAAGAAGAAGAAAAAAAAAAGGAATGTGAAAAAATTCAAACTATTATATAAATATATAAGCAATGATTTTGTAATAATGAATGATAAAATATCTCTATTCTTCGATATTTCCTTAATAAACGATAATAAAGCCTCATAAAATGCTTTGAACAATGAAGAGATAAAGATCATGTCATAAAAATAAATTCTTAATAAACTTTAAATTAATGAAACAATCAGAACTGAAAGAAATTTAATGAATGTCTTAAGAGTTACAGTTAAATAAATATATATAATTTATTCTTAACCTGCACTAATGAATCTTTTATACATGTAGTAACCGTTTGCTTCCTATTTGAAGTAAGGTAAATGTAACACAGAAGCATTCGTCGTCAAAGGTCAATTTAGACCAGAAATAAATTCCCCTTCAGAAATAGGTTTCCTCTGTAGATATTATTTATTTCGGCTCCTATTCTCAAAGTTGATCGAGCATTATCAGTCATGAACTTATACCAATAGTTTCTGCAGTATCTCAGTATAAGTAAGGGAACTAATATTCTGAAGGAATACAAATGTTTCTTGAAGCAGCAGATGTTTCTCATGCCATTAATATTAGAAACTGTGAAGCAATTATTTAGATACGAATATTTGGCAATAAAAGCTTTATGTGAGTATTTAGTATATCTTTGTACTATGTGGACTAAATAAAATTATAAAATTAAACTGACGATTTACAAAATAATAAGAATTTTTCGTTTGTTTATTATTATATATAAAAAAGTCATATAATTACAGACAATTAACTATGTGAAAAAAAATTCATTTCTGGTCAGTATTAATTTTTAAATTTTCATGAATATATTGTTTCTTTATATTAAGCACTATTAGAATTAATATTTTATAGTTTTTTTATATTTAGCATTCTATTTTTTCCCTTTATTTGTAAATGATGAATTTTGTCACTAAATAAGGAAACTTAAATCCTCTAATCAGCTTTATTTACTAAAAATAATGCTAAAACTAGAAAGTACCGAGAGATTAATTATGTTTAACATAAAGATATATAAGTTATAAAATATTCAGTCAACAAACATTCCTTAAAATCAACCTAAAATGAATTTCATTCAAATTACTTCAGGTAATTAATAAACGAACTTGAACTTCTGCATTTTGGAGATATGACCGGAAAATGGAGCGGGAATGAAAGAATTCTTTCTGTCAATTTCTTATTGTCACAAGACTAGTAATTGATTTGTCTTGTTTCGCAACATTAATTAATATTTATATCTGGAAATTTTTTAAATGCTCATTTCAGTCTTTAATGTTCAATCTAACTTTCTAATTTTAGCTTCAAAATATTTTCAACTTATTTATTTGTTCAATAGTTTCAAAACTTGAAGAGTCTAAATAGAAAATAAATGCATTTCAAAAATTATATTGCAAAGAGAATTATAATTTCGTAGAAAATTATTTGAAAAATTTTGAAATTATAATTTTGGTTTTGCTAGATTTTCCTTTATTTCTGAAGTAAAATTTCTAGAAAAAAGCGTATATACATTCTATAAGCTTTGCGAAACTATAACGAGTTTCAAGCTTTATTTATTTTATTTTCTTCCCTAGAAAATTCGATCTATTTGTGTATAAAGCGAAATTCTCCCTATCGCAAAAGGAGAAAGATTTTTCAGCATTTTAGTGATTTGTCCGATTTCTTTTCTCGCTTATCAAAAATTTACGATATCGAAAGCTATATATTTCATGATTTATTCTAGCAAAGCGTTCATATCATTCAATTTAAAATAAATGTGAAAATGTGAACATGCTGGAGAATATTATAAACTTGGAAAGAAAAATGCTCTCAAAACTTGGTCATATTGTTATGAATGTGAGTTGTCGAAGTATATATATATATATATATATAGATATATAGATAGATAGATAGATAGTTAAGCGCAAATTGTCGTTTATATCTCCTTTAGTGTATATATATATATATATATATATATATATATATATATA
>JAPMOR010074748.1:33020-80125 GCA_026543865.1 Argiope aurantia
ATCTGCAAATATTCCGTATTTTGGATTAAAAATTTTGTTGAACATAATGAAGAATAGGATATTAAACGTATTTCATTTCAGTTCTAGTATTGAAGGAAATTGTTTGTCTAAATGCTGATTTGATATTTTTCCAATTAAAGTCAGCTTTAAAAACAAAAATAGCTACCTTATATAAAAACAAATTAAACATTATTGTTAATTTAAATGAAATATTTTCAGTTTTTGTGCTGATGATCTTCTCAGCATAATAATAATAATCTCTCAACATTTATGTACAATTTTTAACACAATTCCTCACAAATATATCATACAAGTGTAAATATATTCCTCCTGATATTCTAAAATTGTTTTTTAAACACATTTTTAAGTTTTTTAAGTTCTTGACTATACGTGTATCATTCCTGAATAGTTTAATTAGTAATTGCTGATATAAATTAAAATAGTAAGAACTGATTGGCGTTTATTTAAATTACGAGTACTGTTGAGTAAAGAATGATTATAATTTTTTAAACTTTATGAAAAAAGCAAATAAATAAATAAATAAATAATAATAATACGTGTATAGTTGGATAAATAAAGTATTGATTGTGCCTGTCTCATGGTTATGATGCCATTGCTGTGACGTGACAGCTGGTCACTTATTTGTTGTTTAACATTTTAAGACAAAAATGGGTGTAATACGCGAGAAATACATTAAAATTTTGTATTTGCCTTAAAATATCGCTACTAAAGCCCATGTGATGGTACTGGAAACTTATGGAATATCTATCCTTTTCTATACAACTGCTAGAAGTCGTTTAAAATGTTTAAAGAAGGTTAAAAAATGGTGGTCAGGTATTTCAGTAACTGCTCTAACGGAAGTAAACATCAACATAGGTGTTGTGTTAATGAAAGAAGATAGCCGAATCTCATTAAGGCCCATATTAGAAAGATTAAATATGTCTCTGAGTGTCACTAGCAAGTTATTACCAGAGAAACTGAATATAATGCTTATTTGTATGTAATGGGTTTCGATAATGCTCTTCATTATCTAACAAAAATCTATTTCGGACGTTTACCTTATTCTTTTTATTGCTCTGATTTAGAGCCATGCGATTTTTTTAAAAGGAATTTGAGGAAACACTTATGGAGTAAACTTTCTTCTATATCAATGACAATGTTGAGCACTGCGGTGGTGATTTTGAAAGAGTTGCTAGTAATGAGGAGTGTTTTGAGAAAATTCATTAAAATTTGGAGGATATGTATTGGTAATTATTTTATTAATTTCTCTATTGAATAATCAATGTATTAGTAATCAGTGACTAATTACAATATAATTACTCTAAAGTTATCTTAAGAAAAAAAAATATTTCTTTTAAAATTAATGTATGTTTAAAGAATTATTTTTTACTTCTAATATTCTATTACTTTAAAAGTACTTTTCTATCACTGAAGGCTTGATAATTGCAAATATGTGTTGTTTTTATTTTTTATTAATCATTTGATAGAATAATCCTTTTCTTTTTATTGCCTCTGAAAGAAAGCTTAATTAACTATTTAGGATGAAATGGAAGTAGCTTTCAGCTGATATGTTATGTAATTAAATAATGAAAACAGTTAGAAAACAGCGAAAAATATAAATTCAAATATAAAAAAATAAGAATAAAGTACATACCATTTTATTATATATATTATAATATTTATTCCAACTGCTTCCAATTGCTTTCTAACTTAATATTTTTGGTCTTTCGTCTGGAATTCCTACTGTAGACAACAAATTAAAAGACGTAGTAATAGATCATACTCGTGCGTTAGATAACCTAGTTTTTTTTATAAATTTTTATACAAAATTATATTTTGTAAAAATTGTATTTTATAAATTTATAAATCTAAATTTCTATCATTTATAAGTTTCCCATAAAGTTATAAAGCAATGTCTTGCATGTCGAAATGTCTTGCAAATATCTCTAAACTGAAAGACAGTTCTTTCTACAGGTTAATGCATATTTGAAAAACAAGGAGTATTATTTCTGCCAATTGTAGACAATTATTCACAATTTCTGAAGGAAATACGAATTTAAAAAAAATTTAGAATATTTTGGGCAAATTAGAATATTTTTAAATAAAATATCTGGTTGCATATCAAGTAACTAAATAAATAAAAACAGTTATCAATACAAAGAGAACTAATCTCACTCGTGAAATTATCATATTACTTAATCTTGTAAATGAAATCTGTATGTTATGTAATAAAGCAACTTATACAGTAAACGAACTGAACAAAAATAATCTTTAAAAAAGATTCTATATTTACACATCACATTATGAGGAGAATGGTTCTGAAATGGTTCCGACCACAATTTATTTAAAGAATTTTATTAATAAAACAACGTTCCCACTTCACGAGTGAAAACCAAAAAACGAATAATATAAATAAAATTTCCTTTCTACACTCAGTCTATTATTTATTTTATTCATTCTCTTGCAAGAAGAAACAAAAGGAGTTCGAATTTAAATTTCCAGACCCACTACACTCTTTGCAAGTCGTTTATTTTAGTAATGCAGAGAATACCTTTATTCTAATCTCAAACAAGGAATTTCTTGTAAATACAGCATAAAACATTTCAGGAACAGAGAAGATAAAACTCATTCTATGGAAAATATTTTTTCCAGACTTAAAAAAATAACTCTAAACTACCAGATGAATTATTTTTTTCTCGAACTTCAATGCATTAAAGAGATTTTAATTGTTAATTTATTTTTAAAGGTGTTGTTATATGTAAAATTTATACTTTTTGCCTTTTATGAACCCCCAGTTAAAAGAATTATTTATGCAAAGGAAGAACAGTTAGGAATTATCGTCATACATAAAGTAGATCCATAAATGTCTATTTTTTAAAAATAACTTTTAAAATGTGGCCAATCCTTTCAACGCATTCGAGACCGATAATATATCTAGTATAGTCTTGTGAGGGACATAGCAATCATTGCTCTGAACAAAAATAAGTATTAAAAATTCAAATTAATAAAGAAAGGAAAAAACTATCTGCTCTGTCCACGTCACTTGTTTACAACCAATATATTGACATTATGAACGTCCGCACTGTCAACCCCCCCTCCCCAAAACAGTTAGTGACCGGGCATATAACTCTACAACTGAATTACGCCGTAACCAATTCTTTAGATCAAGACAGTCTCTGAGCGTTGATCTTTCTATAGATTCTAAGGTTCAGAAATGATAAGTCTAGATACTTGAGTTTATCATAATCATCAACATATATGGTAGCGACCACTCAACTCAACTAGTGTCAGTTCTTGCCATATGTCAGTTCTTGCCATATGTCAGTTCTTGCCATTGTCAGTTCTTGCCATATGTCAGTTCTTGCCATTGTCAGTTCTTGCCTACACTCTTGGCGACGTGAAAATGTACATTCCGTCAGGAAAAGCCTGTACAAATACACTACCCAATTATACCGTAACCATTTCTCTCTGTCAAGGCAGTCTCATTGGAGACATCTGAGCTGTTCTTCTATTCCAGGGATCAAAAATGCTAAGTCAAACACATGCGTGTACCATACTTCACCCAAACCAATAGGAGGAAAATTCAAAAACAATCGCTGAACTCAATGAGTGTGGGAAACTTTGTCGTCTTGAAATAAATTGATTTTTTGATACTTAAACAGGGAGTTTCCAGCAATTGATTGCTATCAAAATAGGCATAATAAAGAATTATACATCTTTTATTTTTAGACTTACTTATAGTTATAGCATTTTATTTTGTTGTGTTGATTTTAAAAATTTGAAACATCCTCCCTAAAATGGAAAAATTATTGTTTTGCGATGATTTTCAATACTTTAATATTTTAATTTTAAGAGCTTGCGACTAACCTAACTCTAAATGTATCTCTTCGACAATATATACTCAACATTATTTAATTAATTCTCTGTTACAAAAGTTATGCAATTAACTGAAAATGTTATTATTATAAAAAATTCGTACTTAAATGAAAGATTCAAAATCGAAATGCTTCATGAATTATTTGAATGTTGCCTTAGTTTTTTTAAAATACTTCTTTGTTTAATTTTTTTATATGAGTTTATATCAATTTAAATTTTGTAACACTTATCAAAAAATTACATCTATATATTTTATACAAAACACTGAATATAAATACCTGATAAAACGCGCTTAAAAGTTTGGTTTTTATAATCGGGTTTTCTATTTTGTGCTTTATTAGTATTTTAAAAGCTTCGAAGAAACTTTAATCCGATGTAATGACATAAAGCATTTTTCAATGGTTTTAGTGTTAAAATAGACAGTTGTACCCTTCGAGCTGTTTTGTATAGGAATTGTTGGCAAGGGATGACGATTATATCTCAGAATATAAATGATCTTATTATACAAGCCCAAAATTAAAATGAAAGTTCCATTAATAAGGTATACAAGTATTATAGCAAGTTGATAGATTGTCAGCTATGAAATATAGCTGATTTAATGCGTGATTGCTCCATGTAAAAGAAAGTTTGGCCAAAATCAATATTACTGATAGCTGTAAAATTCTGTATTCGAGATGTAAGTGTGTAAAAGTATCAACAAAAAATTAAAATTTTTAGTAGCGAATTATACATAATACTTGTATAATAGGATCTCATCCTATTCAGGAGAAATTAAAATTTCAAAGGCCTTCGAAGTCTTTCAATTCTCCCGAAATTATATGGCAACGAGATTTACTGTTCAAAATCAAAGGTCCTTGCATATACCTAAGGGCGATTCATTTCAGCATTAAGATAGCATTGGATTGTGAAATTCCTATCGTCAGTTAAAATGTCTTAAAAGGCCGGGATAGCTTGGTTGGTAGAGCGTTGGATTCGCGTCCCTTAGCTTTCGTGTTCGAACCCCGTCGGCTTAAGATTCCCCGCGTGCTTAGTGGCTGACGTGCGTATAAATCTGTCGTGGTCACAAAGTCCTCCGAGAGTAATACCACTGGAGGTACTGGATCAGGGGTGATCGTTCTCTGATTCAGATCGAAATTACGATCTGTGAATGAAATTCGTGAGTGAAGTACGCCACGTAAAAAGTGTTTGTGACGTATGTGTAACTAAGTCGTTCTCTTGGCGCTAGATGGCGCTACTATAAAACAAGAGACGCTTCCCCACAGGCTTAAAATCGCTGTCTTCGTAACAGCGTACTTGTCCATGGCAAGTGCCATAAGAAACAACAGCAGCAAGAGATGTCTTAAAATATTCTCTACACGTATGGTAACGAATACTGTAGACTTATTCTAACATGTTATTTCTGCGTAAATGATAATAATACACGAACTTTGAATGGAAACTTTATATAAATGTCCTTTTTGTAAATGGATGTCTTTCTCTGCCGCTGAATGAGATAGAAAAGAGATCACTCGCTGAGTTAAATGTCCCCTCACTAAAGTGCTAAATATTAGCAGTTCTTAGAACTTCCACATCCTTTAAAAATTCGTTCGATGTTAAACAAACCTTTGAATATTATCAAATTCTTATGACAGTCAAAAATCGTTGTCTTCCAATAAGATTTGGAAGCATCGCTTTACGAATGGGATAAATCATCATTATTCTTAATTATTTCATCGTTATTGGCGTAAAAGGGGAATGTATATTGGCATGTTTTTCTTTTTTACTTTTTAATCATATGTTTTTTTTATAGTATGTGCTTTTATTTTTCAAAAAAATAATGTTTTATACTTTTATAAAATTACGCTGGAGTCCTTGCATAGGGGTAGCGCGTCTTCCCCGTGATCTAGGCGTCCTGGGTACGAGTCCCGGTTTGGGCATGGTTGTTCCTTCTTTGTTCTATCTGTGAGATGTGTCAATGTGCCCTACTGTAAAAAGGGGTTGTACAAGCGTATGAGTGATGGGAGTAGCAAATTCGTACTCTTGGCCCTAGTTGGCGCTATTGAAGAAAGAAGAGACGCTCCCCCTCCGGCTTAAATCGCTGTCTTCGTAGCAGAGGCTTGTCTGTGGCAAGTGCCATAAGAAACAACAATATAACATTACATTTCGTCATAACAATATATTATTTCATAAATTATTTTATTTTATATAATAAAAGATTAGTTTTAATAATAGAACGGTTCATCCATGATTCGGTACTGTCTAAACTTCAATGCTCATCGAACTTTAATACTGTTCCGATGCTGACTGGAGATGACGAACTTTCGATACTAATCGAATGTGCTCGAACTTTGGGTTCTGATCGAATTGTTAAGATCATCAAAAAATCAATATCATCGACTTTGCAACATCTTCGGTAGGATTCGGATGTATTATTAATCGTGAAGTTTCAATTTACTCTTGACTTATGATTCATCCTGTACATTAAATTTTTAACGTAAAATCCTTAATATTTGAAAAATTGTGACCTTCCGGAGAGTTTGTGGATTCAATGGACTTTAAGATGCCAAAAACAGAAATATTATTCATTTATATTAGTTAGTTAATAATCAATATTTATCATTATTTATAGTCAATCAAACAAACACAATCTTATCTTCAAGGGACCTTAACAGTACATGCAGTAGCTCAATAGCAGCAGGTAGAAAACAAAAAACCCCTCTAAGAATTTCACGGCAAACTTTCTTCAACTTCTTAGTCATAAATTTAGCAGTTTCGTTGCACACTCGAATTTTCGTTGCATTCTCGAATTTTGTTGAATTTGAATAGCACTTGTTCTAAAACACAGATGATCGTGCCCCTCATTTACTCAATGGATTGAAGCAACTTTTTGCGATTGCAATGAATTCTCATATATTCTCAAAAGAACCAAATTTTTTAAATGAGAGTAAAAATTTTGCAGCATACAATTACCAAATCACTAAATATTATCATCAAGTTGCCAAACTTGATACCAAATTTGATTTGCGAAGAAGCCAAAATACTTTCTATTTTGCAGAATTAGAAATTGATTCATGATGTATTTGTGAAATCAGAAACTACAGGTGCACTTTTTCTAGACATAGCGAAAGAATTTGATAAAATTTCACACGATGGTTTACTTTTCAATCTTATGAAACTTGGAATTTTGCACTCATATCTAGTATGTTCTGAAAAGACATAAATACTCGAAATTATTAAATTATATTGTCAGATTTACGGATTCACATTAACATTGGAGAGTTTACAGTGATGTGTATCAAGTTATATCACATTTATTGGGGAATAAAAGACAAGTTAATTCACCCCTCCCCCTCCTTCCCCAAAAAGAAAATTTTCTAAAATATAATTCATAGATACACTTAAAAGAAAACTGAAAGGGAAAACAAATTGATTGAATCTTAAAAATAATTGATTGATTGTTGAATCAAATTGACTGATTGTTTTGTTAAGTAAATAAAAGACATGAATAAAACTTTGGTAAGTAAAATAAGTTAAAATATTATTAAGGACTTAAATGACTTTTCTTCCCTACATAGCTTTTTAACTATTATCTGAATTAAGCAAAAATTTTCATAAAATATCATTAGATTATGATCTGAATTGCGCAGTTTGGATTTAAATTTTATAACCTAAGAAAATATAAAATAAAATATCTCCAAAAGAAATTGATAACATTAAAAATTAATCTAAATAAAAAGATATAAAAAGAGAAATAAAAATAATAATAGTAGACTTTGATTCATAAAGTATTTCCTATTCATTATTATTTTATACATAAGATAAAAGACCTAAGGCTTTTCTTTAGTTTCCTTTTTTTCTAATTACCAATAAGAAAACGTAAGAAGGCTATTCGCAGCAAACAGTATAAAAATGTAAAATTATTTAATATCAAATGAGGCATTTGATTAAAATTTTGGAAGACTGATATATCTCGAGGCAATATAGTAAACGAATCTCTGATTGGAAAAATAATCAACATAAAAGTGGCATTAATATCGATTCTAAACGAACAAAACAACTTTACATCTAATACAGGTGCTAATAATAAAATATACATAAACAGACACACATTTAAATTAACAATTTAAATCATCCTGTTTACAAAAAAAGAGTTTCAACCCAAATGTTATCTAGTTTCATCCTTCAAAATAACTTAATGCCTTTAAGATATTATTAATTACATGATTTCGAATTTAATAGCGATTAAACAAGTTATTGTATTTTTCTTCTGTAGAGTTTATTTATGATAAAGTATTCAAACGCTGTTAACTTAACTCTATTAAAATAAATAGTTCTTTAATTCAAATAATAATGTCTTGAAAGTGATTTTATTTTTGAAATTAATCCAAATAAAATGTTGTATCTGAATCTGTTTCTTGATTAAAACTATATTCTTCAGTAAAAGGTATAAATAGAGGTTTTATTTAAACTTCGTTCTAAAACCTTATGTTACTGTTAAAGGAAATTTTAAACACAAAAAAAGGACCTTTGATGTCTATATTGCCAAAGATTATGTGCATCAAATATTTAATTTATTTTTTACGCTTTTTTTCTTTAATTTATTTTCCCCTGTTCTTCTACAGCACTGACTTTTAGATATAGAAAAAAAATCTGTCAGATTTGGCATCTATTTTATTGGTAATATCTAAATAGAGGCATAAATGAAAGCATTAATTTTAATTAAATGAAAGCATTAATTTGAAATTTGTGTAAAAAAATATATAATGTGTTAGCAAACATAAACAGATAGAAACAGAGAAATAGATTGACAGGAATAAACAGATGGAAACAAGTTTCATTCTATCATCATTTCCCAAAACCCAGTAGTTTAACATATATTGGAAAAACGTTAAAAAGATGCCAATAAGATAGAAAAGGCATAGAGGCCAAGAAACGTACATAAGGTAGGAAGTAGACAAAAAACATGCGGATATCCAGGCTGTGCTAATCATTATAAAAACTGTTAGGAAAATTTCTAATAAGCTTCTTTATACAGAGATGATATTAGAGGAAAATCGGTTTGCATTTAATACTTGAAATGAAATTTTATTGACATAAAAATAACATGAAAAATAATGCATCTTTAATTCAGTGCCGTTGTTCATCGTATAATATTGCTCATATTGACGTTGCGGATATGAGCCGATCATAAAAATTTACCCAACAATGCTAACTTATATTAGCATATGAAATCAGGATGTTTCCTAGCATAGACAGGGAATTTCTAAAATTCCTATCACAACTTTGAGAATCAACACACATTAGACCGTGTCCCGACCTCTCTCCAAATCAACTGGCGTTGGAAATCGCTTGTAACATCACGGAAAGAGACCGTTTCGGTGGTCCTGGAGTTGTCGTCTGGGGAGGTATTATGATGAACGGGCGGACTGAGCTCCACGTTTTCGACAGAGGTTCTGTAACTGGAGATCGCTATTGTCAGGAGGTGATCCTTCCCCATGTGCGTCTGTACCGCGGTGATATTGGATCATACTTCGTTTTTATGGATGACAATGCACGGCCACACAGGACTCATGCTGTTGAGGAGCTCCTGGAAATTGAAGATATCACTTGAATGGATTGGCCGGCGTGCTCCCCTGATTTAAATCCGATAGAACATGTGTGGGATGCTTTGGGGAGACACCTTGCGGCACGATTACATCCTCCTTAGAACACCCGACAACTTAAACAGATGCTGATTGAGGAATGGGCACTCGTACCTCAAGAACTGTTGGACAATCTGGTGCTGAGTATGGGGAGACGGCGCGAAGCAACCATTGCAGTAAGGGGAGGGCATATCCCATACTAAGGAACATCTGCTTACTGTTCTTCCTCTTGGACAGACAATCATGTGTAACGATACTATGAGTTCAATAAAGCCTTTTTTTGTTTTATTCCATACTGTATGCATTGTATTCATTTCTGCGCAACTATGCTTTTGTCATTCTTTCAGAACAAAATGCTGCATCTAATTTCTGAATTTCATGTCTCTCAGATGATTTCTCGTGAAGTTATGGCAAAAAACATACCTGTTGATTAAGTTTTGCACACCAGTGTATTATCATTAGAAATGCATAAGATTTTGTAATATGTGTGAAAATTTTCGTGCAATGCTTCTTTTGTTTTGTTTCTGAAACTAAAACACACACACACACACACATTTTTATCTGTTCTAGTTTCAAATATTGTGCAAAACTTTCAGTATTTTTTTATTGAGTTGTGGTCGAAAATTCAATAAAAAATATCGATGAAGTTACTAAAGATAACTTCGCAAAACCTGAACATATAAATTCTAGAAACATGTTTTCAATATATCATTAAAGTTTATCCTTGCTGATAGTGGCGTGGAACCATTATTGCCCAATATTTGAAATTTTACCATAGAGGAAATCTACAGTTTGGTACACTAGAGTATAAAATATCTAGTTCCAATAATCTTTGTAGGTAAAACACATTTAAGTCAATTTACTTAAAAAGATATTTCTTAATATACTTTTTCTAAAACAAAAATTTATGTAGATAAATTTATTTAATTTTTTCAGATCATTAAATGTTAGGAAAACATATTGAAACATGTTTCTATAGTATAACAGTGTGCGAAGAAAATCAAAACTTCATAAAAATAGTATTAGTTGAATAAAATAAAAATCATTATATAAGCTTGAAATAAAAAAAAGAACCTTTTGTAGTAAATATTTAAAAAATATTCAAAACAAATATATTTAGATGAGATCTGATTTGGAATATTTCTCCCCGAATAAAATCCGATATAAGTTTCAAACATAATCAAAACAAAGTCATCTTTAAATATTGGCAAAAATACACATGTCGAATTTCTGCATCTAGTTTCACTAGCGATAATATAAATTTTTTTTATTAAAAAGAAAATTCAGAAAGATAAAAAAAATAATTGTATTTCTTTGGTATCGTTATATTTCATACCATAAGATAATCAGGTTAGATAAGACTCGATAAAACACCAGGAATTTTCTTATGTATCTCATTCCTAATATCACCTCAATTGAAATTAGAAAGTTTTTTTAAATTGAATATATAATTCTAATAATCTTCAAATATATCATTTCTTTCGAGCTATTCGAAGAAAAGCAATATTATAGTAAATAAAATCTAAAATCTGTGAATCTATTATTTCCGTAACCAACATTTAGGATTTTATTAATTTATTTCTTGCGAAAAGAAATTTGTAAATAATAGATAGTATTAAATATCAAAATATAACACTAGATCAGACTAGAAATTTAAATTCTTTATACACCGAAAATCCACAAATTTAAATATATTTAATTTTTATTGGAAAATTCCCATATTATAAGGCTTTCCTACAGTTTTACTTTAAATTTTATTATCTGGAGTTTCAAAATCCATATAAATTCATCTCTTCTACTAACAATTGAAAAGTGTATCTGCCGATGCTCTATAGAGCTTACGCTTCACCTGGATTTATAAATACGGCCAATTTAACCGATTGGCCCATCTCTAAGTTAGAAAAATATGCTTTAAAGACTTCTCGGAACAATTTTCCGAAGTTTTCTAAGTAATTTTAATAAGATAATATTGAAAAAAAAATGGTGTTTTTATGAAATAATTTCCTAAAACACTAGTACGCAAATACGATTTTTGTGTAATTTTAAAATTTAAATAAATATCTTTTAAATTATATAATTGAATTATCATGCTTATATTTATTGAATTTTCTTAATTTTTAAATAACACGTTAAAGATTTTTATAATGTTATTTTTATAATGTTTGAATGATTTGTTTCAATTGTTTGACATTTCGATGGACTTAAGTATAAATGGCTCCTGTTTTGCCTGTAAATGGCTGCTGGCTCCCTTTTTTGCCCTTTGGTGACCTATCATTATCATTTAATACTTTACTATTGGATGGGGTACTTCACAAAGGCCCATTTTTTTCCAAGTGGCTTCACCATTTTTTTCCCTGTTGGGATCTTGTTCACTGTTTGATTGAATGAATACTATTCTGGAAAACCGAAATTTAAGTTAATTAATCCTAGAAAAGGCTAAATCTAATCCTTTATCAATTATATTTTATCAATTAATTCTGAAAAAATAATTTTAAATAATAAAAGATCAAATTTTTTCAAATTGACCGAGTTATGAAGTTTGAAAGCTATACTGAATAGTTGAAATTTATTTTATCGAAAATATAAGTATCTAAACAAAATTGAAAGAGCATTATATACTGATAAAAAAGTTTTACATATAGCAAAATGTTAATCCAATTTGCAGCAGTTTCTTTTTTTAAAGAATATTTGGAATTTTTTTCTTAATCTTTTATTATAATTGCTTTTCTTATAATATAGAATTGCCTCGGGTTTTTCAAATTTTGATCTAAATTCTGTATTTTTGATTTAAAATCTTTCCACTATTCAGTTCAGTAATAAAAATGTTTACAGCCATTGAAAATATTATTCACAAGAACAAGTTGGCCATCGATTATATGAACCAAGTATATTTTTGATATTAAAGAAATGGAGCTATTTATATTAACATAAAATGAATAAATGGCTTTCAAAGTCGGCGGATATTAACAAGGCCATATTAACTTTTAAGTCAATATTATTATTCTTCGCTGGAAAGCAAGATCGTTGAAGGTAATTCATATTCTTTATGCAGATTTTTTTTTAATAAATAACTGTTAATAATTATAGTTTTTTGTTTTGTGAAAGGAAATTTGTATTGGTTTTAATTTAAATAAGTCGAATTTTAGTAGCACTGCTTAAGCTTTTTTTTTTGTTATAACTGTCCTCTTATTGAATGATTTACTAACCTATTACTAGTTAATACAGCTTAGAAGAATTTAGATAATTAAAATATTGTGGAAATTTACTGGAGATTTCAAAAATATTTTTATTCCTATAAATATTTTGATTTAAAGTCTGTTATATGTTCATTAATTTCTTTCTATAAATATTAATGGAATCAGTGAATTGAAAACAAATTACATTTAATCGATTTGCTGATATTTAAGTCTGGAAAATATTAAAAATATTTTATAATCAAATGGAACACACGTGTGCAAGAAATTTATAAATCCTAATACATTCGAATGCATGCGAAATTAAAGTAAATGATTGCTCACATTCAGAATTCTAAGTCCCCGATAATCTTTCTATTTGATTTTATTGATGAAAAAGATCAACTTATACTATCATAATTAAAAATATACAATTATAATGCGTAAAATATACAATTGTAAAATACATCATAAAATATACAATTTTATTAATAGATAATTAAAAATTTAGTAGATTATATTAATTTTCTACATATGTGTACAATGGAATAGAAAAAAAAGTTTTTGAATGGTTAAAGGCCCGAGAAAAAAAAATAAATTCCAGAAAAATTTTAAATGAATAAATTAGTATTTAAATAAAATTGTTGAACCTATTATTATTGATTTACCTATTATTATTTAGATAATTAAATACTGTAAAATAATGAAAACGTTTTTAAAAAAATCAGATAAAAATTGAAACTTTAAAAAAAATTAATTTTAGATAAAGATAGATTTTTACCTTCTTATAATATGAACTAATAAGAAAATGAAACTATTAAATTTCATTTTCTGTGACATAAAACGTTTCTATTCCATTATAAAATAGCATAAAATCTAATTTTGGTTTGAAATAAAATTTGAGAGCTCAATAACGATTATTTGATTCTCATATTATTTAATTACATGGAATTAGATTTTTTAAACTTTCTATATCCAACAGAGAGGGTACAAATTTCAATAAAAGCATGGACACAGAGAAATAAGATGCCTTCTTAATCTCTCTTGAATATAAAAGAAAAGTTTCTAAGCTTTAAAACCTTCTTTGCTACATGAGATTAGTTAAAAGAACTGAAGCAAGCGGAAAACTTCTAAGCAGGTTTAAATGATTTTCTTTTCTTTCTTTCTTTCCTTCTTTTTTTTTTTTGCCATTTCTCTCAGGATCTGAGCATCAAAGGAAAATTACTGAATTGAAAGAAAGGAAAAAGGTAAAAATATCTTTTTCGCACTTGTATTGGATTCTTTTTCCGTTTCTTTTGACTTCCAATATTCTTTGTTATTTTTTACATATTGAGGCAAAAAGGCTTACGTTAGTATTCCCTCCACGTTTCTTTTATCTCAAGATTTCGGTAATCTAAATTGTATCATCTAGTCCATCTAGTTGCTATTATAAATGAATTATTTTTCATTCATAGCACAAATTCGATTTTCTGTCTGTCTGTGGTTTCTTTGTGCAGTAGAAGCACTTGTAAACTTTGATTTTATATTTAAGAGATGTATTTAACTTTCATACCTCTCTTACATATAAAATAAAATTTTTTATCATTTTTTAAAGTTTTTCATCATTTGTGGTTTTAAGATTTTATAATATACCTTTAATATTATGTTACGAAGAAATTTAACGTTTAGATAAGATTAAGAAATTGAATTTCATGTATTATATTATATAAAGTATCCTGCACCGTAAAAATATTAGATATGCAATTATTTTTAGCTTGAATAGCACTGGGTTTGCAGCTAGTAAGAACTGAACAATGAAAAAAATTATAAAAACAGGAAAATAACTTCCAAGCATAAAAGTAGTAAACAATTCTTTTTACTTATTTATTATCAAAAATTTTCATATTTCTCACGCTTAAAGCTCGTAGCACGCAGTTAATATTCTTAAATTCCCATGAAAATAGAATCCGGAAATATTGTCGAAATAACGTTACTCTTAGATCTACATGCATTTTTGCCACAAATTTATGATATAAAAATGGCTTCGATCTATACATTTTGTACGATGTATTAAATTACAGAAAAAAAAAACTGACTGGAATATGTTATCAGATTAATGTTTGAGAACCTTAAAAGCCTTAGCGTGGGTGTGGAACTCGAAGTATTCCACAGAGAATGAACAAAAAGTATGTTATTTATGGAACGTCCATCTTATCTTATTTTCTGTTTATCTTGCTTTTCCGTTTCAAACGTTTTATAGTACCATTTGTATTTATTTAGATTTTTCTTGCATTTTTCCCCGATTATAAGGAAAATAAAGTCATTGTGTGTAACATAAACCGATAAAACGCTTTTTGAATACACAGATAATTTTTATACAATTTTGAAATTTGTAAACAAATTTCAAAATGTTCTTCGTCAAAAATAATATCTTCTTTTTAATATCAATTCATCAATTTACTGAAATGCAAAAAATTACTAAGAAGATAAGGCTGTTTCTTATTTTTAAATCTAAAAGAAAATAATAGAATTATTTAATAAAAAGTCTAGATAATTAAAAAAATGACTGGTAAATACATTGTCTTTTTTTGTTTTACTGATAGTAATTTGATTATCATTGTATTTTATTTCATTTAAAAGAATCTTATCATTTTATCACGTTTCAAGATTATCGTAAAAATCGTTATGTTAATCGTTATATATATCGCTATGATAAAAATGTTTAATAAGATATATTTATATTTAACTGCAAAATTTATTGAACCTGCCGGGATGTATTTGATGTTTAAAATTTATATTCCACCCTTTCAATGAAACGTTTTGATGATAAGTTAAATGCATGATGAGGCATAAATAAAAAAATAATTAAATTAGAGATTTTTTTTTCAAAAGTAGGAATTGTTTTTAAGTCCACAAAATCATTAATAAATTTCTAAATAGTTATTACATCTAACTTTGATTCAACTACGTTTATAACAAATATGGAAGATATATACTGTAGTTTTAAAAAAGTTAGTGTAAAAATAAGAGACTTGTAAATGAGAAAAGATAAGTGAAGGTAATAACGATAATCTATAAGAGAAAAGATAATAATTAATAGCAAACAGAATAATATTTTATAATTATTTTTTTCTTTCTAAATTGATAAATGCTATATCTGTAAACTTATCTAAAGATTGTTTACTTGAAAACAATGTTTATTAAATTAATCAAAATACTTCTAAAGAGTCACTTATGGATCTTTTTCATGTAGGAATTCGTTCATTTTGAATATGTGAATCTCTTTATAGATAGTTTTCCAATATATGTGAATTATAAATATAATTGTTTTTATTATTTGACATAAAATATTTTACAATTGTTTTAAACGCCAGATGCTGTATTGGAACAATTGGAGCAGGAGTACATATCCACAAAACATATTCTTAAAGTATTATTGATAACAAAATTAGAAATGTCATCAAAAATAATCATCAAAATCATGTATAACTACGCAATTAATATTAAAATTAATCAAAATCATGCATAACTACTCATTATATTCTTTAAAAATCGACGAAGTATGAGGAGGTATGAATGCGACTAAAGAAAAACAAACTAAAAACACAGAAGAAATCTTACTCATATAATGGAATTTTTATCTTCTTTAATTGAAAAGGAATTATTTATTTATTTTTTAAGTCGATTTCATAGACAATCTAAAGAAATATATACCCCACAGATGAAAGTTATGATATCTGCTCAGAAACAATTTTTAATAACCAGATAATCAAATGATTGAAGCATGTGATTATATGCATATTACATAACTGTATATTTTTGTATACAACATATATTGTGTGTAATTTCTTATTTTTATTTTAATTTAGATTGCATCCACCGGGGGGCCCCTTAGACATGGCGATGAGAAACTATCTTTATGATGGTTGGTTCTCCTCACCCTGGTGGGTACAGAAATGATGTGATAACGGGATATGCCTCTTACGGGAGGGGTTGTGCAGTGACCGATGTTGACCTTTGGGATTCAATCTTAGTTCCCACCTATGCTATCGCAACGTCCGGAGATTCAGATTTATGGGCGGGACGAAGTAACTGTTTATGGTTACTTTAGATTGTGTATGTGTGTATCATTAATTGGCATTTAACACACAGACATAGCAACTATCTTTCATTTAACTTAATGAATCATGGTAGCAGGGGTTATCATGCTTCCAGCACATAGAATAAACATCCAAAATTGGATTAAAATTAGAAATGCAATTCAAAATTAAATCTATTAATAGTTCAGAGTTTTAAAAATTAATATATCCTCTCATGCAGGAAAGGTTTTATAAACACGATCATAAAAATTACAAGTATAAATAGTTTTAATCTTCAAATTGTTAAATAATAATAAAAAAAAAGTTTTGACATCTTCTTTTTGATAAAATGTAATTTTCAATAATATAAATAAATATTTCACATAAATAAATGATCATCAGTAAGTACAAAAAACAAGTAATATATAAAAAAAAGTCAATTCCTACTTAGATCAGCAAAGAAAAATTTTAGTTTAATTATTTTAATTTATTTAATTATTTTAATTATTTAATAAAATAATTACAATTAATATAAATATGTATATACGTATGACAGAATCATAATATTAAGTGACAAAAGAGAAATTAACAATTGCAATTAACCATTTTCCTTTCTATATATGGTGTTGGACTATTATTTTTGTTTGTTACTATTTATTCGCTTTCTATTTGTTTTCTTGAGTTTTCTATTTGTTTTTCTGAGTATTTCTATTTGTTTTTTGAGTGAATGAATAAAAAGTATTTTATTAACGACTGAAAATTTGAGAAAAATATATAAATATTTATAGGGAGAGCGTGAATTAATAGTAGGAATTGAATAATTGTACATGTATAAATTATCTATAAAGTTTTCAACTCTAAATCCAATATTTACTGATTACTTCTTTGAATAAATGGCATAGGTTGTTTATTCCTTAGTCTCCAGGAATTGATTTCATTTATGCGGAATATTTATTCCACATTTCAGGAGAACGGATTTCTGGTATTGCTTTTCTATAAATATTCATGGCTGCTAGTGTTGAATACAGACACTTAAAATGAGGAACTTTAGATGTGGAAACATATTTCAGATTGTCTGATAGATGAGTTTGGATTTAAAATTGCCTCTAGGGAGGCAAATATTTTAAGACGGTTCCATTGTACTAATACTGATAACAGATATTCATAGTGCACAGTGATATATTCAAAGCTCTAACTCCGAATGAACAAAAGATATAGATATTTTATCCATTCCTTGAAGAAAATGTAAATTAACTGAACACTTCCTTTCATACTTTGTTGATTTAACACTATTCCATAGGAATAGTTCTTTTAAGCAAAAGAAATAACAGAATAATTTTGTCAAAAATGCTTTAATTTTATCATTTAAATTTTAGACTTTTGGATATAAAAATATCATGAATTGAATCACGAGACGAAATGGAATGATAAAAATGACTTATGGATTAAAAATGGATGACAGTTTCTAAAAGTAATTTCTGCTTTACTTCCAAAAGAGAGCGCCTTACCATTTGTTTCATGGATATGTTTGGACAGGGGAGTGGATAGAGGAGTGTAACCTTCGTTATCTGATCATGGTTCAAAATTAGACATATCCTAAAGAAACTCTAGAGTTCCTACAAAACCGGGCGTAGATAGTATTAACCCAAACTATAGTCTGTGTATTTTTTGTAGGGGGTTCAAGGTCACATTTTATACCTCGTTACTGGTTGTCTGCCTCGCAACGCTGAGGCAGATAACAGTATCACTTTTTTTTTTTTACACAACTGTTAAGGTATTACCAAAACGTACTGGCGTGAAAAAGAAAGCTTTATCGAAACCATGGCAACGGAGAAGGCGAAAGAGTGAAGAGTAGGAAAAACAAGTGTTCTTGAAACTCCTACATAAATTAAACAGACTATAATATGAAAAGGAGTTTTACTTATTTTCGCAAAACCTTGCATTTTTCAAATTGCTGTTTATATTAGAAAGTGAACTATCTGAAAGAGATATATATATAAAGAGTTATATGTTATCTTAGAGATTTAATTTTCTTTTAACAGAATGCAATAAATATTTTATGTTGGAATTCAGTTTTTACAAATTTTTGTCGTCAATGTGCACAACAACAAGAATAAAAAGATTCTCTTCCCTCACACACGCGCTCACGCACGCACGCACACACATACATACAACTGAATGCCTTTCACTTTAAATCTCATGCCATTTGATACTTTTGAAGTTTGGCGCTCATATTCCTTAGCACTGAAATGAATTGAAAAATTGCTATTCGTCTCTGAAGGAATGGAGAAATACCACTATTCCACATTATATAAATATTCATTTGAAATTTTGAGAAAGAACTTTCAAAACTAAATTCAGAAAAATGAATGATAAAGAAATTGGAATCTTGAAGAAAATGACTGGCATATGTAATATTTACGGAAATTAAAATTTTTAGATGCATAGATAATAAATGAATTATCCAAGCATTTACAAATCATGGATTTGGTCATAAATACTCATGCCATTTAAACCTTAAAGTCTGCTGCTGCCGATGTAGTGAAACTATCAATGCTGACATAAATCGCTGCATATATTCTAATCGAATAATGGAATACATCAAAACAATATTAAAATGGGGTTTAGTTTAGTTATATTAACGTCCCGTTTGAAGCAACACTTGGGCTATTTTGGGACGGACCTCGTAATTTTGAACCGCGATCAGATGATGAGGACGACACCTGAGCTGGCACCTCCTCTCCACACCACACCAGCGGGAGGACGTTTGGTTAGGACGGATTTAACTTGCAACAGACCCCATTACACGACGGTTCTTCGGTGGAATCGGGTCTCGAACCTGAAACCCTCCTGTTCCGAAGCCGAGACCTTACTACAGGCCACAGCGGCCTATTAAAATGGGGATATCTTTCATTGAGGTTATAGGTAAAAAAGAATTGATAACTTAAGTCCAGAGACTACTGGCTTGTGTGTGTGAGGGTCAGATTTACTTCTCCAAATTTAAAATTGAACTCTTTTTCTCACGCATTCTTGGTTTTTCTTTCCTTTTTTAAAATTTTCATTCATTTTCTATTTTAGTTTACTTATCTTTATTTTATTTACATAATTATTTATTTTCTTTCTTTCGCGTAACTTTACTTTCATTTTATTTTCTCTAAAATTAATGTTTTATCTACCATGTGATAATGCATGTATCCTTTTACCATGTTTTTTTCCATGCACATATCCATTTTTCCATTTTGGGAATGTTCCTTTATCTCTAAATTCTATATTTGTAAGTATTTTTAAAGGACCGTATTCCTGTGTAATGCCGCTGTTGGCATACACCATATCATAAATAAAATAAAACATCCCCCTTACTCTTATCCTAAATGATGTACCGTTTAAATTTCATCGCTTTGTTTGCAGCTTGTATTCTTTTAAAAATAACTGAAATGAAGGAATGTATCTTAAAGTAGTCAACCACCATATAAAAGCTACTATTTTTTCTCGAAAAATAATATTTTATGTGATCATGAGTGGAAATTCCAAGCAAAAAAACTTAAACTGTCATATAACCGGAAGATGATTCAATGTGGTATTCATTAGGTACTAATTATTATTGACGACTCTAAAACTATTAAAATATTTTTAAATAAGAATAGAAAACTGTATGCGCAAAAATGTATCTGTTTTGATTTTATTTTCATTCATATAAAGTCGATGAACGCGGGCGAAACTGCAGGTACAACGGCTAGTTCTAGCGAATGGCAAAGCTTTAGAATAAATTTCTTCTTTTCAAATTTTTGCTTCTAACATATTGCTTTTATATGCTCACAGCTACTCAAAAATAGAAATTGGTTGATGTATATAGTCCAAGATTTGATTAAGATCTAAAATTTTGCAAAAAAAAAATATATGCCAAATCCCATACGGCTTGACCTTTTATCTACAATTTCGCAATAAAAATTATATGCCAAATCCCATACGGCTTGACCTTTTATCTACAATTTCGCAATAAAAATTATATGCCAAATCCCATACGGCCTGGCCTTTTCGAATTATTACGTTCCTAATTAGGCAAATAAAATTTCATAAATACTTTTCAAGGAAGTCGATAACATGTTTTTTGACGGTTATAATTTTTTCTATTGTATCTTTCGCATAATAGAAAGTATAAAAACGTTATTTAGTATTTCAATTAGTGCTTTGTAAAGAAGATATTAAAAATAAATGTATTTTTTTTGTAATAATATATTATTCAGCATCGTAAGTTAGAAATGATATTCCATGGGCATGAACAGATTAGGCAGAAGGCATAGAAGTAGAATGAAAAAGCAGACTCTTCTTTAATTCGTAGTTAGTCCCGGCTTACTTAAATATGAATAATTGTGACAACACTAGGACGGGAACTGAAGTCGAATCCTAATGAATTATGACTGGTCACGGTGTAACCCTTCTTATAATCGATGAAGTGCTGATATCTCAACCCCACGACATTGCCACACCTCACAGAGAAGCGAGAACAAAAGAATTTCCGGGATGGTAGTTTTGATTTCTTTTTCTAAATGTATATAGTTTTCCAGTTTTTCTCTCTGCTGAAGAATTTATATGAATCATGTATTCCTGTTCTTAATTTATTAAATCCCCTTTATCTTATGTATAGGGCAGTAATCCATTCTCTAAAACTGAGAAGATGAATGAGATAAGACCACTTTCTAAGTTTCGATGACGGATATATTGCTGGTAATCTGGCTTTGTTGCATATTCTAAAACTTTTAGCTCACAGAAGCATTTTTCTGCACAAAAAATGAATTTACAGCTTTTTAATCCAATGATCAGAGATTATACACTCATGAATCTACCTAACACGATGACGCTTGAATGTAGAACGAAAGAATAAATTAATGTTCCAGCTCTTATTGTCGAAACTCATTCGGTAGGCTTTCTATGCTCCAGTAGATTGAAGAGGTAAAACATGTTTTTAATCGTTGAATGAAATGACGAATATTTTCAAACTGGAACGTTTCACTCATTCTCGCTTAGGAACTCGCCTGTAGTAATAGAAGATTTACTACCTTATGTAAACAAGAATTTTTTTATTAAAATTTGATTGTAGTTTTATATGCGTACATATTAAATGGCTTTATCATTTGTATTCTACTTTTATAAATATTTCTAACATTAAAGTAACATTTTAAGAATGTATATATTAAAAATTTCTAGGAGATTCCATTAAATAAAATCAACTTAAATATGCATTACAATTCCAATTATTCATGTAAAGTGGAGAAAGAACATAAATCTATAAGAAATGTATTTTAAACGACTTTTATTTACAATAGAATTCTTATACATAAATATATGGTTCGACATACAATAGATTTCACCACTTACAAGTTTGTTGCCTACCGTTTTTGCAAAAAGAATCCAAATATATATATATATATATATATATATATATATATATATATATTTTAACTTTTTGGGTAAAAGCACTTTTTTTTTATTCTCGAAAAATTTTTTTTAATAAGGCTTTTCTCGGAGGATGTATAGTTTTATTTCACTAAATATTAAATGGCAAAAAAAATTAACAGAAGAAAAAAATGCTAAAATTATCCGTCAAAGGATAATCAAGTTTGCTATATATTAAAAGTTTAGAAAGTTTAAAAACATTTAAAAAATAAATACATACTAGTCTTAACTATGAGAAAGTTTAAATAAGTAGTTTAAATAATCAGTAAAAATTATTTATTGTGGCTCAATCGTCTCAGTTATAAGAAATAGTTTTTAGCAGTCGTTTTAAAACTGATAGTTCATAATATAATAGTGCATATTAAATAAGTTACTCAAAACTGTTTCAGTTTTTTTATAAATTTACATGAAGTTTTTGTTAACAAACATCTTTAATTAAATTAAAATTACTGGTTTAAGAAGAGATGCAATCTAAGATGTTACACTAGATTCAAAGTATGTTTATTGAAAAGTTCGAATGTTTATTCAAAGCATTCGCTTGCTCTTTAGATATTCTAAAGAGTCTTTAACCTATATTGCATTGAGCTATGTATTTTTTGGAGTTTCATTTACACAAAAGACACGAATTAACAATTAAATGTTCTTTAATTATGCACTGATATTACCAGTAATTTTGATTTTGCTTCCAGAATAAATAATCATCTTTCTAATCAAAGTTGCAGTTAAATTGTCTTTTAATTGTGAAAATTAAATATATGCTGCAAAAGAAACTTTTAACAGTTTAAAAAATAAGAAAAGTTCGTGGTTGATGTTGAAATTAATAATTCAACCTCCGAAGATTTATTTTTGGAAAAAAATACTTCTATTTAAAGTAACTAACTATCATGTCTTTAATTAACTGCAATACATAGGAGTTTTATCTTCCGAAGCTTAAAAAAAAGTTGAGCTTAGACTTGGTTATGTCTTTAATGCATAATTTTGTCATTAATCAACTGACACATCAAAGGCATATTTTTACTTATTTTATTAATACACGTTTTTCATTCAAAATTGAAGAGAATATGAATTATTTATTAAGTAACACAAGGTAACTTTTCTTAGTTCGAGGGAGGTTTCGATTTGGATTGCTCAAGAAATTATTTTCAAAAAGAGTTAATGAGTTTCCTGTAATACTTTTAGAAATGTTCAATAATTTTTTTTAGGAAAGAATTTTGTTTGAGTTGGAAATTCCTTGAAGAAGTGAAGATTGATTATTTTATAACAATTAATTTCCAAGCTTCCATTAGTAAATTCTAATACATTATAATTTTTTTCATTTTTTATTTAAATTGAAATATAGAATACAGATACATGGCTCATAATTTATTTTTAATGATATGGATCTTATCAAATTTTAAAGCTTTAATTTCAAATAAAATATTTAATTATTTAGAACTATAAGAATTGATTGTACTTTATACCTTTATTATAATTTTTCTAGATAAATCTTTGTTCCTAAATTATTTCATATTATTATCATAATATATTGGTGGCATGAAAACATATGCGAGCCTTTATTTTAAAAGTTAGTTAGTTGAAGTCCTAAAATAATTTTAATTTTAAAGCTAAAAGTTATTTCTTACAAATTCTTTATTACTTTTTAATCCAATTTTTACTGGTGCAATTATTGTTAGAAATATTACTATACAAACATTATTATGTTCATTATAAATTCATGTCAATGGTTTAACTATACGGAATAAAATACCCAAAAATGTTTAAAATAAGACCTCATACAGTAGTAAAAGCATTGATGTCATTATTAATAATAACAAAAAATGCTTCATTTTGTTAAGATGCTTAATCACATTTTATAGAACTATTTGTTAATTTTAAAGAGCCTTTTGTAGAAGCAATAATGGAAACAATTCGCTATTTTCTAAATTTAACAGCCCTTTTATTTTACGAAAATTAATTGTATTTTTGAATTAATTCATTTCATCAAAAGTGTTTATTACTCCTAAAAGTCAAATGGAGGAAGCGAGATAAATGATGAGAATTTGACAGCATTATCAGATTATGTAGAACATAATCTCTCTCTCTCCTTCTTAATTGTAGTAGACAATATTTATATAATTAGACAGTGAGTGGGAAATTGTTTCATCGGCAGACAATGTGTTCCGACTAGATTCGACAACAAATTTCTAAAATAATTGTATATAAAATATCTCTAAAGGAAGATATAAACTGAAATGGCTTAAAAAAATTAGAATGAAGTCAAAATAGGTTATGTTATTAGTTTTGTGAAAAAACTAGCTGATTAATAAAAGTTTGTTGGTGTAACTGCATTTTACACTACATAAATATTCAAATAAATACTCAGTTCCTATAATTTTTGTGTTATATCTTTGTTTCTAGTTTCTTTCCTCCAATAAATGCAAACAAAGCAATGCATTTAAAATATTTCACAATTGCAAGAGGAATAATATACAAAGGAAAGAATTCATTGATCTTCTGAAGATCTCAGAAATTATTCGAGAACTAATTTACTGAAAAATTTATTATGAGTTCTTCCAACTTTCTGTTTTTCTTCAGTTGACGAAAGAAATGACATCAAACAATTTATCATTTGTGAATTACACTTTCAAACTCTGTCAAATTATTTTATTTATTTTTGAATTTAAATTTTAAAAATTAATTCTTTCTCAAACTATGCGAAAATAATAACAACAGTTGATGCTGATATAATTATGACGTACATATACGAAGTGAATGCAAATAAATTAATTATATTACTTAAGAGAGTTTAAAATCAAATTTCCGAATTTACTTTGCCATCCATTATTCTTGAAAAATTATTTTATTCATTTAAAAAAAAAACATCTATTGATTTTGAAATGTAAGCAGCTGTTAACAGCTGCTGATAGCAGCATCATTATTACAATTTTTGAATAATTTCTCACAAATGTCGGACTACTTTTTTAAACATCATACTATTTTTTTAACATCGAATCATAGATATCACATAGTTTATAAAATAATTTTCAAATCCTATTTTAGTCTGTAAAAATAAAGAACGTTTCAAGGTTTTAATGAATTATTTTCTAGAATAAAAGACTAATCACTTTGTATATTGTAATAAATTTTCGTGTACTCTGTACCGTACATATAAGAATCAGAAGATTTATTTGTTTTCCATATATTGTATTAAAGTATCCAAAATGAAGCTATAACTTGCTGGACCATTAAATAAGACGCAATAAAGAAACTTTAGCACATTTCTAGATCATTCGACTCAAAATAAATAATAAAAGAAAAGTGCAAGTGTAACTATTGCATTTCATTTCATGAGTACAATAAAACTCTTTATACGATAATGTAAACATTCTATTTATTCTCTGCTTCTGAGCGAAAAAAAAGGACGTATTCCTTCAACCATTTCAACAAGATAGACTGCTTGTCCCCCAAACTAATGGCATCCTTTCTATTTTTATGGACATTCTTGCAGCCCGTTGATTTCCATTCCTTCGTACCACCATTTTCCTCCCCAAATACTTCTAATGCCTTCACACAGTATCCACACCGCAATAGATCCAGGAATTCAATTTCCTTCGCCCTCATAATTCTCCAGGAAGACGCGAGACAATGACCAGTTTCTCTACTTCCAGTATAGACATGAATGAGTGTTGGTCAGTAGTGTCCGAATCTCATCAAAAACATCCGTCAATACAGAGGTGGTGATAGGTCATTCTGGTAGGGCATCGATCCAGCCGTTAATAGCTTCTTTCTTTCCTCTAAAAGGCTGTTGTAATGTTCGGCACGGAGAATCTCTAAAAGCTTTTTTAAGGTTCGAAAACAATTGCACTCAAAGGCAGCTCCTAAAAGTATCTTATTACAATTCCTAACGAAGCTTGTCTATTGTCCAATTTGTTTTGTCTGATAAAAGATAAAACTCGTTTCCCAAACATTTTTTTTTTCATTTGTTTCTTATAAACAGCAATAAAGTGCTGAAAAGGGGAATAAAAATATGATTCATTACTTCAGTATAAAAAAAGGTTAATAGACGTGTTGATATCTTATAATTTTATCATGTATTGTAGTGTGCGTAATGTTAAAACATTGAAAAAAATTTAAATGGTAATATTTGGACTCAGAATTGCCAAATTTGAGCTTAGCCAGTTATAATTCAGCAACGGATTGTAAAACCTTCCGTGTTTTTGCGCATGCGTTAGAATAGGTTTAATTCGTCAAAATAGGGGTAAAAAGAAAGGCGAAAGGAGGAGATGTTTACATTTACTAGTATCTAATAGGGGAAATCCAAGGTCAAAGAGAATACCGGAAATGCACTCATCGTTCCGCGTCTCACCCCTTAATGAGATGGAGTCGTCGAAATATGGTCGTCTCAGAATCCGTTGACGAACTATACTAGATATTAGTTGTTTACTATAAAAGGGTTTTTAAGAAATTTAATTAAATTTGATTTAAACTTTAAAAGTTCATTTTTAATAATATCAAAGTATGCGATGCCGCAAAAACAGTGTATGTATTTCGTTAAAATTTTGAAAATACTGAGTTTTATTTCTTGTTTAATTACATTCTTCATTCCCTAACCATTTTTTTAATTTCACTACACGTTTCTAAATTGATTTTAAATACACTTTTCAAATAAGTTATTTCTTTATGTAACCACAGTCAATAAAATAGAAAGATTAAGTGCAATTAAATTATACATTAACAGCACTCATGCAAATAATCGAAAAAAAAAACCATGTTTATTATTAACTATTATATTAACATGTTTATTATTAACTATTGTTTTAAGACGCCACACGATTTTTAACATATTTATTTAGGAATCTTTTCTTTACGTGAGGAAAAATTGTCAAGTGTAGAATTAACGGCTGATTAAAGCAAATCAGAGACAAATAGATGAAGCCTAAAATATTATCATGCTGCAATGTTTCAGGTTAAAGTTTATTTTTAACTGATTAAATTTTATCGAAAGAAGTATTTCTTTTATTGAATAATATTGAATTGCAATCGGACATATAACTTAAAAATGGCAAAATACTTGCTTGTACGTTAGAAATTCGGAAGAAAATTTTGAATTTAATAAATGTACGAAATAAATTTCATGTCATTAAAATCACTATCGAATTCTCTTCAAATAACCATTAATAAATCAAACCCAGAATTATTATTGAAAATTGCTCAATGGTCCAATTTCTACGATTCCTCTTATACTGCTTTGAGTTACAATTGATTGTTTTGAATGTTAATGAAAGTCTATGTTATTGATATCTCAATCTCCATTAATAATAAAGAGGGTATGTATGAATATGTTCTGTGTGTATAATATCACACCAAAGGACAGGCCTTCTATCTCAGAATACCAAACTTGGGACATATATACTTTAGAGTGTGGAAATAAGAATCTCTGAGAATTTTTTTAAAGACTTAATCTAGAATTTACCATATTTGAAATGTTTCTCCAAAAGTTCTGAAAACAATATAGCACAAATATAGTGCACTTAAATTAATTCTATTATTTATTTATAAATAACTTAATGATGAGCACTTATTCATGAATTTCTTTGATTACGTAGAGGATAATTAAAGAACGCACATAAAATGATTCCTCAGTGTTATGAATCTCATTTTTGGTTTTGGGTTTATATAAAACACAATTTTGAACCTCTTTTTCAAAAACTCTTATTATGATAATATTGTATGTTCGATTCGTCTGTATTTGTTCGCTTTGATTGCGTCTGCTGTTGCAAATAGGAAGAATATCTATCTCTCTGTCATACTTATAGCAGTTATTTATAATGTTATTTTTTACCCTTTTGGTTCAGTGAATGATTTTTGTATCCCTCACCAAGAAATTTGTATACAACATGCCCACCTACAAATATTAACCTGCTAAAAAAGAGTAAAATATCATATAATCTATCAAGAACTCGAGATTCTAAAATCCACAGTTTTTCCGTATGTTGCCCAAACATGTTTTCATAAGCTTTTTTTTTTTTTAATTTAGAAAAGATAATCCCGTGTGCCTTTTAAGTTTTATCTCTTCAACTGACCGAATGCAAAATTTGATAAAGAAAAATGTTTTAGTTGACAAAACTACAAACCAAATCTCATGTTTTCAGTGTGACGCTTATTAATAATCGAATTTCAATACCTAGAATTAGAAAGGTATTATCTTCTGATAAAACTGGAAATTAAAAATAACACAGAGACACAAGTTTGATGATTGGACATGTGCAAATATTCATGCATCTACCTTCTTTTATTTATTATGTTCAAGAGGATTTAGATGGACAGATAGATATATTCTTTTAGACGCATTTCGTTCCAAATTTGATTCATATTAAGGAGTTTGATGTATAAGTCTCAAAGCAAATAACGTCCTTCTGCTAGTTCCATTTTGGAATTAGTGTGCTTACAGACGAACGTAGTTTCAAATACTTTTTTAAAACTCTGAAATGCAGTGGCCAGCTTATTTGAGGACTAGAGTTCTTTCCTTAATATTATTCATATACGGACAGGAAAAAGTGTTTATTCCAAACATTGTTTTATTGATATAAATATTACTTTTATGCAGCTCTTTTATCGAATAAGTATTCAGACCATTGACTAATATTTACTTCCATAGTATTTTTGTAATTTCACATTTTTTTTAATAATCTGATATTAGAAAAATCTTTAAATATTGAGAAATTACTTAGATTGTTGAAAATATCAAAATATTTTTGAATTCTATGTAAAAATCATATGAATAACATTTTTATTAAAATAAAATTATCCTATGAAACTTAATAAATCTCCAACCCACATTAATACGTGTTTCCTCCAGAAAGTAAAATTCCCTTCTTTTAATAAACATCCATAATTTTATATATTTGAAATGTCTTGATGGTGTTCTCTTCTCACCAATCAGAGATTTAAAAAAAAGGGTTAAACCACGTATTTCATTCACTAAAAAAAACTTTTGGTTATTAAATTCTTAGGGCGCTATCAATTAAAAAGACTAAACGTTGAATTGATTCGAAAAATTATGGAAATATTTGAATAATTACATAAAAACAATAAAATATTTATAATTTTTAAAATAAGGCTTAATTAAGGCTATATCTGAATAACGTTTGATTATATTTCCCAAATTTATGTGAATGAATTGAAAGTAAAGGATATTTTTAGCTGTTAACACTTTAATATTTATTTAATATATGGTTTCCAATAGGTTGGCTCCTTTAGGATAGAGTTTTCGGCAAACAAATTAAGTACATCTCAAGAATAATTGAGAACTTCGATCAAAATTTGATATATTTAAATAATAAGGCCTGCTGTATCTACTTATTGAACATTCTCTTTAAAAAATTCCAGTAATAGTTAATAACTTGATTTATTCATTTTTAGACTGGAATAAATCTATCCCTAAATCATTTTCAACAATACCAATTTTGTAAAGATATAGTATTAAATAAGAAATTTACAAATATATTCCATTTTCTTTAAATAATTTACTGTACAAATATTTTATTCTTAACATTTGCTTGTTGACAAACCATTCGCTTGAATGATGAAGGATTGAAATATTTTACATTGTAACTATTAGAAAAAAGATGCAACAAAAAGTAAGTTATTGTGAACTCAATGCTCACTTTTTAAAAAATAATATGATTAAAAATATAATTTCACAGTATCTTTAAAAATTAGTTATATATTTCATTTAAAATGGACTTCAATTTATACATCATAAAAGTATATTTTACGCGAGCTGAAATCTAGGTAATCATTCTTGATTAAAGGACCTGTTTTTAAAATTTGTTTTGAATTTTTATTATTTATGCAATTTTGTATTTCCTAATAATTTATAAGCTTTTTATAAGCTTTTAAAAATTTGATATGAAGTCACATGATTAAATAATATTTCGGATTGATGATTGAAATTCTGATGTAGATTGAATTCTAAATAATCACAAATTAAAAATATTTTTCTAATTAACGATTAAAAATTGTCGATTTGATATTCATATTATTCTTAAACTTATAAATTATTTAAAATTTTGATGCCTCCTTTTGTTTGATTCTAATCTTCTCTCAAATTCTTAAATAAAAATATTAAAAAACTATTTGATGAAAAATTTGAAAAGAGGAAATTACTACACATAAACCTAATTACTTTGTTTTAGTATTTTAATTAACGCAAAAAAAAAATCATTTTAAACTATTCAGAAGTTTCCAAATGGACACTAGAAAGATATTTTATCATAATTGAAGCCAAAATTCAAAACCTCTGTCAAATAAGTCATATTTCAATAAAAATAAATTATAAGCAACTCATTAACTTTCGTAGAGAAAGATATCCGAGAATTATTGAAATCTTACACTTCCAAGAATCAAGAAAAGATACATTGCCTCTTAATTAATATTTCACTTTCAGTATAATTTTACATAAAAAAAATCTTAATTATACTTATAAGAAAAAAAATAAAGGTTTCATGTATTAGTTGATTAATGACAAAATTATGCATAAAAGTAGTACAAAAGCGGAAGTAAAATGTTTCTTTTCAATAAGAAATATTTATTTTCATGTTTAACAACTTATTGAGCTATAACTTTTAGATAAATTAAACTACTAATATTTTTTCTAAGGAAATAAGCCATCTGTCGTTCCATAATTAATTTCAAAATTAGTTTTCTTTTTTTTCTTCTATTTTATATGTCACAGAATATAAATGCCATTTTATACAGTGTGATAAAGGAAAATATTTAAATAAACTGTTACGAAAGGTCATAAAGAACTAATTTATTTGATGTTGATTATTAATAATCTATACTTATAATAAAGCTCAAGGTGTGTGTTGGCGCTCTATAGGCCAGACCATTCAACCTACAGCTACCACATTTGGCACGTGTATACCTTGGAGGCCGGGAATGTGCACCTGGGGGTTATTTTTTCGAATTTTTAACTAGAATTTTATTTATTTAAAAAATAAACGAAATTTTGACGTGTTTCTGCTATAACTTCCGAAAATATTACCGCACAAAAAAGATTTTTACATCAAGTTAAAGATCAAAAATTTATCTTTTAAATAATACTAATGTTTTATTTTTAAAATTAAAATTCTATTTTTGATGAATTTTTAAATAAATATTTTAACTATATTTTTCAATAAATTTTTTCGTAAAATATTAAAATTAAAATTAAGCACGTTTCGCATTCATGGGAAAAAATTAGCTTTTTTCAAAGTGTTGCCGTCACATTGATTAAAGCTCCAATTAAAAATAAATTAAATCTTTTTGGAAATGAAATCTGCAAAAATATAATTTTCAGCACGTGTTTGTAGAAAATGAAACAAATATGAAATATTATTTTTTCTAAAAAATAAATTCAGGAAAAATTATTTTATAATCTATGAAGACATAAACAAACTTATGGCATTTATTGATGGAATAACTCATATATTTTCCTTTTCAGGTTTGAATATTTTTACTTTTGTAAATATCGTCTGCGCGTGTTTTTAATTTCAGATAATTTTATTTTCCAGTCTAAATATCTGTACTTTACTAAATATCGTCTGCTTATTAATTGCATTTTTCTCTCTTTTGTTTTTGGCAACTATTGAAACGTTATGTTTACTTTTGATGTGTTTGTTCTATGTAGTACTTTTGTATGTGATGTTTTATTCGAGCGGATATTAAGGAGAATGCATACACCACAAGAGAAAGCACAGATTTTATGGTGGTCATAGAGTTAATTTCCAATCAACTAAATCACTGACTTTTAAGAGTCAATTTCCAATCACTTAAACTGACTGATTTATGAAAATTTGAATATCACTATTCAATAAAAAAAGGATAATTTTAGATTTTCCATCGATCGCTTCAAAGAAAATACACCAATCAGCGCGCAGGTTTCTCAAGATTAATTGGCCTAAAATAATGAAAATATTGAGTTTTTCTAAATTTTTAAAATTCAAAACTTCATAAATAAGTTTTAGTTGATCGTAGAAAATAGAAACATTCATTCATTTATTTAAAATTTGGTGTGTCCAGAATATTTCTCAGAATATGATACCTTACTGTATTAAATTTAGACCATAATTTTTGAAATATATTTATAGGCAGGAACAAAATATTATTATTGATTTCATTTCAATCCTTTTGAAAGCAAAACTAAAAACTGAATTTTATGCTGAATCTCAGAAATTTTTGTTGAATTATTGTTTTAGATATTACATAAATTATGAAAAATATTTTGTAGTTAACATAAATACCGAGCGATTCTGTTTGCAATACTCACATTCGATAATAATAATAATTAATAAATAACAATAAAGATGATAAATAAAATAAAACGCTTGGTTTTATTAAAAAATATCTTAATATTAATTGCAATTTCATCATTTACATTTTAAATTAAAGTTGAAGTCTTGCCGGAAATGACAACAAATTAGCAAAATATATATAGTAAATTGAACGAAACTATCTAAACAACAGTATAAGTTTGGTATGACTATCAAAATTTGAAGATTAAGAATGTTTTGTTTGAGAATCCTTTAAGAGACCAGTTACTTAAAATATTTAATTGAAAATTGTAGCGAGCGGTAATACTGGCGAACCGGCTGGTGGCCAAAGGCGGCTAGTAAATAATAAAGTAAACAATCAAACTTTTAATCTGAAGATTTTTTTAGTTTGAAGTCTTATTTTCTATTCATTTATATCAGTTTTCTATAAACATCAAGAATAATACTTGATTCTTTCTAAGTTGTTTTGTAATATCATTGTGTGAACACTCCGTTTAACAAAACATAGAAACTTTGGCTTGGCACAGAAATGGTTTAAGCATAATATTTTATTGAGAGAGTTAAAGACTACGAATGGGAATACGCCAGCATTATTTAAAAGATGGAATCAAATTAAGTTTAGGGGGAAAGATTGTAAGTAGGTTTTTTTATATTATATCAGTCCCATAAAAATATTATTAATGTTTAATTTCAGATAGATCGATTAGAAACAACACCTTGTTCGTAATTCCATAAAATTGTCTGACATTAAAGTCCTGTTACTTTAACTTTCTCACTTAAATTCTGTTTAATGTGTATATGAACTTTTTTATCATCTAAATTTCATGATCTAATAACTTGATTTTTTTTATTTGTTTAATAAACTGCACACATATTAAATAGAATTCTTCTTCTTTAGCTTGCAAAAATGAAAGAAAATCACGTGATTAAATATTTGATGAATAATGGAAACGGTTATAACTTCAGAGCTCCGATGCAATGTATTATTGGACACTATACTAAAAATATTTTTAAAAACTGTTAAAATTCTGTATCCGAATATTAATTTAATATCATTAAAAAGACAATTTTTAATATTTTGAAACTGCATGAAAATTATTTTTGTGCAATACTACTTTTTGAATTTATAGAGCAAAAAGCCAAAATTCAACTTAATTTTGAATGAATTAAAATTTCAAAAAAACTTTAAACTTTATTAATAAATTTCACTTGATGAATATTATTACATAACCAGGAGTTTTATAAAAGAGAAGTCAATATTTTTGAAGTTTATTCAAGCAAAATTCACTGAGACCATTTTTCATGTGTTCAATTTTCCCCCTTAAAATCTAATTAAAATATTCCTGGGGGGGTGGCAGAATTGCTGGTTGGGGAGTTATATTTAATAATAAGCATTATGTTCTGTTTACCCTTTAATTCAAGCAAATATTTGTGTAATAATTAATTTAAGTTACATCGAGTAGCAAATTAGCATCGTGCAGATCAGTCTTAAGATTGGAGTATTCAAAACAAACAGCGTGACTTTCAGCATATTCATAGAAATCTGAAAAAAAAAAAATGATGAAATTATTGTTCTCTATTTGATTAAATCATAATATTTTGGTTTGGTTTGCTGCATAATTTTTATAATAAGATAAGATAGATAGATATTTTACCTGCTTGATAAAAATGTTTATTAATTTATGTTTTGAAATTTGCAGTGATGTAGTAATTCTCACCGTAACTCAAGTACGAAGTATAGCGTATTTCCGAAAATATCCTCATAAAATATTATTTTTACATTATTTTAAAATTTAAAAGATTTTGAATTTAATTATTTATTTATTATTTTTAGTTACTTTTGTGTATAGTTGTATGTGTTTATTTGCCTTTACCTTAAAATCCATATCTTGCTTGCATATTTTAATTAGATAGATGTATACCTACAATGAACAGAATGTGTATAAGGTTGCAAAAACAGTACGAGTTCATTGTGCATGAAAATTTTAATTTAAAAATACCCATTATTTAATTGAAATAAAGCGAACAATATACCTTGTAAATATTTTATAATTTTCAACGTGAATATGTATAAATGAATATGCAGAACTGATATATTGAAGAAGGAAAAACAAAAGTAAGAATAATGTCTTTAATTTTTATAGATTTTATATTTTTAAATACTGCTGTTTGTATATATTACTCAAATTGGTGCATAAAAATATTTCATCGTTGAACGTTTTCTTTTTTAGAAATCGTTAGACATTTTTTGTATTTGTAAAGAGGACATTCACAGCCTAAACATATTTTGGAAAATATTTAGTGTAGAAATACGATAATCTTATTCACTATATATTTAAAATTAACTAGTAGGCTGTTGCATTTTAATTTTTATAACTTACAATTTTACATGAAAATGCAAATTTTAGAAACATTACTGACTTGTAGCTTAGCAGCTTCTTGAAAATGAGTAAGAGAATAGATGTATCTTTGCTCTGAAGAATTGATAATTATCCTTGAACTTTAGATAGAAAAGTGCGTTTATTGAGAAAGAAGTGCATGAATCTGAAAGTAGATCACAGAGAAAGAATAGGGTTATAGCAAACGCAGTTTTATGGAAGATAGAACAATTTTTTCTTCTTAATATTGATATATATTCAGTTGCGATTTACGTAAGAGAGAAACTTATTTACTATTTAAAAATCCATATTTACGTCTCTTCTCTAATTTATCAAAATAGGCTCGTTCTAATACTATGATATTCTTATCATATCACATCCAATAACATGTCAAAGTGAAATTATATAAGATAAATAAAATAAAAAGAAAAAAAATATTAATTAAGATTAGAAAAATCCAATTCTACTGTTGAAAGAAATTCGAAAATAAATATGGAAATGTAATTGAAGACGAAACCTAACGATTTAATTTCAAAATTTATTCAGAATTAAAAAAAAAAATAAACAAGTTGTGCCACCCAGTTCCAAAATTAAACAAGAAACTTTAAAAAAGAAATTGAACTTTGAATTGTATGCACTATAAATTCTTTTTGGCATACCGCATATCTCTGCTCTCTTCTTGCGGTTCAATACATCTATGTTAAAGAATTTGCTGGAGTAAAGGCAATTTTAAATCAGAACTCAACTATGGACGGCTGTGAAATAAATTTCCATTGCAAAGGTTGCTTATTTTGGATTCTGTATTCAGCACTTGCGACCATGAATATTTATTGCGAACAGTTTCGAAACTCTTCTCTCTTCTAAAGTAGGAAATAAACATTCTCGAGAATTGAATTGAGTCTTTGCACCCTAAGGAAGACGTGTCGCATATCATTTATTCTGGAAAGTATTTAGTAAGTTTTCGGAATTGAGACCGAAAGATTTATATTTAATTGATGATCTGTCATTTTGATGTTCATGCTACTGATTTTGTGTTGCTTTTTAATCTCATTGCGTTTTTAAAATAAAAGTTTTTCTTTAATGAAAGATGCAAGAAAATATTTGTAGGTAGATAAATTCAATCTTCTTATTAAATTGCGTATTAATGTCCAATTTGTCTCTTTAATTTATGAAAATAAACATAAGTATTCTTCCTAAAATAAGAAATCAAGACTTACTTGATCGAATGAAGAAGTAGAAATAGTAAGTAAAGTAGAAAATAAAAAGTAATAAAGTAGAAATAACATAATAAAGTAGAAAATTTTTTTTAATGAATTTCAAGGATTTTTTTTTTGTATTATGTCATACGACAATAATCTATGCCTGCCATAGCTTGAAGCGAATATTATAAATGATATTACTCTGCTACTTAAACAGAAAAAATTATGTAAATAAAAATAAGGTAAGTTGGATGTCGAATAAATATGACACATTTTTTCCTCCTCTGTGGAATAAATTCAACTGTGATTTTTAAGAAATTGAAATCCAAACTCAAGAAAATATTTCAGATAGTTTTATCTACCAATTCGACGAATGTGAAAGAAAAGAGATCTTGTTTCCAATTATAATTATATGTGGATAATGAATGTAAAAGTTATTTGGCATTTATAAGATTACTTTGGTCTCTAATTTCTTATTTTCTAAAAAAAGTATCTACGCGTACTCTTCATTTATATGTGAAAAATCTGAAATCTGTATATTCATAATAAAGTACCTTATGAACTATATTTAATAGAAAGAAGATAGAAATACCATTTAATTATTAGAATATTTTTTTAAAGTGACTGCTATATTATTTTACTATTTTATTTTTATTTGTTTAATATCATTTCTACTTCAGTAGCTACTGACATCAATATTTTTATATTCTTAATATGATTATCAAAGCCATTTCTTTCTTTAGAAGTACATACAATAAATTAAAAATACATAATAAATAATAATACATTGATAAAAAACAGTTTTATTGTTCGTAACATATTACATTTTAATATGTATTTATGAACTGTAAAAATGATTTCCTTTGAAAAATATATCTTCTGCATTTTATAACAAAGTAGCATTAATACCATTAATACCAAAGTAGCATTAAACCATTATTTATTTTTTGCTTCTTCATTTTAAACCAATACATTATACAGTACATTGCTATACCATAACATACATACCATAACATTATACAGTTTTAGGATCTTAACATATGATGAGAAAGTAAAATAATGAATTTTTAATGTGATAAAGAGGCATGTATTAGTTTATGAGGCATGTATTATGTATTAGTTATAAAGAGGCATGTATAACTCTATAAAACTAATACATAGATGAGTTTAATGAATTCTGCACTAATACGTAGAATTCATTAAATTATCAATTTATTTTTAAAGGGTTTTTGTTTTGCATTTATCTGTAACTTTTAGTTTCAAAGAATTGAATTTTAGTAACCATTTAATGAACTGCATCTTTGAAATAAAATTACTTTATTACGAGATTTTTTCTGATAATTGCAATTATTCAATGAAACGAAATAAAAGCAATTATAGTATTTGCAAATGCTTAAAATATTCAAATATCTAAAAGTGTTAACGTTAACACTTTTCATTAAGCGGCAGCATAGAGGTGTGACATCATTCGTGTAGACCCTTTCTTCTCGTTTTGAAGATATCTGAAAAAAAAAAAAAACTGAGTTAATGCAACAGAAGTTCGCAGCGTCGAAAAATCAAGAAATCGAATCACAATAAAAACAGTTATTGTGATTCCGCAAATAATTAAAAAATATATGGAGAAAATTCGAAAACATATTCTCTGAGCAACAAATGTTCTTCATATTGAAGTATATTAATATAAAATTTTTCAACTGCTAATAAAATTTAGGGAATTTTATTTACCTTCTATGTTATTTATAACGAAATATTAATCAAAATGTTTAATTAGGTAACTAGGTTAAGTCCAACTCAATTAATTAAGTTGAAATCTAGGATAATAATTTATGGCAATACTGTATATATTTCAACAATTACTCAGAATACTTCTTACATGTTTTAAAGTAAAACATTAGAGAAGGTTGTCATTGTTTTTTCAACGGCAGCATTGACAGCCTGCTATGTGAAAAAATAAAATGCCTTTACTTTTGTCCATCGTTGATATAATTAAGTTAGTTAGTGATTTATTAATATTCTGGTTTAAAGCAATAAAATGGCTATTTTTTGGACTGACCTCCTAATTTCGAGCTGCGGTCAGATGATGCATTTCAGAAACTGAATTTCTTATATATATAAAGCTGAAATCATGTCAGTTTATTCTAATTCTATTGAATGTGGTTTTATATTTTTGATTATAAATAGTTAGTCTTCTAATATAAGAATTTAAAAGGCATACAAGTCAAATATGCCTTAAGGAAGAAAAATGAGAAAATTATGAACTTTTCCCCTAAATAAATTAAATTTGTGAAAAAGAAAAGAAAAAAATGTCAAAATTTGTGATTAAAAAGACATATATTAACTTTGACACCAAAGCAGATGATAAAATATTGGTTACACCACTGTTTTCTACGTCTCGAATATTCGACCTCAGAGAATGGTTGAAGAAAATTTTAGTCTGAGACTTCCTGGCACCGAAATGTAACAGAAGAAGAAATGAAAGAATTTAAGAAATAAAAAGTAGAGAAATATATATATATAAAAAAGAAATTGCAAAAGAATTCATTTTTTCTTTTTCCCAAGCTTCAGTCATTTTCTTCTGAAACTAATATCTGATACATAAGTGACAAAAAAGGAGAATAAAACATGTAACTCTGCTTAGAAGTTTTCCGTTTGCATCAGTTCTTTTAACTAATCTCTGGCAGCGAAGAAAGTCTTGTCTTAAGCTTAAAAATTTTTCTCCATTTTTATTTTTAGAATGGTTACGAATAATTCTCATATTCAACTACCACTACTTTCTGCTCTATGTTTCAACTTGAAAGAAGCTTACACATTTTAATAATGCATTATAAAAGTAGAAGTATAATTCTTAAATACCTGAAATTTATCCTCAAAAATAGATTCTTAATGCTTTAGAATTAAGTAGAATAAGACTTCCACTCTCTTCACTAATATAAAATTTTAAAATATGCTAAAATTTCATGTTGAAAAATTAATTATTATTACGAATTAATTACTATTACGAATTCTATAATTAAAAAATATATTTCCATAATATATATTTATTGCTGCTATTTTTTTGATATTTGATACTTTATAATACTCAGAGTTAAAACATTTGGTTATATGGCAGTTTATATTTAATCTAAATTGGTACAAATATATTTCTTGTAATAGTTTCTTTCATGTTAAGGTTGTTTGCAATTTTTTTTAACACAAAAGATATTTTCTAAACATGGCCCTTTTGTCTGTGAAAATTTCTTAATAGAGAAATTACTTCTTTCTGATAAAAATGAAGGTTTTTATTCAAATAGTATAAAAAGTTCATTTTATGGAGACATAATTATTCTTAATTTTTATAAGTAATATATAAATTAATTTTTTCTATATAATTAACTCTTGATCCATAGTCTTATTTCATTTTTAATTAATATAAACATGCTGTCCTAAATGATTTGAGAAGTGATTATAGTTTAATTAAATCACAGCAAGCTTCACAACTCTAAAAACTTCAAACAAAATTATCAAAGTTTTCTCTTAAAGGAAAATACCTTGGATACAGTTAAAGCTTTTTTCACTAAAGATTGTATGCCTTATTTTTGCCTTTCAAGATGTCTGGGTTTTCTCATTTTGAAAACTTTAGAGGAACTTTTAGTAAACTCTTTCGTTAAATATACAATACATCACTTGTATTTACAAAGTCCTATTCCTTATACTATACAATGATAACATAAATATTCTCTTTTCTACTCTTTTTAACAGAAAAACTTCAGCATTTCAAATTTAAACGCAATTTAAGTATATTCATTTTACAAGGCAATGGTTTCAATTCTTATAAGTACGATTTTTCAAGAAAAAAAATTGTTCTTACAGTGGTCTGTGATAAAGGCTTACGTTTGAGATCCGCGAAATTTCTTCTTCAAAAGCATTTTTTTTAAAAATTTCCTAACGAATGTTTTTGTAAATGTTAATTATTGCACTTCTTCAGATTAATTGCAAAAATTTCTGTGTAATTAATTATGAATTTATTCAAAAATAGGAATCTGGCTCCTTTTACTGAAGGTCCATTATATATGAGTGCTTTGTGCACAGCATAACTTCCTTTTCATTGAAGATGCGACAAAATTAGCAATATGATGTTTGAACTCAGAAGTCATCAGTCTGCAGTTCAGATTTACGAGGGCCATAACAAAATACTGGTACTTAAAAGCATAAAATTAATATGACTAAATTTTTCTAAAAGAATAATAAAATATTGCTTCTTAGTTAACAATTTTTTATAAGATTCTACAGCTATTACAAATCAGAAGCATTATTATTATAACAGAAAACAAATGCTTAGTGTTAATTGAATTTAACAGATATGTAATAAATAATGATCAATAACAATAATATTATTTATACAACAATTATTTATATAATTATATGTTAATAATTTATACATTTTGTATTCTGACAGCAATTCTGGATATTGTTTTATTACGATAGTATTTAGGTTGTTTTTTTAATTTTTATAATTTACGACTCATTAATTTTTTTCATAATTTTATGTTTCAATTTAAGCACTTTTTTTTGAGTTTTAATAGGTTTACAGATTAGAATATACCAGAAAAAAATGTTAAGAATTTTTGGACTTTACCTATGATGACAAAATAAAACGTTAATTTTTGACAAAATAAACTAAATTTTAATTTAGACTAAATAAACCATTTTTGTCTAAAGGTTATCGTTAATTTTAGACAATATTAACTTTCGACAGTTCACTAAATACAAAGTACCAGAAATAAATTTGCTTTAAAGTATGCTAAATGTTGCAAAAAGTTTCTATATTTGCCATTTTCTACTTCTACTACTCAGAAGGAACCAAATAAACAAACCACTCTCTTCATACATGATGTCTATCGAGTGCAAGCAACTAAAACATTTACTATCTTTTCTCTTATTTGTCTTTACATTTTTATACTTATGCAACCATGAATATTTCAAGTATTTCCAGAATTGAGATTACATTTTTCAAAAATGAGAAACAATATATTCCACTTAAAGCTTAAACTTTCTGAAATACTAGAAATTTTATCACTGAAATTTATTTTATTAGCTGAATTAATAACTTAGGCGGGAAAGTTTCCATACAATATAAAAATATTTCCTTTTAAATTCGTTCTTTTCTTTTTCGATTTGACAAATGATATATATTTGCTAAGAATCATTTATAAACTCCGTTTTTTCATAACAAAAAATTCAAATTCCATATGCCATTCGTATTTCGTATTCTCTGCTTTTAGTTTGAAAAAGAAATTCTCCTAACTACTGCTTATATTGGGAAAAGCACAAGTATCAACTATAAACAATGCGTTTAAGAATAAAATATATACAATATCAGCCAAAATCTCTTTATTGTAAAATGAAATCATTCATCATGCAGGTGAACATTACTGCGATTGTTAATTATTTGTCATGTTTGACAAAAAAATATGGGGGGAGGTGTTAGCTTGAAATGGCTGTTATCGCCTTTTTTTTTCTTTAATTCTAGAAGAGCTTGCTTAAATGAACTAATTTAGAATCGCATAGTAGTGTTGGAAAATTCAAATTCGAAGCATCTGTATTTCCTTTCTCAAAAGGCAATGTGAAATAAATTAATAAATAAAAAATACCTAATCCGAAAATAAACCCTTTCTTTTTAATATAACAATAGACTTTCTTTCACATGCAAAATTAAAGTATTAGTTTATACATAGAACTCTTTATTTGATTAAATTATTTTTTGTCATAAATCTCTGTTTACATTATGAGCTATATAGATCATACTTTGATTTACTTTGTTGCACCATCTTTAACCCCTCAACAAACGACAGATTGACGTTGCAGATAACTTGAGTAAATGTTAACGATTCTCCTTGGAAGCTACTTACTCTGAATCGTATTTTTAGTTATTGTTTAGTTTTTAGAGAAGCAAGAATTAATAAAGGCCTGGCTTTAATTGCCATTGTCGTAACAAGAGATACGAGGTTAGGTACGGTGATACGGTTTGATAATAGGAGGATAATACGGTGGACTTTTAATAATGTTTCAGCTTCAAGACTAGAAAGTTCCTAAGTTCAAAAACCGATTCTATTGAAAAACCATTGTATAAGAGTATTTAGTTCACGCTTAAATTCATTGAGGTGAAATGCTTTCCCGCTGGTATGCTGGGAAAGTTTGGACTGGATGTACTCAGAGTTTGCCCCCGTCATCTGCTTGCATTCAAAATTGCATTCAAATTACTGGCCGAAAATAGTCTTAACGTTGCTTCAAAATGAGACTATTTAATTAAACCAAATTACCATAAATATGATCTACTCTTTCTTTAATTCTTTACCAATCTTTTTCTCATCTCCTGTTGTGGTGCGTGTTTCTCATTTTACCGTATAGATGCATTAAGGCTGTGGGTTAGAATTCAGTCAGTTTTCATGACGGATCAGTCAGTTTTCATGACTTTTCTTATGGGAGAGTTGTACGATGGATGATGAAGACCATTAAACTTCAACCTTAGTTTCGCTGTCCTGCCGTTCCTAAGACTGTGACTTAACTTACCATGGATATCTAGCCAGTATTACGGGCCAGTATTCAATAACTTGAAGTAATACGGGCTGCCATTATTTGCTAAAATCATAGAATATTTTTGAATTTATAAATTCTCTATTTATTAGTTTCTAATTATTCACTAAAAATTAAAATTATAGCAATTTTTATAGTTCTTCTAATAAATCACTAGGGTGTAATGTAGCAGGCCTCCACGCGGTGCACCCTGGTTAAAACTAAATCTGCTACGGCTTTGCCTCCTTCCTTTCAGAAATATTGGAAGACTAAAGATCTAATGGCGTCATAGCCAATCTTCTGGGCATTTGTAATAAATAAATTCTAATTATTCGCTATAAAATTATTCACATAGATAAAAAGTTATAACATTTTTTTTTGCTTGAAGAATAAAATATAAATTTCAAATATAACTTCACAGTATCAGATTTTTTTTGAATAATATTCTATCTGATATGCAAATTACATTCATCGCCAGCCATGAAAATGATACTGAAAGTCATTCGGGCAAACAGTCGATTTAACTAAAAGCATATACATTTTAAGTCAAAAATATTATTGCTTCTTTTCGAGAAAGCGAATCTTTAGCATGTCTTTCCCACTTAAAAATATGTTTTATTGCCTAGGTTCAAATACAGTATCGATTTTTTCAGAAAAAAAAAATTGGGCATACTAGATATAATGGAAAGTATAAAATGAATTTCAATATAGGAATTTAAAATAATATAAAATAAGTAAATAATAATATTAAAAAAATAAATTCAGTAATATAAAATAAATGGAAATTAATGCTGTGAAAGAGTGTAGACAGGTTCAACAAATTTTAAATAAAAAATGCCACATGTTGAATGGATGAACTGTAAAGAAGATCCTAGAAAAAGGAGATTATTGGTATATAGGGAAAGAGAAGCAATGACAAACAAGATAAAATGCTTCACATTACCGGCTACTTAGCTGGGGACAGTGAGAAAGAAAGTTCTTTTTGGGAACCGACAATGGAGCGCAACGACGGAACGGAAGGCATCTCGTTCTCTACCCCCACCCCTCACCCCCAGTGACGCGGAATCTGCAGCAGGAAGAACAGATCGTCCGATGATGCCTTGATGGCTGGGCAGTCGCAAATGTGCTCGGTTCAAAAATACTGACCCAGCGACCATTGAGGACTGTAGTGTTATCTAAACGGAGTCAAGATAGCGCTTTGCGGTAGAAAGACTTTTTGACTGAGAAGAGCTAGGTTTCTTTGGAGTTATTGTAATAAAGCAGCATGGTCCTACCTACCCTGTTAGCTTATAGAGATAAATACTATATTTTCTTTCGACTCTTTGGATATCTGAAATAGATATATTAGGTATTCAGAACTTTTAGAACCCATAGAGATAGCATTTTTGTTCTGTAAATAGCAATTAATCTAAAATTTCGTAATTTAACCCTTTAAAGGGCCATTTTTTTCTAGTCATATTATGTCAAAATATTTTTAGGCTTGAAATTGAAAAAGGATTCATTTAGCTTATTAGATAAATTTAATTTGATTAATTAATTAATAATTAAGTACAAATCAAGAAACGTCATCTAAAATTCTGACTTACTAAAAAAATTTATCAGAACTTATGCCAACCTACATAATTTCATACATAGATTGATAAATTTGGTGGGAAGCATAATTCCCACGGCCCTAGAAAGGGTTAATAGAGGTGATAACGTGTAAGGTGCATTTGAGATTTTGACATGTAATTTTATGTACAATGTAAGTAGTTTGCAAGCATTTTTAGGTGTAATTAAGATAATAGTATGGATATGCAGGTATAACTAAATAAATTGCTCGTTATTTTAGATTTATATAAGGTAATGGCATGTATTAGTAGAAAAGATATTTTTAATGTATAGCTATCTATATTATGTATCTGCTATATTTCTGTCTTTCAATGCTTTATAAATGTTTAGTTGCTTTTTAAACATATGCGTTTCTATGTTTATAAATTTTCCATTACTGTTCCAAATCAGTAGTCTGTGAGTTTGGTGTTGTTCCCATGGTTATGAAATTCCATCATGCTCTCAAATTAACTTGATAACTAGGTTGGGCCTCAAATAACAGCACATCTATTTATTTTTTATTCAATGTTAGCTTATAAAATTGATTTCTGATTAAAATTTAAGTCAATTTTGGTTTTAGGCATATTTTTATGAAATGCGTTTCTGCATACAAAAGACAAGAATTCAGTCATTTCTTCCTTAAGAAATATTCTTAATATTAATGAAGTCATTTAAATATTTTTAAATTTCAAAATGCTAATAGCAAAAGTAAATATAAAATTGTAAATTTTTTTAAAAAAAATTATAACAGTGATTGAAAAGGAAAAAAAAATTAAAAAATTATTTTACAACTATTGCAAATTGAGTAATCAAAAAGTTAATAATTCCCATAAAAACAATTTTTTGTTTACGAAAAGTAAATGTCAGTTAATGAAGCATTACTGTACTTCTGAAGCACGTCTCTGGGGAAATAAAAATTTTGCTATAATTGCAAGCAAATCAAAATCTTATACAAAACCTTCATCGCCAAGCTAAACACGTCTGCAAGTACTAAATAGATTCTGACATTAATGATATGCTTCGCTTCTCCCCTAATCCTCAAAGAATCAGTTCTATTTATTTATTTCCACACATCAAAAGAAAGTATCTGCAGAGATCTTACGGCATGCATATTTATTGCTGTATTGCTATTGCTTATTCTGAGGACAGTACTTGAAATAAGTAACTGCTGGTTCGTAAGGATGCTTTGCAAGTAGCATTTGATATCTGTTCTAAAATATCCATCGGCACGAAATATATATTTATGATAAAATTTTCAAATGCCAAAAGTTTTGTAAAGTGTTAAATATAGTTATATCTACTATGAAGATAATCATTTTACTACTTTATTTATTATTATTTTATTTTTCTAGAATATTTTCAATGTATATAAATTTTTGTAATTCTTTAGTGCTTTTCTCATTTTTCAAACTACATAAAGGATTTCTTTTGTTGATATAATAAAAAAAGATTATTGCGAAAAATCAGGAGATAGTTTTCTTTCACCAATTAAGAATAGTTATTTATTTCAATAAGTGTCTTAATTTTTAATTTTCTTTCCTTTCTAATGCATTTTATATTTCCAATTGATTTGTTATTACTTATAATTAGCTTCGAAAATACAATTTATTTTCATTATGAGTTCATGTGAAAAGCTAAAAAAAATGTTGTCTAAATTTTTTGTTTATTTTTTTACTGAGAACATCTTTTAAATTAGCAAATTCTTTTTTACTTTCTAATATCTGAAATTTAACACGATTTTTATTTAGAAGGTTGGGGAACCAATTTATATCTGAGATATATCATAAATAATTCAAAAGAAAAGATCATAATAAACCAATTAAGATTAAGATACTTATAGTGGATATAAAAAGATTAAGATATAAACAATTTCACACACACACACACCTTACATTTCTTCATAATTATCCAATTTATCCAATACCAGTTTTCATGTTGGCTAAGTTTTATACTGTGGATCGAAGTTTCTGAAATGCAAATTTTTATTCCATGGAAGTAATTTGTACTCTATATGGTATTAGAGCTTAATATTCCATTATTATTTATGACAAGATACAAGAGTGTTGATAAAATAGACCGAAAGGGAAAGTAGTCAAAGTTAAAATTGATTTGTTTAAAATGCTAACTGGTAGAAGATATTTTTTTTTTGTCATTTCTGCACCTTTTTAATTGCAATTTTCTGATTTCATAGCACTATTGAACTTTGAGAAATTCATTCAATAGATTGAAGGTAAAATTTTGTGGAAATTAGAGAAAGAATACAACAACGGAAAACAGAATAAAAAGTTATTCTAACATCATTTTCATTAATTGTTAAAATAAAAAGTATCAGTTATTTTTCTGCCAATATGCTGGATCTTACTTACATTAGCACTTAACCTGAAAATGAATTGAAATTCTGTTAAAAGAAATAATGGGTTAGAAAAGGAAAATTATGAAGGAAAAAAAAATGAACGACACAAAATAAAAGCAATTTATTTTTTTTTTAATTTGGACGATACATTTTGTTAAATTTGTGTAAGCAATATAGTGTATCACTTATATTTATTATGAAGCAATGGGACAATTTATTTTCAGATTATACAAAATTTAGAATGATACGTCTTCATTGGCCACAATTACAAATCATAGAATCATTTTAGATTATATTATCTGAAAGATATTATTTAGGTTACGTTATCCGTAAATATTTAATCAAAGGGTGACTATTTTTGTAATAAATAATAGAAAAATATTTATTTTTTAATTTGTTAAAATTTGTATTTTATAAAAACTACCAGTCACAAAAAATTAAAAGTGTAAAAAAAAACATGCAGTAATAATTTCGTTGATTTTACACGGGAAACTGACTCCATCATTTATAAGACAATGAAAGCAAAACAATGAGATCATATGCTAAATATGAAGCT
>JAPMOR010074758.1:0-50230 GCA_026543865.1 Argiope aurantia
TGTTTTAAATAAGGCTTAAGTATTTCTGGGTATTTTGAATGTCTATATCTATATGAAAAATGATAACCAAATTACAGAATAAAAAAAATCCTTGCAAAAAAAACCCAAAAAAATACCCATATCGATTGACAAAATTTATTGTGATAAAAATAATAAGAAATTGTCAGAAGACAGGTGCTCTTGAATTCAAATTATGTAATAAAAACGCTGAAGTTATAACTGCTGCGCGTTGAACTGATTATAATGTGTTAACGTAATGACTAATTTATTTAATTTTACATGCGATATATATATCAACAATCTAAGAGCATTTTTTAAAAGTTTTCAACATTCAGAGGGAATGGAGAGGAAAACAGAACATATTTCTTTGAAGGGACAGAAAACTTCTGAAAGGAGAATTATTGTGTAACTAGTATCAATTTCTACTACTGCGCATGAGCAGTAATAAAACACATTCTTTCCTTACATACTTCCTGAAAGGAATAAGTTATTGTTGAAGCTGCCAGAAAATAGAAACAAAATTTTAACTATTTTTAGACGGCAGAAAATTTGAGTGTTTTGAAATTCAAAAGTTAATGAAAAGAAAAAGAAAGAAAGAAATATTGATGAAAAAATTAAGTAAAGAATATTTTTGTGTAAATAAGTACAAAAGAGGACCCTCAATATAAAAATTTATTCTAACCTCATAATTTCGTTGTTGTTTTTTTGTTTGATTATTTTTTTATTTTGTCTGTTTGATTATTTTTTAATTAAATAAGAAAAACTAATAAGAAAGATTTAGAATAAATTTCAAATTTTAAGCAAAATAAATCAAAATTATATAGCTACATTTGTTAAAATCTATATACATTAGAGAATTTAACATCAGTTTGATTGCGTAGAGATTATATTATTCAAAATTAATGAGAAAAAACAAAATATTAAATATGCCGAAAGCCACCTACAATGCATGAATTGCCATTGTGCTTGGGAATTTAATAATTATGTTATCATTATTACTACAAAATTAAGCGTGTATTATTTCTCGAAAAATTTTCATATAAATTTTAATTCCGACTAGAAACAACTTTTCTAGTATTGCTTGGATTTACTTATAAAAACAGTAGTTATGTTATGAGATTTTCTACATCGCAAATAATGAAAAAAATATTAAACATATATTAAAAACGCACATTTTTTCGATTTAATAAACTTAAATAAAAAGAAAAAATTAAATATGTCCTTAGTAAAGAAAACCGTCGATTATATTTCACTATTCCATTTATGTCATAGATGGACTCATTAAAATAAAGAATACCATTGTGTTAGCCATTTCCTTATCACTATAATAGAAAATTCAGCAGGCAATGGATTAAAAAATCGTTTGCAATTTCTTATCTGGCTAATTCGCATTAGAATTCGCAGCTGCACATCATGTGTGGTCTTCATGAATGAATGCATCGCTTTGATTCAAGTCGCAGAGATAAAAAAAAAAATCTACTTGATGTCATATTTAATTCTATCTTTGACATAAATATCATAACTAATGTATAAATTTCATACATTTCCGAGGAAAAAATATTTTAAAAATGAATGTAGATTCCGGAACGGTTTTCTGCTAATGTTCCATGAAAAAAAAAAGTTCTTAAAATAAATAACTTTTTTAAAATAAGAATACATATGAAGAATATGTAAATATTTTCATATAAATTATGCATTTCGGAATTAATTTGTTCTTTTAAAGTTTTCAGATTCAAAGAATTAAAGAAAAATATTAATCTTCTAACAAAAAAAATTGTTTATCAGATTTTTTTAGGATTAGCAAAGAACAATTTTTTTTTTTTTTTTGTGAGAGAATATTTTTTTCTAAAAGTATTAACCGATTATAATAATTGTTAAATAATAATAATATTTAAGAGAAATAACATTTCGCTTTTTTGTAATAAGAAAACATCTTTTCAGCACTGTGGAATATTCTGCCTTTTTGATATTTCATATACATATTAATAACTAGCCGACTTTGGCGAGCAGCCGGTTCGTCAGTCTTAATGCTCGTTAAAATTTTAATAATTGAATATTTTATGTAATTCCTGCTTTAATAGCTTCTTCATTAAAATATTTAAAAACTTCAAATTTCAATTTACTCATAATATTATAAAACCTTCAGTCATAACGTAATCTGTATCTCTCTAATTTTCTGTGAGCTCCCGTAGAATTTATGCTTTAAATTAAAGTGGAAATAATTAATCTGCAATTAATATAATAATATTTTTTACTGAAACAAAGCATTTTTTTTTGTAATATGATTACTGAAAACAGAATCACCGAGCATTTAAACCTTATGGGCACTAAAGAATATCTTTCTTAATTTATGTAATATCTCAACAATTTGTCAACAAAATTTTTTCAGATTATCATGAGCAGGTCTATTAATTAACAATATTTAATTTTAAATATATCAAACACTAAGAAAATAAACAGAATTGTTTAAAATAATCGATCGAAAACAGGTAAAAAAAATTACTTAAAAAATGATGAAGTTAAACTAACATAAATACAATTTAATTACAAAAGCATACATCTAAACTAAAAATAATTCCGCTTCCATTGAAAATAGATGTAAACAATCAGAACACGTGAATTTTCAACGCCAGTTACGGTAACGCAAATGCGTGAATTTTTCTGCGGCAGTTGGGGTAACGCTATGCAGATTAGAAATTTTTAATTTGCTTTATTCTGTTTTATTTTAATTCAAAAGTTCTTCAGAATGAATCCGAAAAATGGTTTGATTAATAATGTTTAATTTTAAATGCATCCAACATTACGAAAAGAAACAGAATCGTTTGAAATAATATTTCGAAAGCGTGTTAAGCCTATCCTCGTTAGCGTGGGGAAAAAAATTGCAGCCTTACTCATTTGGTGGTGGGGAAATGAAAAGAATTTTTTGCCGGAAAGTTAGTTTTTAATTAACAATTAAAATTCTAATTAAAAGTTCGTAAAAAAAGGACCCCAGGGGCACATTCCCGACCTCCAAGGTATGCATGTACCAAATTTGGTAGCTGTAGGTCAAACCGTCTGGCCTGTAGAGCGCCAACACGCACACACACACACACACATTGAGCTTTATTATAAGTATAGATAGATCGGTACGAATCATTGTTCTTCGTATTGAGCTTTTTAAAATGATGTTATCATTTATTGAAATGTTTTAGAATTAACTCATTCTAGGCATTGATTTAGCTTGGAATTGATAAAGATACTTATATCAACAAATAAAAGCTGTTATTTGCTGGGCAAAAGAAATAAAAATATATTCTTTAGTCAGATTAAAGTTTCATTAAAAAAATAAATTATAAAAATGGAGCTTTACTGAACAAATCAAAGAAAATGGAAAAATAGATTAATAATAATTAATTTTTTTAATAAAATGTAATGGAAACTTCTTGGTTGAATAGCTTAATTTTTGTTTAAAAAAGTAATAACTGATAAGATATCAGCGTAAGCAAACCGTTTAAGTTACATTAGTATGTGTATTATAAGGTGAAAACAAAAACCCATTATTCGCCCATAAGTAGAGCACCTATTGTTTTTCAAACAGTCCGTTCATTTTTCACAAAAAGCGAGCATTATATTCGAGTGTAATTCAGCTCTTAACAGCTGAAATGCATCGAAAAATTGAAAAAATTCTGACAATAAAATGGTTAAAAATAACATTAAAAATTCACAATTTTTTACTTAGATTCGTGATTACGTGATACTTAAATACAATATTCAAGGTAACAGATTTATTTCAATATCTGTTTTAGATTTGTAACTCTAAAAATAAAAGCATAGTACCAAATTTCATCCAAGTGCCTTGTTTCATTTTGGGTTGTTATGCTTACATTTGTAAACAAACAGACTTCATTTAGACGGATTTCGCTCAAGTTTGAAACATGCTTTGAACATAATTCCAAGAAAATAATCTTTTTTTTTTTCTTTTTTTTCGCGCGCGCGCGCGTGTGTGTGTGTGTGTGTGTGTAAAGGTTTCTTTTTTCAAGCCAAAGAGATAACGGTACACTGTTTCGAAGAGGAAGACAAAAAGAAGGAAAGAGAGATCGTGAGAAAATATTCATAGCTTATATATTGCTTCAGAAAAAAATTTGCCGACTTAACGTTTTGGTTCCATGGCAAAGATAATAGCTCGCTCAAATCAAAAGTTAATATTACACTTATACCAGAGTTTGAGTGATTAAGAAATTATTTTGAAAACATAGATTAATTAGAAATTATTACAAATATATTTCAGATGCTAAGTAATCTAAAATATGGAATTTAATCAAAAAATTTGAGATCAATTTTATGCGGTAGCAAAATTTTCTCTTTACATTCTTTGATATCAGAGGGCAAAGACACAGTGAAGATTCCTTAGATGAAAATAAATTTTGGATAGTTTTATAAGATTTTTTTTTCTAAATCAAAAGCTTTTAGATCCATTTGACCTTGATAAAATTAATTTGTGTCACATAACAGATACAGATTAACATGTACAGTCTATTTTTATAAGAAAATCAAAGAGAAAAGTTATTCGAATTTTTGACACTAAATTGACATTTTTTTCTACTTTTTCGAACAACTGTGGCTCTTAACTATTGAAGTGCCGTAATTTATCCTGAATTGTGACTAGTGATGTCAACAACGGTACTTATTTTTGGCATTATTAATTAGTTTCGAAAATTCTAATTTTTACCAAATAAAGAATAGATATTTCAAAATAATAAGTAATAGAGCTTTGAGATACATAAAGTGCAACAATTTATTTAACTAGTTTTTTTCATTTTAATAAAAAATATTAATGAGATTTTTGGCATTAGATAGAAAAATATTAACAAAAAATGAGTTTTTATTTTTTAAGGAGCTTAAATTTTGGAATAATTAATTCCTTTTGAAAAATTCCATTATTACCAAAAATAAATAATTTAACTTCGATTTGAGATAGATAAAGTTTACCATTAAATTATTATTTTTTTTATTTTAATAAGATATAACAATAAAATTATTGACATTAAATAGTTAAGTCATAGCAAGAGAAAAAAAAATCCTGTAATTGAGCAGTTATGATTTTTAATTTAACTCAAAATTAAATTAAATGATTACTTTTATTATTTTCTTTATATCCTTATATTCCAAAATTACTAAAGTATAATGTTAAATCGAATACATATACAGGAATATTTCTTTCCTATTTATTAACGAAACAATTTAATAATACAGTATTTTTAAGTAATTTTTTTTATGGATCATAATTTTTCATTTTTTAAAAATTTCTATACGAATTTCAGGTTTACAAAAAAAATTCTGCAGTGGGGATTGTTAAAATTCCACTTTTATCATCTCTAAACGAAAATAATTTATTGAATTTTTAATAATTGTTCTTCCTTCCACAAGCTATATTGTGGATTGTTTTCGCTCTGTTAATGAGCATGCGCAGTGGCAGAAATAAGTACTTTTCGGAAATGCAGTACTCTTTAAAAATTTTCTTTCTTTAAGAAGAGAAGTAAATATTTTTTAAACTAATTTTTCGCTGAATACTGGAAGCAATAAGTAAAATAATTTTTCATGGAACATTGTTTCAAGAAGATTGCTGTAAAAAGGATGTTACTTATAATTTTAACTATCAAGTGTGGAATTAAATAAATTATCGATTATCTTTGCTCTTTGAAAAATATTGGGATACTGAAGTTCCACAGTGCTTATGCTCAAGTCGTCCCTATTTCTGAATGAACCAGCAAGTCCCTAGGAGAAAAAAGTAACGAAACACCCACTCACTGAAATAAACCAATCACAGGATGATTTGAAATATCTTTATTACCAAAGTCAAATTTGTGCAAACACCCTACCCGACAATTAAACATGACAGCCATCCTGAAAAACTGCGACAAGCGGCACTTTTTAGAATTCTGCCGACTGTGATAAATTGAGCGTCAGAGCTATAACGGTTGTTCGTAGAGGTATCCGACATTTGAGTGAAAGTTCGGAAACAGATTGTGACAGTCAAGCCGCGAAATAGAAGGGTTAAGTTACTTAGGGGGCCCACAGGGACAGAAGACGATTTCAGAGGCCGTCGACCCCTTCAGAATGCGCAATGACGCAAATCGGACGCAAATATTTCTTGGTTAAAAAAATGGATAGAGAAAGAGATGCATAGGTATCATTTGCTTTACTTCCTTGTATTGTGCGTGTATTTTTCTTAGGAAAATAACAAGAAAAACGAAAACTGGATGCTAAAGATTCTAGATCAGTGGGAATCAAAAACGCACTCAAAATTTTGTTATGTCAGCAAAGGTAAACAAGTAAAATGAAGAATAAAAGTGCTTTTAATTTTATCACATCTCGCTTTAAAACAACTCATAAAGTAATTTTAGATTAAAAATTTTTTAAGAAATTACTCAAATGAAGTATTATAAAAGCAGAAAGTAATACATCTTTTGATTAAAAAAATATCTAGATCAAATCAGAAAGAAAACATTTCGAATTTCTATACGAAGTTTTATGACATGGCAATGTTTTAAACTTAACTCGGCTGTATTATATTTGCTTGATTTGATTGCATTACTGGTTATAATTTATTTGTATCAATTCTTACGTGAATATATTTATGAAAATAATGTCAATTTGTTCGTCTTTTTAATCATTTATTTTCGTCATGATTTGTGTCAATTCTTTCTTTTTTTTCAAAGAATCTTACAACATCCAAGGCCGTTCTTAAGATTTGTAAAAATGAACAGTATTTAGGCCTTGAATTTAACCAATGCTTCAAAGTTATTAGGTTCTATTAGGTGTTTGCATGTATTTTAATCGACGACATCTATTGGCAAACATGAGAAGTATCTATATAAATGACAATGGTTTTGGGTTTACCAATTTACTATTACTTTAGTGTTATCATTTTGAAAGTTTTCCACTGAGTATCATTGTGTTATTCAGTGAATAAAAACCCCAATCTTGGAATGTCCCAAACTGCATTTTCTACGGTCGTTGTTTTTTGACTGTTCGATTTGAAAAAGTCTGCTGCCAAAACCAATCAGACACTTTTAAAAACTTATGGTACTGGGGTCATATCCCAGTTGTCAGTTTCGGTTTGAACGATCTAAGAGTGGTTATTTCGATATCAATGACAAAGAACGACCTAAAGGACCAAGAAACGTCGAAGACAACCAATTGCAAGACTTACTGGACGAAAATGGGGAAAAGTTGTATAAAATGATGGAAAGTATTTGGATTGATATATATTGTACCAATTTTTTTCAATGAATGTCTTTTATAAGTGAAAAAATGATCAAAAGTGCAAGCATGCATCTATCGAAATATGTGCTACAATCAGGTCATGTGAAATTTCTTTTATTTACAAATAAAGAGTTGGTGTTTCTAATGGCACTTGTCATAGATAAGCCCACAAACTCTAGAAATCAGTGATTTTAAGCCAAGGGTGCATCACTTGTTTTTTTTCAGCAGCACCATCTAGGGCCAAGAATGCGACTTAGCTACACACACGTCATAGCTCTTTTTACTGCGCGGACTTCATTCATTCATTTCATTCACTCATCCATAGATCGTAATTTAGACCTGAATCAGAGAGCGATCACCCCTGATGGTATTACTCTTGACATGGGAGATTTTGTGACCACGACAGATTTATACTTGCGCCAGCCACCACACACACAGAGAGTCTTCGGCTGGCGAGTTTCGAACTCACAACCCAAGGGACGCGAATCCAACGCCCTACCAACCAGTTTATCCCTGCCCATCAAATAACGAGTCGCATAGCTGGATGAGGTCCCAAGAAGCCCACCAGATTTGTGAAGTCGACATAGTGATACGGAGGACGTAACGACAGATGGTTTAGATATAAGAATGTTCTAGTTTCATTTGTTATCTTTATTAAAATTATGCTATTAGAGTGCCACAAAAGTAGAAAATCAAAGTTTTTTGCTAAAATATCTAGATCAAATTAGAAGGTAAATAATAAACAAAACATTTCGAATTTCTATCCGAATTTTTGGCATGATAAAGTTTAAGCTTAATTTGGTTGACTCATCTTTATGTGATTTCATTGCATCAGTAGTTAAATTCATTCGTAATGATTCCTAAGTCACGAAATTCAGCAGCAGCAGTTCTAAGTCAACAAGAGAAAAGAATATATGAACAGATAGCATATTAAATTGAAAACACGTTAATAAGCTGCGATTATCTAATATATAAAAATGAATTTTTGTATGTTCGTAATTTATGCGCTACTCTACTATTCATCTGATTGCAATAAAACTTTGACAACTTATTGCTTGCACTTGCGCGAAGATCAAAGACATAGACTTATTAATATTTATTTTAAACACAATAAAATTTACAGACAAATCGTTTCATACATTTCTATTACTGAACATTTTTTGTCGGCATCCTGGCATAGGGTAGCGCGTCTTCCTCGTGATCTGGGCGTCCCAGGTATGAATCCTCGTTCGAGCATGGTTGTTCTTCACCCTCTGTTCTATCTGTGAGGTGTGTGAAAGGGTCCCCCAGTGAAAAGATGTTGTGCAACCGAGTATGTGAATGTCATCTTCATATGAGCTGGAGCTGGAAGTCAGACTACTGCCCTCGGGTGCTCAAGGTCTTGAGCCTGAAAAGCGACTGCCTCCTGTTTCCGATGTAACGCGAACATGACAACATCATCAACATTATTTTAAAATTAACAATTGATAAGAGACAAATGGTAAACGACAAACGGCACATGTCATTCGGAATTAATAGAACATATATCAAACAATATAAAATTATTATCATTGATGCCAGTAAATGTGAGTGAAATGAAATCGAAAATATTTAGTGCAATCTCTATTTTTTTTCTTTTCGTTAATGAATAGTCATCTACACAAGATATTGTCATTCAACGGGCACAATATTTTGGCGTCTAATATTTTGGCAAATCTAACACATTATATAGAGTTTATCTCACACATACAAAATAGAATTATTATTATTGGTGTCGATTAAGGTAAGTTGTATATATAGTTATATCAAAGTAAGTTATATTAACGTATGTTTTCCAGTTCAAACAGCAATTTTTCTGTTTTTTCAGTGAATCGACAAATGATTTTTCGGTTATATAAGCGTATGTCGTGTTAATTGATTCGCCAAAAAATATGCTCATTACGTAGATCTGTCACCGAAGCACGTATTGATAAGCAAATTCAAGTTTCTCAAATAAACGATGAACGACAAGCGAGCACCGAAGCAGATCGTTTATGAATTGCAAATTCACATGTTTCGGAATCTTAATATCAACATGTGACAACAATCGAAAGGCAACGTTTATGTGCTACCCGATCATGTGCATCAGAATCAGAAGACCAATATGCGGCAAGAAGTGAGACAACTATTCTTAGAGAATAGTCGATTGGAGAAGATGTGGTAATTCCTCGCATTTCCATTATTCCCACCGACATGACTTTTGATTTCAAACGATTGCAGTTCCCCATTCGACTTGCATTCTCGATGACCATCAACAAGGCACAAGATAAATCACTTCAGTGCGGATTGAATTTAGAGAATCCATTCTTTTCACATGACCAGTTGTATGTCGGATGCTCACGAGTCGGACAGCCAGAAAATTATTTGTTTTTGCTGAAGAGGCCAAGGAAAAAAAATATTGTCTACCCTAAAGCCCTTGAATAATAAAGTAAAAAAATAGAATAAATATTATTTATGCTTCTCCTGTATATGTTATTCAATTTCAGTGAATGTATTCATTGTCGACAGGAAAATAAATATCTTTCTTTCTATCATTCCTATTTTAACAAGATAGCGATTTCAAATTTCAAACGATATTTCCAAAATTATTTATTCCGTGGCAGCAACGAGCCGGGTACCAGCTAGTTTAAAATAAATTTCCATAAAAATAATCTGCTACAAATGCATTAACATTTATTTATATAACTATTTTAACAATATAAAATGGAAAAAATATTGGTTGATTGTGCAAACTTAGAAATTACTTGAGCACATCAAATGAAAAAAAAACCTTGAGTATTAGCTAGAGTGCTAGAAGAATTAAATCAATTATTTGTCAGAACAGATTTGATTAATAAGTGCTTAAGATAATATATACAGGGTGTTGCCGAATTGGACCGACAAATTCAGAGGGGCGATATTAGGTATCAGGAGGATAAAGAATCATCATACAAAATTAATTAATAAAAAATAACCAAATGGTGTTATATACTACGAATATTTTTTAAAGTGACAGCAGATTTTTTTTTAAAAAATTTCATGCTAGTAACATGCTGATTTGATGATCTAGGGGGTCGTAAATGACTGAAAACCAAAACGTAGTTTAAAACCCACATTTGTAAAAATATTAAAACTTGAAGAAAAATAAACGCTTAAAAATATAAAGAATTTTATAATTAATTTGATATAAGCGTGTAATGTGAGAACTGGGGAGTTTTAAAGATATTCAAGAAAAACTAAAATGGGAACCAAAAAACATCGCTACAACATCAGTACCGATGTTCGCTTAGAGCGTTGTCAAATTCGAAAGACAAATTCAAAGCACTGATAGTGAGCATTAAGTAGATGAAAAATTATCAGAAAACATAGGGTCGCATGTAATGTTTATTCAGTGAAAATTGCAAAAACAGACGTCGAAAAGTCAATGAGTCTGGCGAAGAGAATGGCCCTATGAAAGCAGCGAGCAAGTATTCCTTAATGAGCATTGCAGTATTGATTAATGGTCGTTAAACTTCATTCGCAAACAAGTCAGATTTCACAAATGTAACTAAATGTGCTGGTACTCTATCATGCATTAACCAAATGGTTGATGTTCCCTGCAGTAAATCCGGAGGAACGTGCTGGAAAAAAACAAGGCATTTTTTGCTGCTGAGGTGTTCGGGCAGAAGATACCGTCCAAATAGAAGATTCTTCCCAGATGTTAACGATCTAGGGGGGACTTGTGTTGTAAATTTGACGAGACAGTGATTTGGGGATTTTCGAATGACCAAATATTTGCATTGTGCTTGTTGAAGACACCTTATCTCGTAAAGCAGACTTCACCTGAGAATAAAACTCTAGCAGAAAAGAGTGCATCTTCCTGTGTGGATCAAGCATCCAGCTTGCAAAATCCATCCGATTTGTGATTTTCATTGAAAAAAGTTACCTGCGACACTATATTTTCTGGTAATTTTTCATCTATTTATTGCCCACCATTCTTGCTCTGAATTTGTAAACGTTACCTGCGACCCTGTGTTTTATGGTAACTTTTCATCCACTTAATTCCTATTATCCTTGCTCTGAATTTGTCTTTCGAATTTGACATCGCTGTCTGCGAACATCGGTACTGATGTTGCAGCGATGTTTTCTGGTTCCTATTTTATTTTTTCTTGAATCTTTAAAACTCCTCAGTTCTCAAACTACACGCTTATATCGAATTATAGAATATAAAATTCCTTACATTTTCAAACTTTTGTTTTTCTTCAAGCTTTAATATTCTTGCAAATATGGGTTCTAAACTAAGTTTTCGTTTTCTGTCATTTACGACCCCACAGATCATCGAATTAGCATGCTACCAGCATGAAAAAAAAATTTAAGAATATGCTTTCACTTAAAAAAAATTCGTAGTTTAAACACCATTTGTTATTTTTTTATAATTTTCAACAGTTCTCCGACTTTCTATATTTATGCGATTTTCACCAATTAAACATCGTTTGGGACTTCATGTTAAAAGGCCTCTATATCCTCTTGATACCTACTATCACCTCACAGAATTTGTCGGTCGAATTCGGCAATACCCTATATATATATATATATATAGAAATATATATTCCGTTTTTATCGCGCTTTCTCATTGATTCTTAAACGATAAATCATACTGATGTAAGCATGTAAGCATTCAAATATTTCTGAAATCTTCGTTAAAAATTCATTGAACTTTATAAAATTCTTGAGGAGTTTTATTTCCAGGAAATCGGAAGTATGAATTAGTTTGAAAAAGATCGAAAATAGATATTATAAAAAAATATTTTGACCACATATTCTCATTATCGTACTAAAAAGAAAAACATTCTCACTTTGTTTATTGATTTTGCAATTTTTAGTGATCAATTTATAATTCACTATTGTAAATATTATGTTGTCTTGAAATCGATTCTTTCATCAATTCACTAATATGTGATGCCACTGAGATGGAGTTAAAATGTCATTCAATCAATTGATCAATGATTGAATTATTCTCTCACTTATACTATTATTGATAATGCACAAGTGTACAAAATTTCAAAACTTTAGAACAGAACGAAACAAGTAATATCAATTAGAAAATTCCATTTTTTCAAGCATGAAGCGAGTCCAGTAGAATAAAAGTGACTAATGAAACCATAGTAAAGAACAAATATGTGTGTAAATTCTCAATTCAAAATATAAACTGAAAGGTAATTGAAATAGATATCTAGAAAAGTTCACTAAATAAGAAACACTTCTAAATCATCCAACTTGATAAATTGTTTAAATGTAACCCAACTTTGAAAGATCATTATCTTTCATTTTTATCCATCAAATAGCTAGTGTGAATTAGCTAAGTTTCTTTTTTTTTCTTATCTCGGTTATAGCTTAGTGAAAAATAATTAAGATCGAATATCTTTTGGCAAATAATTAGAAAATTAAGACTAAATCTGTGTAGTTTGAATATAGCTCTGTAATCCATTTCTTCGTGATATCTAATTTAATTCTTTTTTTCGATTAAGATTAGATCATGCTGCTACGATTACCTAAATAAATAAAATTAAAATAATTTTTGTCTACTCCTTAAAAGAACGGAGGGCCGCGGTGGCCTGGTGGTAAAGTCTCTGCTTCGGAACTGGAGGGTTTCAGGTTCGAGACCCGATTCCACCAAAGAACCGTCGTGTAAGGGGGTCTGTTGCGCGTTAAATCCGTCCTGACCAAACGTCCTCCCGCTGGTGTGGAGAGGGGGGTGCCAGCCAGCTCAGATGTCGTCCTCGTTATCTGACCGCGGTTCAAAATTACGAGGTCCGTCCCAAAATAGTCCAAGTGTTGCTTCAAACGGGACGTTAATATAACTAAACCTAAACCAAAAACCTTAAGAGAATGTTGCTTATTGTTCATCTGTTGCCATTTACGTCTCATTAAATCTATTTGCTTTTTTTGAATTTTTGCCTTTATTTACTTCTTTTTCTAATATAACTTAGATCAAAATCGTTTTAAACGAAAATGCTGTTGCTAACGATTATCTAAATAAATAGCATCAAGGTAACTTTTGGCTACTCATTAAAACATTGTTGCTCATTATTCATCTGTAGTCCTTTACGTCTCATTAAATCTATTTGCGTTTCTCTGAATTTTTGTCTTTATTTGCTTCTTTTCTAAGATAATTTTGATCAAAATCGTTTAAGACAAAAATGCTACTGCTAACAATTACCTAAATAATTAGCATCAAAATAAGTTTTGGCTACTCATTAAGATAATGTTGCTCATTGCTCATCTGTGAATCTTTACGTCTCATTAAATCTATTTACTTTTCTCTGAAATCTTCTTTTATCCGCTTTATTATCTAAGATAATTTAGATCAAAATATTTTGAAATATCGAGATTCATAACAAAATATGAACTCATAAAGAATTTCCTTTCTTTAAAACCAGCAATGGCAATTGTTTTCATGCAGTGGCGTAGCATAAATGCTGACAAAATAATAATGTGTTAAGTCACTTTTTAAAGTCAAAAAGAAAGGCGAAAATATAAAATACTGCACTTATCATCGTTTCTCCTAATAAAACCACTAATGACGAATTTGCGCTATATAATTATATACTAGAACCTTGCGTGTAGTTTAGCATCGATAGTCCATTATTTTCATGTGCTTATATATATTTAAAAGAAAATATTTATACAAATAATATCTATATATCTAATTTAGTTTCGAGAAAATACTAGTGCGTTATATCTCAACAAGTATTTAAATCAAGTCTCAAAATTTTCGAAGCACTCAAATGACTTACGATTTCAAGTTATTAATAGATTCTTACTTTACATAAAATTCAATGTATCTTTTGACTTATTTTTGCATTCTTTGTAAATTTGGTATAGAATATTTGCAATAAACTGCGAAGTGTTTTTCCTTAAGCTTTCTCGTATATTTGCAAAAATTTGCTCTTTTCATAATGCGGTCAAGAATAATGATTTTGACGAAATGTTGTATGGTTGTTTCATGACTAAAGATCCTATAAAAATATCCAAATTGATTATTCTGTTCACTCTTACCAGAGTTACGGTGGCCTGGTGGTTCGATCTCACCTTCGGGGGCGGAGGGTTTTAGATTCGTGATAAAATTTCACGAATAACCTTTGTATAAGCGGGTCTGGTTCACGCTAAATCCGTCAAGGCCAATTATATTCCCCGGAAGTTTGGAGCGGAATGCCAGCTCAGGTGTTGTTCTCGTTATCAGACCATGGTTCAAAATTGCGATGACTGTCCCAAAATAATCCTAGTGATGCTTCAAACGCCTTCAAAACTTTACACGCCTCCCTTCATGATATTGTAACTCCACTGCCTCATTACTTAGTAATCTGCGCGAATAGTAAGCAGAATTTTCTTTTAATTTTAACAGCAGGAGAAAATCACGAGTTAAAATATTTGATAAAACAATGAATTTAAATTTCGATACAACAATGAAGTCTTATTTTAAAAATTGTGTAAAAGAATAATATTAAAAAATTGCCCAAAAATTCAGGAAAATTAATAATATTTAATCACGATAAAACGCAAAAATATCGCTTAATATTTTTAATTAAATGAAATTCTAATTTATACTTCAAAAACCAATCATTTTCCAAATTATAGGTCTGCCATTTTGACTAAAAAGTGCCAAGTAATACAGAAAGAAACTCACGTTTTCACCTTCATTTTTACTACAGACAGAGATAGATACATAATCTGTACTTAATCATACGTAAATGATGGTATCGACTTTCAATGTTCAAAATACAGTGAAGTTTGCATGTATGACTTTTTTAAATATCTGTCAGCCTGGTTTGAAAATAATTGGGGGAAAAAATGTATGAAATTATTTCTGAGTTTGGAGTTACTTATATCGATTGGATGTCCATTTCGGACAAATTTCGGATCGAGATTTATTTTATAATTTTATAATTAAATTATCCTCCAGATTCAGATCTGTTAATACTCGGTTCGGAACAATTTCGACAATGATTTCTTCAGGTAAATATTTCTTACAATAGGAAATAGAGTAGCAGATAAAAATACAAAGTATTAGGAGAAAAAAAATTTTTGCCATTGTCATTATTTATTTTACGTTGTGTTTTAGAAATATAGTTACGCTTCTATAAAAATCCAAGTCCTATTTTTATTCATTTTTTATAGCCCAGATAGACTTGGGCCTAGTTTATTTTACCTGCTCTTCGAACATTTGAATAAATTGCATAGTACTAAACTTTTCCTGCTTTTTTAATATGAGAAACATACATTTTTATAAAACAACTAAATGTTTTTTAAATCTGAAATTTATGCAAAGAAGTTTTCCTTATTTAATTTCATTGTTTATGATACGCAAAACCTTCCTAGATGTTTGTAACTAAAATTGAGTATTCCGCCCCACGAAGTCATACGGTTATATTGAATTCTTAGGACCCTATGAGAGAAATAGATGATAACTATGGTTGAATCCAAGAGAGCATCGCCGACCACGGTACAACCCCTCCAATAGGAGGCATGTACCATCATCAGCAGGAGTTGATTCGATTCCATTACTATAACCACCACAATGTCGAGAATTAACTACCATGGTTCTGAGGTATCCCTTTGTAGAACCTCTAATTTGGTAAGAAAAATTTTCAAAATTCGATTACTTTGACTACTTAACTGGGGAGGTGAAAGTTTAGGACTTAACTGAGGAGGTGCGGTCTAGGAGACTCATTTTCTTTACACTCAAATTAAATTTTCTAATAACAGTATTAGTGTGAAAATAGGTCAATATATTCTATAGATATTTTTCTTGATACATAAATATCTTTTAGAAATTTTTCAAAATATATTATCACTGAAAAAATTAGTTGCGTTGTTGGAACATACATTTTCTTCTGAAATTACATTTTACTCAAAACAATATTTTTGAAAAAAACTTATTAGTTATTATTTTTTAAATCATGCTTTTTTTCCCCAATAAACAAAGGTATACAAAAACAATATAAAGGAAAATTCGACAATTATATGAAAAAAAAAATGGCAATGGGTAAAATTGACCCTTTTTTTATTTGCATCATCGGTTTTCGAGGACGCTTTAATATATAGATTAAGTATATTAAAGTGTGTATTCATATACAGGTTAAGTATATTAAAGTGTGTATTAAAGTAATATACAGGTTAAGTATATTTATACTTCATTTTCAAGTATAAAAATCAGCCTATAAATTCTGTAGCTATTTCTTTAGGTATATTAATATATTTTAGAAATTTTTCAAAATACATTATCACTAGAAAAATTAATTATATGTGAGCATACATATCAGAATCAGACGAATGAGAACTTTCATAGAAAAAATTTTTCTATACGATTATCCTCATCACTCAAATCACTTTCTGCTTCGTTTAAAAGTTTCTGGAGCTCTACTTCATAACAAAAATCAGTAGATTGGATGATGTTTCGAGCACCAAGTTTTAGAGTCATCTGTTAAGCCTTGTATAAAACCGGAACACTAAAAGGGAGGTGCGGTCTCACAGACATCGAGCTAAGAAATAGTTGAAATATTTAAAAAAAACAATGAATGAAAGTGGCTGAAAAAGTGCACGTGTAGTAAAGGTCACGAAACAGGAAGATAGAGGGTCAATCCATTCGATTGCTAAAAATAGAATACGGGTGACCGAAAGTCCATCTTTAGCGGTCTAGACCGCACCTCCCCAGTTAAGGGTTAGTTAAAATCGTACCATTTTACTTATTTGCCAGTTATTCGTGCATTAGTATCTTTAAATATTTTATATTATTGCTTAATTATTCACATTTAAAAAATAATTAATTATATCAATTTTTTAAAACTTTTTTATTGTTGTTTCATTTTACAAATACAGGAAATTTTGAGTTTTATTAGATTTTATTAAAATTTAACGTTGTAATTATTTTCTTTTATAAACAATTTCTCTCTTAACAATACAGTCTTTTATAGTAACGTCAACAAAAATTCCGCAGTTATTTTACTCCTTGATTTTTCAGAATAGTAATTTGATTCCTTATTAAAGTTCCAAGAAATTCCAAATTTTTTTTCCAAGGAAGAAACCAAAATCTAGTTTTCCGGAAAAGAAAAGAAAATGTAATTACTTTCTGGAAAATATAATTACTTTTGAGGATAAAAATTTGAAATTTGAGGCTTGCAACAAACGATAATTAAAACAACTCTATAACAAATACAGGACAAATTAAATTATTTCAGAGATCGTACAGCTTAAAAAAATAAAATACGATAATAATTTAGGGGATAATAATTTAACAAATTATTTATTTATTTCAGAGTATATAAAAAAAATCAGTAAATTATAAAAGGATAAAAATACCTTTATTAATAAATGAATTAAAATGTAAGTAAATGTAGATATTAAGAGAGATATAAATTTCTAAACCACAGTAATAAAAAATAAGCTTATTGTGATTTTTTTATTTCTTGAAAGTAAAATTGGGAAATAGTTATCAAGTAAACTTTTATGGTTAGACATTAATTTTCAAATGCATTGATAGTTTTCTTGAAAGAAAATTTTTTTTATTTGTTTTATAAATACTTCATTTTTAATACTTTGAAATTAATAGAATTGTTGTTTTCCTCAAATACACTCTCAAGCGAATCAATTTATTAGAGAGTAAATACCCTAGAATTCTTAAAATAAATCTAATTACTAAGTTTTCCCTATGTTTTCTTCAGCTCTAAAAAGTTCAAAGCAACAATCAGTCCTTTCTGTAAAAAGATTACTATTTATTTTTGATGTAATTTGGACATCATTCAATCTGTAGTCATTTTATTTTACTAGGAAAATGTCCCTTTTTTTAGTTGCGATTGTGAAGTTAACATTCAAGAAAGCAGCAAAAATAAATTTAAATGCCGTACTATGAATTTTTCCAAGTATCAGTCAATTTATCAGCTTCTTTTCTAAAAAATCGCATCTAATTACAGCATATTTTCCCGCATTTCTAAAAGTTGAAAGCGATTAATCAAGAAAATAAATCAGTTATTCAGAGCTTAAAGTAACATTTTATTTTTAAAATACATCGTTTATATGCATTAAAGAATGAGGAAGTGATTCTTTAACTGATACACATGACAAATTCTAGAGAAAGCAACTGTGATTCTTTAAAATATTTTCTATCTAAACAGGAAATGAGAAACATTCTAAGTCCAATGATCTCGAATCTTATTTGGAGAAAAAATATTTTGTTTCGCTTTTTGTCAACAATCAGGAGAGCACATATTTGTTTTCGTTAATTTGAAAGACATCAGTTGCAGCTGAAATGATTAGGAGTTCGGAAGTGTTTCAATGACATATTTATACTGCTTTTAACAGCTTTAAGTAGGAAGAAAGCACTTTTAATTAAAGGATATTCGCACAGTCTATTTTTAGTAATGTTTGACAAATTGGTACACCGGTTTCATTTCAAAGCTACTATTTAAAACTTTGACATTTACATTGAGAGTACATGACTTTTTTCTTTTAAAGAATTAAGGTTAATTTTAAAATTTTGTTTTTTAGATTTGTTACTTTATATGTCAAATTATTATTCTTTTAAATGATATTCTTTCCTATCAGTCGAATAGGCTTACAACTGAAAGTAGTGATAAAGAAAATAAATTCTTTCTGATCAAAAGATTCGATGACGATGATTGGTCCTGATGGAGTTATGAAGATCATGAAAGTTGTGGAAAACAATATATACTTCCTAATCAGTAATGATCAATGGCCTACCGATATGGAGTCATAAGTATCTTTTGAAAACCGTGGATTGAAAGTCATGGCAAAAAGAATAATAGTCCACTAATCAGCAGATACATTGAGGATGATTGGTCTTGCAACATAAAGACTTTAGTATCTCCTGAAAGTCGTGACAAAACAGAATTTCTATTAATCATCAGATATGTTGAAAAATTTTGATCTAGCGACGTGGGATCATAAGATTCCTTCGAAAGTCATAATAAAGAGAATAAATGCTCGCTTATCAACAGATTCAATGAGGATGACTGGTTCTATCTACATGGAGCTATGAGGGTCATTTGAAAATCATGACTAAAAAAGAATAAATGCTTGTTAATCAGGATCGTTTGTATGTATCGTTTGAAAACCGTGGATTGAAATTCATGCCAAAAGAATAATGGTCCACTAATCAGCATATGCATTGATGATGATTGGCCATGCAACATGGAGATTTTAGTATCTCCTGAAAGTCATGACAAAGAGAATTTCTATTAATCTTCAGAAATGTTGAAAATTTTTGATCTAGCGACGTAGGATCATAAGATTCCTTCGAATGATAAAGAGAATAAATGCTCGCTATTCAACAAATTCGATGAGGATGATTGGTTCTAGTCACATGGGACGATGAGGATCATTTGAAAGTCATGGTTAAAAAAGAATAAATTCTTGCTAATCAGTGGCAATGATGATTGATGCATGGATGTGAAGTCATATCGTTTGAAAAACGTAGACTGAAAGTCATGGCATAATAAGTGTCAGCTAATCAGCAGATATATTGATGATGATTGGACTAGCGACATGGAGTGATAAATATCACTTGAAAGTGGCATGCTGAAAGACTAGAGAAGGATAATAATGGTCTACTAATCAGTAGATATGCTGACAGTGAATGGCTTAGTGAGATGAATTGATAAGGATTACTTGAAATTGATATATGAAGGATTATCTTAGGATTCGTTCAAACAAGATGAAGAAAGCTTTATTATATGCAACTGAGAGAGTAAGACAGTAAATAAGATGAGAGAAAGAATCATGTTAGCTTAGTTTAGTAATATTAACGTCCCGCCCCGTTTTAAAGCAACACTGGGGTTATTTTGGGACGCCCCTCGTAATTTTGAGCCCCGGTTAGATGATGAAGACGATACCCTAATAAAAACTTCCATACCACATCAACGGGAAGACGTTTGGAACCGATGGATATAACGTGCGCGAGACCTGTTTACACTGCGTTTCATCGGTGGAATCTCGAACCCGAAACACTCCACAATCGCGACCTTACCACCAGGCTACCGCGTCCCTCCAGTTAGCCTAGGGGTTGTGGTGACCTGGTGGTAAGGTCTCGGCTTCAGAACCGTAAGGTGTCAGGTTCGAGACCCGATTCCACGGAAGAACCGTCGTGTAAGGGGGGTCTGTTGCATGTTAAATCCGTCCTGACCAAACGTCCTCACGCTGGTGTTGTGTGGTGTGGAGAGGGGGGTATCAGCTCAGGTGTCGTCCACGTCATCTGACCACGGTTCAAAATTACGAGGTCCGTCCCAAAATATCCCTAGTGTTGCTTCAAACGGGGCGTTGATATAACTAAACTAAACCAGTTAGCCTAGATGTTAAATAGATGAAAATGAATTTTTTATAATAAATGACAAAATAGAGATAAGTTGTTCTTTGGATACAGATTTTCATGGCTGTCTGGTTGGTTAATTCCTTTATTTCTGACAGCTATAAACAAAAAATTCTACTATTAAAGAAAGTAAATCTGATTATAATAAAAATGAATGTGTATGTGTATTTTCGCGCTCGTTAGAACATTTGATCGACAGCTACTATACTTGGCACATGTATATTCAGGTACTCCATGAGTAAGAATTTTTAAAATTTCAATTGATTAAAAACTAAATACAATTTTTTTTTACAATAACTTCCGAAAATATTAACGTTTAAGCATAAATTTTATATAATCTTTAAATTCAAATAATTATCCTTACAATGAATAATACCACTAATTATATAGTATAATTTCTTCATTTTTATTTTATTTTATAGTATATTTCATCTTAATGTACTAAACATAAAGCGGTGCAAGATCTCTAAAAATTACATGTCTATCAACATTTGAAAAATATAAAAACCTTGCTAAGAAAATCATTAAGACGGACAAAATTGCAACATTTTTTAATGAAATTTTTATCAATTATTAATCACGGTGAACCAAATAATCTTCCAAGTCCTTTAGATTAATAATATATCTCATTTTTTATGCTTAAATATTAATTAGATAATAGCTGTTTATTTTTTCTTTTATTCAGTAATGTGTTTTTCAGTAGACATTATATATTTCATTACTTGATTTGTGCTATTAACTGTAATTGTAATTGACACTTTTAGATTAGTTTAAGAGATATAATTCATTTGATTTGTCTGATTTTGCTTCACCAATATAAGCTTTCGGTCTGCGACAGCTTATGGTTCCCACGAGATTAGTCATGGAAGAAGTCAATGGTGGGGTCATTATGTCTCGATTGCTGCAACACTCTGTATAAAATTCGGATAAGATATTTCCATTGGGAAAGCAGTTTTTTTCTATGCTTACAGAATAAATGGACATGTTAGATTCCGAAAGGCTATCGACCAAGGCTCGATGTACTTACTTTTTCTAGACGCCCAATGGGTTATTGAAATTGGATTTTTTTTTCATTTATGTTTATATATAAACTAGCAGTACCCGCACAGCATTGCCCTCGGCATAACATCCAAGAGGAAAAATTAGCTTTAAACTTAAGTCTAGCCTCCACCCAATATGACATGCGCATGTCACGCAACATCAAAAAAGCATAAACATATTTAAAAATCACCAAAAATAGCTACAAAATAATTTTTTATAGCACAGATTCAGAAATGTTGTTAAAAAGGTAAAAATAGGATATGTTCATAGACAAAACAATTCACTAAAATATGCAATAGAAAAGCTGTTTTAAAATTTAAAAACATGCAATAAATCCTTATTCCCACTGTTACATACTTGTTTACCAATTCTGTATAATCTGGTATGAAAATAAAATTCAACTTGCTTCATGCGTGAATCGTAGTAGTGAAAAGCACATATATTACTGTTTTACGCATGCGCAAATCATAGTAGGAACATAATTAAAATCGTAATTATAAATCTCCTTTTTTTATTTTGATATGACCTCAATGTACTAAAGTCTTCCTCAATAAAGGCTATATAAAATGGTACAAATATCTCCAATATCAGTTAAATATTTCTCGAGTTTTCTTTTTCAAACCTACAGACACTTTCAAAAGACTTCATTTTATACTACGTAAAGATTATACTTTAAATTTTAAGACTAACGTTCTGAATGTAGTTGGTAATTATATTATGATTGTTTTGTTATTATTATTACTATTTTAGGTACTTTTTGATTAGCCGAGCGCCAGCCAAATAATTTAGACCTGCGTTAAAAAAATATCGGCAAGAGCTGCGCCAACTTGTGTAGAAACCAAATGGTACATTTTTTTTTAACTTTTTTTCCTAGCGAAAATTTGAACTATTTAGCGACTTTTTGCTTGCACCCGTTTAACCGAAAAGTAAACGGGTGCAAATTATTTTTCAATTTTTATTATCTATGCTATGGTTATATATTTCATTAATATGGGTACAATGATGACTTACTTTAGATGCATGGTATCTGCTATTTTGATGATGATCCGATTGCTAATTTCTAAATGATTGAAGATAGGGACATAATAAGCATTTGCAAAAAAAATATGTGTTTTTAAATCATGGGAAAAATTATATTTGATGCTTGTGAATAAAAATATTTATCAAAAAGCTATAAAATCCAACTTACTTTATAGTTCCATTATCCTATCAATAATATACAGAAAAATACCTCTGACATTGTAACACTTTAAATAAAAACAAAAAATTTATTCATCTGTAATAAAAATTGATCGAAATATCAAATATTGAAAATAATATTTTTGAATAATTTTACAACTAAATTCGGGAGACTCGATTCAGATCATTAGGGATTTTTTTCAAATTGAAATTATACATTGTTTTGTTATTGGGCTTAGTATTTTGGAATATTTTGTATAAAGGAATATTTGTACTACTTCGAAAATAATTTTTAACATATAATAATATTTTATCAATCTCTACAATTTCATTTTTCTTCTATTTTTAGACGGTTCTCTTAAAACACAGCCAATAATTTGCAAAATTTATATTAAAACAGAATCGCTAAAAACGTTTTTGCTCAATTTCGCAAAATAATTTACACTTTCTTTTGATATTGCAAATCATTTGACACCATTATGGAAATTAGGGAAATTAATTTATTCATAAAGTAAATAAATTTAAGAAACGGCAACATTTATGCTGCAAAATGCAAATAGTAATTGTGTTTAATAAAGCATAAACTAGCTTTCAACAGGCAAACCAAAATTTAAATCTTTCTTCTATGATAAAAAAAAATCTCCTTTAAGTATAATAATACACTTAAATACACACAAAAATCTCCTTTAAGTGCGTGTTATTCGCTATTTTATTTACTCTTTCACTTTTATTGAAAACTTGTTTTTCCTCTGAGTTATTGTTTTTGAAGGGGAAAAAAAAAGATCTTGTGTGTTAAAATTTTTATTACTGCCATTAAAACTTTGTCTGGATGGTCAAGAATTAATTACAGAACTGCAATCGTCTTGAACTAAGTAATTTTTAACGGTCTCTAGACTTTCGAATCTTTAATTGTAATTCCATTTTAAATATTACTATTTTGTGTTAAAAATGATTGATGGGCCGGGATAACATGGTTGGTATGGTGTTCGATTCCTGGGTTGTAAGTTCGAACTCCGCCGGCCGAAGATTCTCCTTGTAAATGGTGGTGAGAGCACATATAAATCTATCATAGCCACAAAGTCCTCCATGTCGAGACAATACCACTGGAGGTACTGGTTCAGAGGTGATCGTTCTCTGACTCAGATCTAAATTACAGTTTGTGGATGAGACAACGAATTGTAGGAATGAAGTCTGTCACATGAAAAGGGCTGTGGCGAATGAACAGCTAAGACGTACTCTTGGCCCTAGAGATGGCGCTACTGAAGCAAGAGCAGCTAAAATCTGGCTAGAATTGCTGACTTTGTCAGCGGGCTTATCTAAGACAAGTGTCGTTAGCAACAAAAATGATTTTTTGTCATATTTTTTATAGAAATGGCTATATTGCAGTTCTATTATTATTTACTTACAATTTGAGTGTCTATTTTATTCTTTTCTATCAAATATTCCTCCACCCCCCAAAAAAGAGATTACAATGACATTCTTATTCCATCCAATAATTTTGCTTTTCGGAATTATTACATAAAACAAAATTGTACACTATTCCCATTATGGTTAAATATCTATAACTCGATCAATTTCAAACATAAACCGGGACCATGGCAGACTAGTGGTAAGGACTAGGCTTCGGAACCGGAGGGTGTCAGGATCGAGACCCGATTCTACCGAAGAACCGTCATGTAAGTGGGTCTAGCGCACGTTAAATCCGTTGAGGCCAAACGCCCTCCCGTTGGTGTGGTGCGGAAGTTTGGAGATGTGGGTGCCGGCTCAGATGCCGTCCTCGTCATGTGACAGCGGTTCAGAATTACGAGGTCAATCCTAATATAGTCTTCGTGTTGCTTTAAAACGGGACGTTAATGTAACTAAACCAAAATCAATCATATTTTTTCATCGCAAGTTTTAAGGTATCAATAACATTTCACTAATCATGACCTATAGAACCGGGAAGCCGCATAATAAATTAGAATTCATTACTTTCTAAGAAATGCGCTTATTTACTCAAACAGCGAGACTCAGTACCGTGGTGATAAGGTCTCGGGTTTGGAATCGGAAGGTTGCTCGAGATCCGATTCCACCAAAGAACCGTCGTGTAAGTGAGTCTGGTGCACGTTAAATCGGTAGGGGTCAAACGTTCTCGCTCTGGTGTGGTGTGGAAATTTGAAGAGAGATGGCCGCCGAGGTGTCTTCCTCGTCAAAATTACAAGTGTGCTTAAAAAGGGTTGCAAATATAACTAAACTTACTGAAGCCGCAAAATTCTTCCCATCATTTAAAGCATTATCTAATTAAAACTGCATGTCTATGTCTAAATGTTTAGGAGTTAGCTACTGGGCAATAAGAGCTATTGTGTACATTAAAATTATTTGAGGATTTTTGAATTTTTTATAGTTATTATCTTGCAAGTTTCTTTTTAGAATGTTTTTGAATTTAATTTAATTTAAATAAAAACTTTGATTACTTTTGATTTCTCTAAAAAATTATCTGGTTTGATATTAGATTGATATTTTATTGGTTTGTATTTTTGCACCGTATATAGGACAATTACATAATTTACTATGCTAGTGAAACTTGCAAATTTTTCTTTGATATTAAAGCATGTTTATTTTGTTAAATTTATTCACTGATTCACGGACAATTGTTTGAAAAAGATGGAAATGGACAGTTGGATGGAATTTGGCATATCACAAATTATAAGGCTTGTCATAAGATTTATACTTTATTTCTAACTAGCCGCCTTTGGCGACCAGCCGGTTCGCTTAGGTCGGGGTAAATATGCGACAAAGGAACTCCCAAATTTATTTGGGGACAATATTCCAGATGTTTACTTGTTACAAGAACCATATACAATGAAAGGAAAAATAATAGGACTTCCCCTAGGATGGAGAATAATTTCTCACGAAGAAGGCGATTATAGCAGGCGATTATAGCAGTAAGGCGATTATAGCAGGCGGAGAAGGCGATTATAGCAGTAAGAAACCAAGATATTTCTGTTTTGACAAGATTTACTAGCGAAAACATAGTAGCAGCCAATTTATCAGCGGGAAATAGTGAAATTACTGTGGTATCGGCATACTTCCCACCGACTCATAATAAAGAAGAAATCTGCAGAGAACTTGGAAATCTGTTTGAACAGTTGGAGACATCATCCATACTTATTGGAGGAGATTTCAATCTTCATAGTCGTCTGTGGGGAAATGAAATTCCCGATCATAGACCACAAGATGAAGCCGGCTCGTTCATAGAGTTCATCTTTAAGAAGAACCTTGTTATTTGGAATGATCCAAACTCATTGCCAACGTTTCAATCTGCACGTGGAAGAAGCTGGATTGATGTCACCTTATCAACTAAAGACCTACATGACAGAGTAATGGGCTGGAAGGTAATCCAAAGTACTCTGAGTGACCATGGCTTTTTGGATTTTCAAATTAATATGGGTGACAAAGTTTTTTCAGCAGAAAAATTTAACTTAAGCAAGTGGAAAATTCGAAAAATTAGTTCTCAAGTGGCTGAAAAATATGCTAATATAAGTCAAACAATGCAAAGGATAAAAACTAAAAAGGATTTAGAAGTATGGGTAATAGAATTTACAGAATTCATTCAAGGAATTAGCCAAAGATCAAATAGTAAAGAGACAAATCTTCTCAGGGTCCCCTGGTGGGACACTGAACTGGAGAAACAAAGGAAACGGACAAGAGTCTTGCGGCATAGATACCAACGATGTAAAAACACTGAAGAGAGAATGAAGAGAAGACAAATTTATAAAAAAAATGAATCAATATACAGAGGAATGTTAAGAAAGAAAAGTATTGAATGCTTTGAAAAGTTATGTAGCGAAATAACGAGAATGGACCCTTTTGAGCTACCTTATAAATTAGCGGCAGATAAAATGAAAAGGAAAACAGTTTTGCACGGTGTCAAAAAACAGGATGGAACAAAAACCAAAAATACAAAAGAAACTATTGAAACTATTGTGAGATGCCTTTTCAAAGAGGAACAGTCTCAACAAGAGAGTAAAAAGCAGAAGAAAATGAGGAAAAGTATTGAGTTATATAAAACAAAAGAAAAAGATATAATATTCACAATTAATAAAATAAGAACAACGATTAATAAAATGGCTAAAAAGAAAACACCTGTATTAGACAACATCCCGATGGAGATGCTTGCTGAAATTAACAGAAAGAATCCACTCATACTTTTAGAGTTATACAACAAGTGCCTAGAATTAGGTGCGTTCCCTAATCAGTGGAAGGTAGCAAAACTGATTTTAATTCCTAAAACTAATAGAGACTTAGAGGATCCTAAATCCTATAGACCAATTTGTTTGCTAACAACAGCAAGTAAAATCTTGGATAAACTGATAACTCAAAGAGTACACCACTTATTAAGGGCACAAAATAGGCTGCATCATGATCAACATGGTTTTAGATATAACTACTCTTGTGAAACAGCCCAAAATGCACTATGGAGTAAAATAAAAGCTGCGATGAATCAAAAACTAAAAACAACAGTTATATATTTGGATGTAGCTGGAGCGTTTGATTCAGTATGGAGGAAAAGCATTTTATATGCCCTTATAAAAATTAATTGCCCGAGCAATCTTTTTGAAGTGATTAAAGATTACTTAAATGAAAGGAAATGTATTTACCAAGATGGAGAGAATAATTGGGAATTTATAATGGATAGAGGAGTGCCACAGGGCTCATGCAGCGGACCGTTATTCTGGAACTTGGTTATGAATTCTGCATTTAAAATTAATCTTCCAGCGAACTGCTTTATACAGGCGTATGCCGATGATGTGCTACTAATAATCTCGGGAAGAACAAAAGATGAATTGGAAATTAAAGGAAAACAAATCATTCATAGGCTAGTAAAATGGGGCAAAATACATAAACTTGAGTTTAATGAAAGGAAAACAATTCAAATGCCTATTACATTTGGAGAACGTTTAAAGTTAACAGATCCACCTAACATAAAAATGGGCAATAACAATATAAATGTGTCAAATCAAATTAAATACTTGAGAGTTACATGGGACAGTAAATTGACATTTACGTCGCATTTTAGTAAGGTCAAGAAAAAAGTGGATGTATTAACATATAAACTAGTGACAGTTTCGGATAAATTTTATGGAAAAAGGAAATACCATCTAAGAAGAATCTATACTGGAGTTATTGAGTCATTTGTTCTTTTCGGGCACGGAGCATGGGGACATAGGCTAAATCTAAAGAAAATCAGAGAAACGTTAAATTCAATACAACGGCGCCCTCTCATCATTATGTCTGGGGCATATAGAACCATTTCTACAGAAGCCCTTCAAGTGATAACGGGAATTTTGCCAATGGACCTCAGAGCAACAGAAATTTTCACTAAATTTCAAATAAGAACTTCTAGTAATAAAGTTAAAATAGGAAACAAATGCTTCAGCAAAAAAGATTATGAGATGTGTTTTGACAAGTTCGAACAACATCCTGCAGAATGGTTTATTCATGGTTTTCAAATGAAAATCCCAGATATGGATGGAATAGAAATTTTTACAGATGGTTCAAAAGATGAAAATAAAGTAGGAGCTGCAATAGTAGTATACTACTATGGGAAAGAGATCGATAAAAGTCTTGTGAAATTATCGAACCATGCCACAAGTTTCCAGGCAGAAAAGCAAGCTTTAAAGATGGCCATTGAATATTGTGAAAGGGTGGAGGACGGACAGAAGTGCTCAATTTTTTCAGATTCTCTGTCAGTCCTACAAGCCATACAATCATCTCACAATTGTAATAAGGAAATATGGACGATAAAAGAAAAGATACAAAGTGAAAAAACTAACAAGTGGATGGAGTTGAATTGGGTTAAGGCCCATATTGGGATATATGGTAATGAAAAGGCGGATCAATATGCAAAGTTGGCGGCACAGAAAGAGGGTGTTGATATGGTTGTCCCCAAATCAAATGGTGTCTTAAAATGGGAATTAAGAGCAGAAATAAAGCTGCAATGGTTGGACAGATGGTATATGTCCAAAAACGGAAGAGTAACTTTCGATTTTATTCCTAATCCAGAAATAAAAATAAGAAGATACCATCCACTGATAATTCAAATTATATCTGGACATGGGATATTTCCTGCATATTTCCAAAGATTCGGAAGAATGCAGGACACTAAATGCATTTGTGGAGGAATCGGTACTGTTTACCACTATTTAAAGGAATGTATTGAAATCACGGAGCTAAGAAAAAATCTGAAAATTATAAATAATGACTTAAGCACAGTACTGATGGTACCAGATAATCTTAAATTTCTGAAGGACATGATGTCAAAAATTGTCAGTTTTTTACCAACTATTTGAGAGTTTGTAGATAAGGAAATAGGACAGTAATTGACCAATTTGTGGCCAATTACCTCGAAGAGAATGGCAGTTTGACAAACCGGTCAATGCAAGGATGGACAATGCTAAAGATAGCAGTCGGCCACTATAAATCCTGTCGATACTGCTACGTTCAGTGGTGGCGGGGTGGTCGGCTGTACGCAAGAAGAAGAAGAAGAAGCCGGTTCGCCAATCTTAATGCTCGTTAAAATTTTAATAATTAAATATTTTATGTAATTTCTACTTTAATAGCTTCTTAATTAAAATATTTTAAAAGTTCAAATTTCAATTCACTCATAATATTATAAAGAACTTCAGTCATAACGTAATCTGTATCTCTCTAATTTTCTGTTAGCTCCCGTAGAATTTATGCTTTAAATTAAAGTGGAAATGATTAATCTGCAATTAATATAATAATATTTTTTACAGAAACAAAGCATTTTTTGTAATATGATTACTGAAAACAGAGTCACTGAGCATTTAAACCTTATGGGCACTAAGGAATATCTTTCTTAAATTATGTAATATCTCAAGAATTTGTCAACAAAATTTTTTCAGATTCATCTTGAGCAGGTCTATTAATTAACAATGTTTAATTTTAAATGCATCAAACTCTAAGAAAATAAATAGAATCGTTTAAAATAATCGGTCGAAAACAGGTAAAATAAAATTACTTAAAAAACAATGAACTTAAACTAACATAAATACAATTTAATTACGAAAGCATACAACTAACCTAAAAATAATTTAAATCTAGTCCGCTTCCGTTGAAATTAGATGTAAACAATCAGAATACAATGCGCATGCGTGAATTTTCAACGCCAGTTACGGTAACGCAAATGCGTGAATTTTTCTAAGCCAGTTGGGGTAACGCTATGCAGATTAGAAATTTTTAATTTCCTTTATTCTGTTTTATTTAAATTCAAAAGTACTTCAGAATGAATCTGAAAGATCGATTAATTAACAATGTTTCATTTTAAATACATCAAACATTAAGAAAATAAACAGAATCGTTTGAAATAATCGGAGGAAAATGTTAACCCTATCCTCATTAGAGTGGGGAAAAAAACTGAAGCCTTACTCATTTGGCGGTTGGAAAAATGGAAGATTTTTTTGGCGAGAAAGTTAGTTTTTAATTAATAATTAAAATTCTAATTAAAAATTTAAAAAAAGGGTCTGCAGGTGCGCATTCTCGACTTTAAGGTATACATATACCAAATTTGGTAGCTGTAGGTCGAACAGTCTGGCCTGTAGAGCGCCAACACATACACACACACACACACACACACATTGAGCTTTATATAAGTATAGATTACGATCAACTCATTATTATTTTCTTACATTTTGCTTTTGTATTTATGTTTTTTTACATCATAAAAATAATTCGAGTTTTGCTATTTATTCGAAGCAGAGCTTTGTAAAAATATTTAAAAGTATTTTGATTTCCCGTGTTTTCATGTTCATTTTAAAGTTTTGCTCTTGTGTAAGCTATCATATATGTAACATTAACTCTCCAGTTTATAGAGAATAGTCCAATCGCGACTCCATTTTTTCATTTTATTCACGAATAAACGTTCTTCCGTGGAACTTAGAGAGTACTGCCTTCCATCCATTGTTTCCTTTTTTTCTTTCTACGTATACTATCCCCTTCGACTCTCAATTTGTTCTAAGCTTATTAGCCAGCAAGCTTAGTATACTAATGCAAAAGCAATAGTGTGGCAATTTCTACAATACCACCTAAGGCAATGACGTGTCAGCAACAAAAAAGGGATTTGATCGGAATTTACTTATAAATTAGTAAAATCGGTTCATATACGAAAACAGGGCGAAATATGGATACTAAGAAAATGGTGATTATTATATTCAGAATAAAGCGAAATGACAATTGCCGTTTATACTTTAAATTGCTTTTGTAGCCATAGTAACTGCCATAGTAAAAAATCGGCTAGAATTAATGAACCGACGAGGCGTTTTTCATCATGACAACGCGGGACAATATATTGCATTTGGCGTATGAGAGAAGCTCTTACAGTTTGATTGGAATGCTTTACCGCATCCTGCACACTCTCTAGATCTCGCTCCATCTGATTCTTACTTTTTTCTGTCCTTAAATTCTCTTCTCAATAAGCGCTTGCAATCCATCAGCGAAATAAAAGCGCATCTCAAGGATTATTTCTTGTCGAAAACACAACAATTTTATAAAGGAGGTATAATGAGGCTTACTGAGAGACGAAAGAAGATAATAGAGCGAAAGGGTTCTTATGTAACAAAATAAATAATATCTTAAAAATTAAATATTGTGTATTCAAAAAAAAATATTGTGTATTGTGAAATAGGAAAGAAACTTATGGGACAACCTAATACTTTGTCCTTTATGTAAATCATAATTGGTATTGAACAGTAATGGCCGATTTGAATTTGTGGAACCAGATAACTTTGCCCTTTGTTGGAGCCATTTTGATAACAATCGAGAGTAAAATCCTTATTCCTGTATGAGTTGCGCTGCCTCTGGCAGAAAAAAAAAATTAGAGTGTGTCTATTCTATGCAATGTATCTTTCGCAATAAGATTTTGTAGCCAATATAGAATTTATAATCACCTTGAGCTTTGCATAAAATTGTATAAAGTTTGGATACAAAAATTGGCAAATCAAATCAACACACTTGATGAATTTTCATTAGATTAAGCATTGCAAATACTCAATCAAAAATATCCAAGAAATTGGTATTCTATCTTTAATAGCAAGCACTATCAGAGTGCAAAAGAGAGAGAGAGGGGAGGGAAACGAAATTAATTATAAATTTGTCTTAGTTATTCAATATGGCATTTCAACCTTAAACCCACTCTCTAAAAAGGGTTCAAAAAGGTTGACTATCTCAAAAGATTGGAAGATTCGTATGCTGTGAGTATTACGAACAATTTGAAAACAAAAATAAAATATTCCACAACCTGATAGAAATATGCCATGCTGCCTCAAGTGTGATCTTGCTTTGTTTTTCTTTTCTTCTCGAAAAAAATGGTAAAAAAAAACTCTGGAAAGCACCGAATCTGTGCTGACACGGAGTAATAACACCGCGTAACTGTTGGAACACTACTTTGATTGTCTGCCAAGCCGACGTCAAAACGGCAGGGATTCAGCTCATAAGCGGTGTAAGATTTCTATTAGCTCAAACAATGATCGAAATGCTGGAGCATCTGCGTTTGTGTGTTTTCTTTTTATGAAAAAAAAAAAGGAAGTAAAACTTTTTAAACTGAAACCACCTGCGTGACACATGCTGATCCACTTTCGAGGAAACAAATAGACTGACAGTATATTTAGAAAATTTCAAAATTTATTTCCACTTTATTTTTTATTACAAAATGTTTGGCTTTAACAGTCAGTTAATAGTTGCGTATTCGCTAGTTATTGGTGATTTTGTTTTGACTTCATTAAAAAAAATTCAAAGATGAACCCATAAAGTAGAGTAAGCATCTTTAAAACCGAAAGAAATTATATAATTAATAAATTATATATTCAATAAGAAGGTTTAATTCTTGAAGTATATTAGAGAACTTTTTAAAATATTTGCAAAATGCTATTAATCTTTTTTTTTCTTTTATGCGTAGTATAAAGTATTGTAATCGTCAAAAATTTCGAACTCCAGATTTTGACGAATCTCCTCGGTTTAGTTCTCCTTTAGTTCGAAGAATACATTTTTGGAAAATGCTTCTCTGTCTGTGACAAAGATAACTCAAAAACGCTCTGAGCTAGACAGATATAATTTGATATATGGTCTTTATATTAAATATATTTATTTTGTTTCAGTTGGTTGGGAAAAGCTTGTCCTAAACACAAACTTTATTTTCAGATACTATTAACCACATGTCATGGATAAATAGCCAAAAGACTCGCCAAGGATCACACGATAAATTCAGAAAAAACACTAAATTCCCGCCAAAACTTCGTATTTCCTAAGTATTGTAAGTAATTACCAAGCAAGGTGTTCCCTGAGTTAACGCCTTTATTAGAGAGTATGAAAGAAAGTTTGGTAAAAATTTACTGTACGGTCACTCTTGGCGACCTTTTCAAAATCTCGCCAAAAGTCGCCAAAATGGCGACTAATTATAATAGGGTTAATGCAATTACCCTATTATAATTAGTTGTCGGGTCGGATGGGGGTTGCCATATGAAAAGATTTATCGCCAATGTAAAAAAAATCGCATCAACGGTGACCGTACAGTAAATCTGAGCCGAAAGTTTTGATGGGACAACTCCTGCTATTTACTTTCTTGCATATAAAGAGAAAGTAATAAGATCTACCTCAAGAATTAGAAGAATCTCATGATTCAGATTTTCCTGAGATCGGTGAACAAACTTTCGAAATTATATTTGGCTGTTACTCTGTGCGTCTATGAACGATAATTCAAAACTGCTTGAAGTTTTAAACCAAGTCTTTAGATTTCTATCGAATTTTGAATGAAAACTATTCTTTAAATGTTTGTCTGTATCTCAATTCGAGTGCAATTAAGGGACACGGTGGCCTGGTGGTAAGGTCTCGGCGTCGTTACATGAGGGTTTCAAGTTCGAGACCCGATTTCGCCGAAGAACCGCCGTGCAAGCGGGTCTAGTGCACGTTAAATCTGTCGGGGCCGAACGCCCTCCCCGCTGGAATGGTTCGGAGGAGAAATGCCAGCTCAGGTGTCGTCTTCGTCATCTGACTGTGGTTCAAAATTATGAGATTCATCCCAAAATATCTCTTGTGTTGCTTTAAAACGGGAAGTTAAGCAAAACAAATAAGGTGCCATTGAATATGATAAAAACAGATGTAAGAAGCTATATAAAATACTAGCTAACAGATATAGAACTAGCATTTTAGTACACTGTTTAAACATCTGCAATGCATTTTTAAATAAAAAGTTCAATCAAATCTTCCAAAGCGGTAACATTTGTTTGTTTGTAGATTTTTCAGTTTGCAAGCCTTCTTCAACTCTTTTAAAAAAGTTTCTTTAATCGATTTAATTTCATGTTTAATTCGTCTTATTTTATTATTTCGATTTTATTGAACAGAGTAATTGAAATCCATGTTTAACACATCGAAAAAAAGTTTAATCAGGAATTCATTTGCTTACTTACACTTAGAAAATGAGATTATGTGATAATTTAAATCAATAATTACTGGAAATGTTGCCAAACCTGTAGGAAAAATATTTCATTACATTTATACAAATACTTATTTCGATGAAAAGCAGAATATAATTGTTTTTATTTCCTTATTGATAAATATTTAAGAAATTCGAACGCTTAAACTATTTTCAGATCATTGAGGAGATGAAATGAAATGAATTAATAATTTCCACACTGTCATCTCTTTTAATATTATCAAAATAATTTTCAATTATTCTGAAAGCATGATTTATAAAGATTTTATTATTCTAATTAAAATTTACTTTTTTAAAAGAGATATCATATTACTGAAAGTAGTTTTAGAGTATCTAATTATTTCTGAATGCCAACCAGGTATACTATAAATATCTCAAAAGGAGGGAAAATAAATAAATAGAAGCAGCATATCAAATACAAGCCTTGTGGCAAGTTATTTTGGAAATCTAATTATTTTATCATGAATTTTTCAAAAAGAATCATCTCGTACTTAGAAAATATTATTAATATTCAAATCATTTTTATTTACTTTATAATAATCTAATAACGTATTATTAATTAATAATATGTTGTAAATTATAAATATCCCAATGATTTTACCAGATATACTTATATCCTGTTGATTGGACAGGTTGACCGTTTTTTAAGTAAAAAATTTCAATCAAGCAATTAATATTTTAATAAATTAAGCTAATTTTTTTCAAAATTGTATTTTTTGCTTTCTATAAGTTAATTTATTCTTTAGTTCTGCTTTACAAAAATCTGTTTGAAGAGCAACAAGTTGGATGATTTGCTAATTTCCAAAACTCTTCATTGCAGTATATGCTTAGAAATGCGTTTTCAATAAACAAAAATAATCAGAATGTATTAGTTTATTTCCTTCAAATTACACCGCCTACATTAAATTAAGAAAAATATATCATTGATATATTTTACAATAAATGAATGCAAATTTCATTTTGATATCGTCTCATTATTTACGCAAAAATATTCCAAAATGAGGAACTAAATCAACATCAACATCATCTTTTGTTTGCTTATCCAAAAGAAACTTTATAAGTTTTCCTAGTTCTTTTTAAAATGAATGGATGTTATTTCATTGATGGTTTTCTATGAAAGGTAAACACATAAAATAAATTGCACACCTGTTATAAATGTATAATTTAAAATACGTAGCCTATATTAAATTATTCTTAAAAATTACAATTTACCACCCACTACTACACTACATTATAATAAAAGATTTCAGCAACTCATCATTATGCTAAAGAATTTATAATTCCGCAAAAATGAATGGGAATTATAATAAGGGGAATTAAATTTCTTAAGATACGTCATTTTTGTTAACTTTTAATACATAAAATAGTTAATGAAACCTTTCTGTTTTTAACGTATTTTTATTTTGAATCAATAGATGACAATAGACGACAAAAATAAAACAAGTCGTATTCACTGTAAGCATATTAATAATATTTTATGTTGCGTATTTACGTGAAGCAACTGTAAGGGACGTTTTTTCTTCACTTAATTGAACCTCAAAGAAATTATGAAGGGAAAAAAATGGAAAATGGTTTCCAATTTTGGAATCCCTTTTCTTTTCCTGAAAGCACTGATGTCGCTATTCGAAATGCATTTACATCGTCAGAAAAGAGATTGCGACATAAATACTCCGTATTTAGCAACAACTCTATGTATGGAACACCTGCGCTTGACACCGTATGACTCATTCTTCAGATCCCAGATGGGTTTTCTTTGTGCTGTACAAACCCTGTGCGGTAAAATTATATTCCACTTCGTTTAGTACGAAAGCGGAGCCGTAGATAAAATCGATTCCGTTTAGCTGAAAGTTTTGAAATCTTTTCCGGACAGTAACGAATTACCATTTTTTATTTATATGTTACAGTCAATGTGAACAATCTGTTATTATTAATATTAACCGGTCATCATTAATAATAACCGCTTCTTTGGCCAAAGTTAGGGTTTGATGGTTTTTCAAACCTGGTTTTAAAAAACCGGTTATTTAAAGTAAATTTGTCACATTTGAAAACCGGCTTTTAGATTAAGAAAACTGGTTTTCCTCTTCTTCAAAAATAAATAAATATTTTGAATTTTGTCTGTTGGGACTGATTACGTCTAGCAGCTTAAGGCTTAGGGCGATGAGATGCCAATTTATTAACCAGTGACGGTATATTTGAATTTCTGTTAAATGAACTAAATAATTTAAACTCGGAAACGCCGGCGTCCTGGCATAGGGGTAGCGCGTCTTCCCCGTGATCTGGGCGTCCTGGGTTCGAGTCCTGGTTTGGGCATGGTTGTTCTATCTGTGAGATGTGTGAATATGCCCTCCTGTAAAAAGGGGTTGTGCAAGCGAATGAGTGATGTTTGAGTAGCTAAGTCGTACTCTTGGCCCTAATTGGCGCTGCTAGAAAACAAGAGACGCGCCCCCACCAGCTTAAAATCGTTGTCTTCGAACAGCGGGCTTGTCCGTGGCAAGTGCCATAAGAAACAACAAGAACAAACTCTGAAATAAGTTTGAAATTATTAATTGCTTTAGAAGAACGAATTCACCAAAGAAGACAAGTAGAATTAGCAACTCTTTTGCTGTATTTGCAAAATCTACAAAGCATCTCTAGTTCAGGGCAGAAATATTGTGTACTTTCTTTAGCTTCAAAAGCAGAAATTATTAACTTATCTGGGAATATATTGTTTAGAATATTTCCAAATTCTTATGTGGAAATCATTTCTGATGAAGAACAAATCAATGAAACTACACATCAGAGTAATGCTTTTTTAAAAGAAGCCGTGGGAAAATCAATTCATAAGTTTCTTGAAGACCCTGAAGAAAAACTTAAAAATCCTAAGACACTGAAAACTGAATTTTCATTATTTGAGGCAACGAATTAAAAAATAAAATTCTTAGATTTGTTATTTGATGCCATGACAACTATAAAACCAAGCTCAGTAGCTAGTGAATGAGTGTTTTCAATTTCAGGCAATATTGTGTCCTAAATAAGAACAAGATTTAGCCACCATTCAGTGGATATTTTATATTTTTTTAAATCCTATTTTCTTAGGAGAAATTAAAATTAGTGAAAATGATATAAATATTATTTGAAATTTTTGTTTGAGTTTTCGTTATTTTGTGTAAATAATATGTATATGTAATCCTTAATTTTTTTATATTTTGACTTTGTCTTTGATATTCATTCCGTTTTTTGTTACTTTATATAAATGAAATAAAATATTTTCCCCTATTCTATTTTTTTTTGGGGGGGGGGGACAGAAATTCGAAAACCTGCTAAAATCGGGTTTTTTGGAAATATTGAATTTGAAAACCGGTTTTTCAAAAAGTCGGATTTTGTATAATCCCTAGTCAAAGTGCGAAATATCGCAAATTATTCACTTCAGCCGCAAATTATACACTTCAGCCGCAAATTATACACTTTAACAGCAAATTATTCACTTTAATTATTCACTTTATTATCAATAATTCCCAATGAAGTTTGGTAAATGTGATTAAACGGTTTATATAGGTTTGGGACATGGGTATGCCTCTTCGTATACGTTTTTCACTTTAATTATTCACTTTAATTCTTTAATTATTCACTTTAATTCTTTAATTATTCACTTTATTATCAATAATTCCCAATGAAGTTTGGTAAATGCGATTAAACGGTTTATATAGGTTTGGGACATGGGTATGCCTCTTCGTATATGTTTTTTAAACTTGCTATGAAATTTTCCTTTGATATTTTTTTCTAACTTATTTTCTTTATTTCATTATTGCCTATTTTGGGGTGGGTAAGTGGGGGTAAGTCATTAAAGAATCCTAATATCTATCTGATGAAGGAAAAAAAGATATTTTGAAGCATTTAAATAAAATATGGATGGATTTAATGGCGGGTATAGTAGATTATATTTTTATAGGGCAGGATAAACTGAAATTGTCCAAATAAATGTCAATCAATGTTCCCCCTAACCCTTTACCACAGTCTGTGGATTTTAAAGGTCCGCGGTACAGATAGCATGTCTAAATAATGGTAGAAACGGGACTTCGTGACTTCTAAATCGTCATCCATTGTGTCATAGTAAAATTTGTTAAAATAACTGTCTTAATTTGTGAAAAACAATAATATAAACGCGAAAAACTGACAACGAATGAATCGGAAGCTTAACTTGTAGAATAAACAATCAACTGATATTGTCTAGCTGTTTCCAACAAATAAAAAAAAACGTAAAACTGACATTGACCAAACTTCATTAGTTATTATTTATACTAACCGGTTAATGTAATAAATGCTCATAAATTTTAACCCGCTTATTTGGTTATTATTAATAATAACCGGTTAGTATTAATAATAACCGCTTATTCAAATTGACCGTAACATATACACTATTGCTTGAAAGAAGAATAAAGTCATTTTTTGTGCTTTAAGATATTTTATTATACTAGGGATTAATTTTTTCAAAAAAAAGTTATAAATAATGTTTTGAATTTTTTTACATGGAATAAATCTTTTAAAAAAAAATACCTATGGAACAAAACTATACGAATTAAAACTGAAAATTATTTTAAAAATTGGAAAAAATGTCATTTTTTGGATAAATTTAGACATAAAACAGAAATATATCAGTTTAAAAATTAATCATATGATTTGCTGAACATTTTGCAGAAAATTCGAAAACATTTTAACTGGCTCCTGGATTAAGCTATATTTTATCAAATCTTCACTTATTTGTATTTAATTGATAAATAATATAGAGGATTCATTTTTGATGTCAAACGCTCCAATTTCTGGTTGAAAATTTAATAACTATCGCGCTTCTTTATTATCAACGGTCTTTGATTTATTTATATATATATATATATATACTGATGTGCAAAACTTAAGCAACATGTATGTTTTTGCCATAACTTCACGAGAAATTATCTGAGAGACATGAAATTCAGAAATGAGATACAGCATTTTGTTCTGAAAGAATGACGAAAGCATAGTTGCGCAGAAATGAATACAATGCATACAGTATGGAATCAAACAAAAAAGGCTTTATTGAACTCATAGTATCGTTACACATGATTGTCTGTCCAAGAGGAAGAACAGCAAGCAGATGTTCCTTAGTATGGGATATGCCCTCCCCTTACTGCAATGGTTGCTTCGCACCGTCTCCCCATACTCAGCACCAGATTGTCCAACAGTTCTTGAGGTAAGAGTGCCCATTCCTGAATCAGCATCTGTTTAAGTTGTTGGGTGTTCCCAGGAGGATGTAATCGTGCCGCAAGGCGTCTCCCCAAAGCCTCCCACACATGTTCTATCGAATTTAAATCAGGGGAGCACGCCGGCCAATCCATTCGAGTGATATCTTCGCTTTCCAGGAGCTCCTCAACAGCATGAGTCCTGTGTGGCCGTGCATTGTCATCCATAAAAACGAAGTCTGATCCAATGGTACCTCGGAACAGGCTGACATGGGGAAGGATAACCTCCTGACAATAGCGATCTCCAGTTACAGAACCTCTGTCGAAAACGTGGAGCTCAGTCCGCCCGTTCATCATAATGCCTCCCCAGACGACAACTCCAGAACCACCGAAACGGTCTCTTTCCGTGATGTTACAAGCTATTCCCAACACCAGTTGATTTGGAGAGAGGTCGGGACACGGTTTCATTTATGGTCTTTATATATTTAGAAAACCTACATAAAACGTATAACATGAATTCTCTGGCAAAGTGATAGTACTCAGATTGTTTGCCAAATTCGCGACGTAAAAACAGGATTGCAAATTAGTTAGGTTCTATTAAGCTAATAGAATCAATCAGTCTTTTAAAAATTTATATCCAATTAATATTTTTAAACTCTTTTAGTTCATGAATTCGTAAATATCTCCAAGTGCTGTTTCTAAATAAATGTTCACATGTTTCTTTCCATATCCAAACGAAAATTAAGTTTATGAAACTGTTTTCTAAACTCAATACAATAGCCCTACAAACCGTTTAAAACTTTAACGTCCACCGACACGAAACAGTGCAATTTGTAAGCCGGTCGATATTTGCCGCTGGCATCAACTTGGTGCCGTTGTCAATCTTTCTGTTTTTTTACCGGTAGCTGCATGTTAAAAATCGTATCCCTGTTATTTATTTAAAGCTTATCAGAGCGTTTGTTATTGCATTTGGATATATAAACGAGATAATTGAAGAAGTATAATAGGTAATAATTTTTAATCGATAATAATGAGGATAATAGATTATGGTCATCGTGCTTTCATCAAGATGACGTCGTGGTTTAACCTGCTTGTCGTGCCAGGGGAGCCAACTGTATTATATATATATATATATATGTGTGTGTGTGTGTGTGTGTGTGTGTGTGTGTGTGTGTGTGTGTGTGTGTGTGCGCGTGCGCGTGCGCGTGCGCGTGTGCGTGTGCGTGTGCGCGCGCGCGTGTGTGTGTGTGTGTGTGTGTGTGTGTGTGTGTGTGTGTGTGTGTGTGTGTGTGTGTGTGTGTGTGTGTGTGTGTGTGTGTTTCCTATATATTCCATTAACTAGCAAAAAAAGGGTTTCTTAATATTTTTTTAAATAAAATTTTTTTACGCCGTTGTTGAAATGAATTTGTGTTTTAGTTTAGCTATATTAACGTCTTGTTTCTAAAACAGAGCTAGGGCTATTTTGGAACGGATTTCGTAATTTTGCACCGAGGTCAGATGACGAAGGCGACACATCAGCTGGCATCCTCTCTCTACAAACTTCCATGAGACAATAGCGGGAGGACGTTTGGCCCCGGCGACTTTAACATGCACCAAACCCGCTTACACGACGGTTCTTAAGCTTAATCGGGTGTCGAAACTGACATCCTCTAGTTCCGAAACCAAGACCTTACCACCAGTCCACCCCGTGCCTTTTGATTATGTGGACAACCATCCATAAGTTTTTAATAGGTAAAAATGAGCATAAGATTTATTATATTTTTGTATTTGGAAAATTCAGTAAACATTCGGAGATTTATTGTATTACTATGAAATGCAAAAATTCTGGTGACAGAGAAAAAGATTGTGAACAGAGCGGACGTAAAAATGTTATTCATATTTATCATTCGATAACATTATTTATTTTTATCCACACAAAAAAATGGTTTAATCGAAGGTAATACGAATTTCACATAATCTACTTTATTTCCCACAAAATATTTCTGCTTCATTTCAAAACAAACCATCCTTAAAACAAAAACTCTTTTCAGTAAAGCTTCGCTTCCTTTTAACACTAAATTTAACCCATTTCAACAATAACAAAAGCAATGCATCACTCCGAAATCTTCTGCGATCTTCAGTTTACTTTCTGAATGTTATTATTATGGAACAGCCTTAAAGACTATTCAGCGCTGGGAAAGATCAACCTCTTCCAAAAGAAATCAGCCACAGTCCACCGATGACGTTCGAGGTTTAAAATCAGAGATATCTCGAAATAGATCGCGTATTGTCAATAAAACCTACGATGTTGAAAAGCAGATACGAATAAGGAAACGGGGACTGCTATAAATACGGATGGTCATTTTATTTCCGGTCGTTGAAATATTGACGAAAGCAGACTTGGGGCTAAATGAAGCACGACGTCATTTGTGGGCGGGTCGTTAAAATGCGGCTATAAAACATCGCATTAGTTTGTTTTTATGACTTTTTGGTGATGGAAATGATGGACTAAAACTGGAACGAATTCTAAAATGGGCTTTGGACAGGGCAAAAAAGATCAATTTTTTTTCTTTATTTCATTACTAGTTTTTAACATATGTAATCATTCATCTGAATTTTGCACATTTCATTTAGTTTTTTTTCTATGTCGATATTATTTTTAACTTAAATTTTCATTAAAAAATGTGTAAAAATCGATGGCAGTTTTTCCTTCGGATATTACTTAGAAGTCATTGCTCTCCAATTCGTTTGTCGCTCCAAATAAATCTTATAAATATATGGACTATCATGGTAGTTGCGGAAATGTCTCAGCTTTGGAAACCGGAGGATTTAAAATTTGAAGCATGGTTCCAACTTAAAATGATTATACATGCAGGTTCATTGAGAGTGTATTCTAATGTCAAAAGCTCTGTCACTGCTTTAGCAATAAAAATTCCGACAAAATGCTTTTGATCAAATGTAACAATTGTAAAATTTGCGAGATTCATCCCACAGTATATCTCGTTTTGAATTAATTTGGTAATGAATGCAACTTAATTCAATCAAATTAAAGGTATATGGAGTATAAATCCTTAGAAGACTCTAATAAAGATCTGAAACAGCATCACAGTCTGGATATAAACTCATTCAGCGATAACCACATCAGAGTTCTGAAGCGGGAACTATATTTGATTGAAAAAGTCCATCAATGGCCAAGATACAATCCCTCTAGAATGAGGTATGTCCTCAATGGATATCCCTTTCGGGACGGGAGGCCTCTATCTTAGACACACGCACGGGACGAAGAGTACGCGAAAGGAATCATCTCACAGGGCAGGAGTTCTGCGTCGCTAAACCTAAATTTGAAGGGAAAAAATCACAAAAATAAGGTTTAAATACTAAAGTTGTCGGGTTTTTTTTCTACTTTTTTAAATTATTAGTTCATTGATAATACGTGCACATTCTCCCTCTGACAAATAGCATTTTTTTTTTGTTGCCATAATTAACCGAAACCAAGACTTTGCGTAATAAAAAGAGAAGTGTTCGAAATGCATCAGAAAGCTACGCAGAATGAAACAGAACTGGCGGTAACCCCCCCCAAAAAAAACTAGTTACGGTTACGCTGAATAACAGAAAATGAAAAGAATTCGAGGGGAGATCAGAAATGCGAATGTTTGCATCAAGTGGAAAGTTAACGGTTTAATTACGTTACTCTTATCCCCTCCCCCGCAACAGTTGATACGTAAAATACCAAAGGTTGAATATGAGCAAAAAGGTCAGGATACTAAAACTATGTTCATTTCAAAAGTAATGGACACAGGGAGCCATCTAGTGGCGTTTAAAAATTGTTCCAGTTTGAAATAGACCCATGTATCACCGTCCCATGAGTTCGATTTCCAGAAATGGTACACCCGGCTGTGGGAGACGTTCGATGGCGATGCACATAGGACACGCCCGTCGCGAAGGGAATATAACTAGGATTCTATACCACACCCTTCCTTACTTTACTTCTTCGGAAGCAAACCGCGATGTACACTGCAAGAACGCTGTATTAATATGACTCTAAACAATTCGCATCAATAATCAAAACTGTCGAAAGAATTGCAAAATAACCCTGCGGATATTGGATTCTGTACTAGAATGATACATTAGTGTTTTCTGAATAAATATGAATTACCCCTTTCACTAACCTAACCGGCCGTGTAAATTCTCTCTTGGCAATCCGGTTTCTGAATCAAACTAGGACGTAAAACGAGTTATTACCACAGATGTCATTTTTACATCCTGCACCACTCGTTTGTAACAGAAATCGGCTCACCAGTATAAAATATGATCAGCCAGTTGGGCCGACATAGTAATGAAAGGATTAAGGATAAATATTTGATAAGCTCGATATATATATATATATATATATATATATTCATTTGCTTGATGATAATAATGGCTAGAATAACTTTAAAAGATATGCGATTTTAGGAAAATCATATTACTGACTCTCCAACCCGCTCGAAGGCACACAGATAATAAATACTGAATGACAGGACCGCCGCAACAGTAACACTAGCGGGAACTGTGGTTGAGTTCTAAAAGCCATCACCGGACACGGAACAACCCTTCCATAAGGAAGTACATCCCATCATCGATGGGAGGATCCAGAACCCCACCTTTCCGTGTACCCTCCAAGGTGACGAGAACCACCATGCCGGAAGATTCTCATAATCATTTCGAGGAGCCCTAGCCGGTGGAGGTGATTTTAGAAAAGGAATGACGTCAGCAAAGAAATAATCATTGAATAAAGGAATTTTTTTGATAGTGCAAATATAGTTTTTTTATATAAATTTCCTGAAGCAGTTTGTAGAAAGGTTAATAATAAAACACTATGGAACCATCATGCAATAAACAATCAAGTTTAGTTTACTTAGACAATAAATTACAGCTGCAGTAACGATTTTGAGGGCAATATGATATAGAACTCGGTCATTGTCAATACTGATATTCAGACCATCTTTCTAAATTAGATGATTCTTTCTTATCTATCTCTTAATTATAGTATAGAAGGAGTCATCTAATTAGATAGATGATTTGGTACTATGAAATCAGAAACATGAATCACGCAGCATTCAATCGCGTGATTTTCTACTATTGCTGAAAATTGTAAAGGAATGTTTTTATCCAATTGTATATTTTACATGAAGAATAAAAAAGTGAAATTTCAGTGTTGCGAAAGTTAAAAAATAGATCATTCCGATGTCTAAGATTTTGATATAATGAAGCTTGACACTTTTAAGATAGTTCATGTACACAACGAACAGAACAGGTGGAAGATTAGTATAATAATTTGGTTTTCATGTTTTTGATAATTTTATGCTTTAAAATATCTTCGGGATGGATTCATAAACTTTAAGTTGTGCATAAGAGATTATTTGGCATTAAGTTCAACCAGTATTTGGGGTGAATAGGCTGGTCGCGAAAGGTGACTACGGATAAATATAGATAGTAAAAAAATGTTAAATCGATATAATTCGATTTGTAACTGCTATTTTTAAGAATATTGTGATTCATTGTTTATTTTAATTTGCATTCAGTGATTTTAAATATTTAATTAGGAAGCTTTATATTTCCCCTGCAGTATATAGAAGTACATTAAGGTTTGCTATATACGTCTACATCTGCAAAACTACTGAAATATTCGTTATTAGTTAGAAATATAATTTAACATGCTTTATTTACGACATTTAATTAATTTATACATTGAATCATTGATCATTTGTTTATGGCGATATTGACTTACACGAAAGTACATGAAAATCCTGCTTCAATAACAGCGATACAATAATTTATATTTAAACTAAATAAAAAAAAAGGAATCCTTGGGCTGTTAATTCTTGTTTGCCAAAATGCGAATTTTTTTTTATTAAATTAAAGCAGAACAAAGAATAAATATTTTCTTATTTTAGAAATATTACGTCGTTAGTCGTCGGCTATTCTTCGCCCTTTCCGTTTTTCAGAGACTTTATAAAACCATTGTTTCATTGTAAATGTTTTATAAAAAAAACTGTAGTGGAGACCTCTAGTTCCAATTATCTTACCGATTTCCCCACATTTTATAGCAATTGAAAGTTCTCGATGCCATGATAAGTTATCAATTTTCATAAACAATAAAATTTGAAGCGGTTATAATAAAAGATTTTGTGGATTTTAAATTGCTGTCTGCTGAAAACATGAAAATATGAATCACTCGTACTTGAAGATTTATCTTTTTTAAGTTATTTTTCGAGTTGAAAACTAATTTTATAAACATATAAATTTATATTTTTATAAAAAAAAATTGATTAGTTTCCACATCTTATGATGATGTCGCATCCTCGTTACCACGGAAAGGGGGTTCAGTAGCTTCTGAGTAATAAAGGCCCCTGAGCACCCGAGGACAGAAGTCTGACATCTAGCTCATACGAAGATGAAACTCACACATTCGCTTGCACAATCTCTTTTTACAGAGGGGCACATTCACACACTTCACAGATAGAACACAGACGAAGAACAACCATGCCCGAACCGGGATTCGAACCCGGGACGCCTAAATCTTGGGGAAAATGCGCTACCCCTATGCAAGGACGCCGGTTCCAAACCTTATAATTTATAATTTGAAAATAATTGTTATAATAAAAGAAGCGATTCCCGAATCCAATCTCTAGTCTTATTTTGTGATTTTTTTGTTTCATACAAAACAATGATCTTTGAATAATTTATCCATGGTCGTCTACCTCCAACAAAAAAAATCTTGAAAAATCTCACATACGCAACTTTACAATTTATTCATATAAAAGGAAAGGAGTCATGCCAGAGTTCCCCCAACTATAATTAGTGATCATATTTCATCAATTTTATTTCATATAGAAAATTATTACTTAAATATATGTCATCACTGATCGACAAGAGCGTTTTACCAGAAAAACATTAAGCAACTATTTCACTGTACATACATTATAATACCAAAAACTTTAAAAAAAAAAACGATAAAATCCATCAGTCTCAATCACTCCACCGATTTCTCCAATTTTTAAGTTATATTTGAATTCAATTTTATCAATTAAAAACTCGTGACGCTGTGATTACCATCATCAATGATCTCTTGCCCGTATGTCATCTATTTACTAGAGATAAGCAAACTGAAAACTTGAGATGCCTGCCCAACCTCAACAACTGGACCGATTTCATCAATTTTATTAATCTCTATGATTGTACAATTAACTTATCAAAATGACCAGTATGAATTATTCGTACATAAATTATAGTAGTATTTCCGTAAATGTGAGAGGCTAAAGCCTACTGTTGTGTTAAGTTTTCAGCTTTAACACAAAATGTTTCAAATTTTGAGACCTCTGATTCGATTGAAGAACCATACTGAAAGTGAACTTGGTGTAGGTGATATCTGTTGGTACCAACCGTACTCCCGCTAATGTGGTACGAAAATTTGAAAAGAGGATGTCAGCTCAAGTGTAATCCTTGTCATCTGTCTGCAATGGAACGAGACAGAGTCTGATGTTATGAGATCCCTCCTAAAATAACTTTATTGATGCTTTTAAAATTAATTTAATGTAATGTAGTAACTCCAAAGTTGGTTGACGAATTAAATTATTGCTATTGATATTATGAGTGGATAGCTTGTCTCTGAAAGCGTTTAATAATTCATTAATATAAATCAATTTATTTTCGATCACATTTTTTCAAAACTTAAAAAAATCAAGTTTATTTGTTCAGACTTCTTCATCAGCATAGATAAATTTTTAACATAAAAAAAATGAAAATTAGAATATGTTTTAAAAAACTATAGATAATTAGGAATTTAAATAATAATATTTATCTTAATTCAATAGATATTTTTCCAAACGAATCTGCTTTCAATCAGCTTAATTGACAAAATCCTTCGCAACTAAAGAAAAAAACACGGAGAAAGAAAAAAAATATACAGACAGTTTACTTTAATTTAAGAGCCTTTGTCAGTGTTCAAAATTAATTATTTAACTTCAAGCACAAACATATTTGAAACACTTTTATGACAGAAAAATTTATTTTATAAGGAGACGCCACTGAAAACAAAAAAATGATACTTAATCTTCCATAAGATACAAAAACAAAGAAGAATTTGCAAAATACAAAAGCTTTCACATCACAGGCTTAAAGGAGCTAATAAAATATAAATTCTACTTGAAGGGTTTTGAAAATTACCTGCATGTTTTCATACATTCAACTGTTAAAACATTATTTCTCAGCTGTTTACATAATTCATTCTTTTCAAATAACAAAATATTTTTGCAAGATAAATAATGGAATAAAGGTGACCTTGAAATAATAAGGCATATATAAAAGGGAGTAAAAATATAAAAGAATGATGCAGAAATCTAAGAAATACGTCCGTTAAATGATTTTATTTGCCTTCAAGCCAAAATTATTAGCATACATTTACTATGAAAGTTTACTTGTATGCAAGTATAAATAATTTAGACAGGAAAGAAATAAAAAAAAATTCGAGAGAAATGTTCAAAATTCAGGACAGTTCTATCATTTTGGGTTGTTAAATCACGTTGCTGGTATTTCTATACATAATTGAAAATTTGTTTGTTTGTTTGAACTGTATACAATTCTCATACTCATCGACAGTATTGCGCAAATTTTGACACACATGTTCCTTAACATCTAGATGGATTAATCGGACTATTAAAAATTGCTATGTCGTCTTAAAGAGGTGAAATGAGTGTAGAATGATTTTACGCTTTTCCTCAATAATTTCGGAATATACCATTGCACAAAAAATATTTTTACACTATCTTAGAATTTTAAAAAATAGCGTTAAGTGATATAATTTATATCCTAATTTTAATCAATCTTTCAAAATTAATTTAACATAATTTATCTCTTTTTTACTATGCTAGCTTTAATATTAATTAATTAATCACTACTGAAATTAGAGAAGAGGAATTTATGAAGGGGATTCTATGTTCGGAATGAAGTTATATCTTAAGTGGCTGAATATAAGAATTCAAAATAATACAATATGTACTTTATTTAATTTGTATTATATTGTATATGTTTATTTTATTTAATTTGTATAGTTTTGCATAATATGTATTTTATTTAGTTTGTATTGTATTGTGTAATATGTATTGTATTTAGTTTGTACTGTATTGTATAATATGTACTGTATTCAGATATAAAATACTATGTATTTGAGTTTTCTTATATATACAACCGGCGGAGCTATTGGTACAGACATTAATCAGCAATAAAATAACCTCAAAACCTGCAACTCTAAAAAAATATCTCCGTTTGATTAAAAAAAAATGTCTTTTTTTTAGTTTAATAAAAATTTCCTCGTCTCTTAAATTATATTTATTTAGCTCTTTCAGCATGCGGATGTTTTTCCACTTCAACCGACGGTTTAACATTTCCCATCTATTTGGGAAATCTCTCGTGGGGAGAGGGGGGGAAAAGGGTTAATTTCTACTTTCCTGAGTGATCCAAAATAAGCCGCAACATCAATAACGAATCGGGAAAAGAAAAACAGGAAGAGAAACGCAGACAAGAACTGACTTGAGGTTCACTTTGCCAAAACAATCTGGATCAGCAGAAAAACATTCCGTTATCATCCACCGGTGGTTTAAGAGCCTGCGACAAGCAAATTGTACTTGCACTCAGGGGTATAAAGGAGCAAGGAAAAAAAATCAGAAACGTATCAAAGGAATGGAGAGCCAAATGCGGGTCAAAGAACTTAAACCACGGAAAATAAACATAGTAGGAATTGTCGCACGTGTTTTGCGAGATTCTCAGACATTTTTCATTTGATGATTATTTTTTGCAGCCCAATGCATCCATAATTACTCTCTATGAAATTATTTTCATTCTATTTGCTGATGAGAAATAAAATATTTTAACAAATATACCGAAAATGCTTTATAAATATCTTTATATTTCACGATTTGTAAAGAATGTCCATATTACTTTCTTTGTCTCTTTTTACGATACTTTCTCTAAGAAGTATAGTAATCGTCAAAAAATTCGAACTCGAGATTTTACCGAATCTCCACATTTTAGATCACCTTGAGTTCGAAAAATTTACTTTTGGAAAACGCGCTTCTGTCTGTCTGTCTGTCCGTCTGTGACAAAGATAACTCAAAAACTCTTTTGAAATTTGATATATAATCTTTCCATCAAATTTGGAGATTCCTGTCAAAATATGAGCAAAATACTTTCAAAAGAATCATCCATCTAGCTGTTCGAATAAAAATTAACATGATAACTACAAAGCAAAGAGAGCTAGATAGATGAAATTCGGTACATAGATTAGAAACCTGTAGAGTAGACAACTATTAAATTTTGAGTCCAGTTCAACAAAGGAATGGCCGTCTGTCGATCTTCGCTTTCAGAAACATGTAAACGTAACAATTCAATAGCACAATGATAACTACAAAGCAAAGAGAGCTAGATAGATGAAATTCGGTACACGGATTAGAAACCTGTAGAGTAGACAACTATTAAATTTTGAGTCCAATTCAACAAAGGATTGGCCGTCTGTCGATCTGCGCTTTCAGAAACATGTAAACGTAAGAATTCAATAACACAATGACTTAAATATATCGAATTTGGTAACTGGATTTTGTGATTGCAATTGTGGTTGTGTGTTAATTTTTTGTTTCAGTTGGCTGGAAAAACACAAATTCGACTTTCAATAATTATTAACAGTTTTTCAGGGATTAATTGGCGTATAAT